>CM050427.1:7124127-7724127 GCA_027564155.1 Gymnocypris eckloni scoliostomus | reverse complement strand
TTATTCTTATTTAAGGATATTGTGCTGTTTTACAATGTGCAACATTACGGCAATGCCTTTTATGTCAACTCGTATAAAAAAAAAATATGGCGAGAATCCATTGTTGACGAGTTTTGTTTCACTTTAACTTTGTGAAGGTTATGTGTTCTCTACCATTTCATTTTCAGACAGCTTTAAAGATCACAGGGTCCTGAAGCCGGTCCAAGACTTATTAAATAAACAACCCAAAATATAGGCAACTGAGAACTCCTACATTAATAAACTGCTTTATTGAATTATGAGAGCATGTGAGCTGTAATATATGCTTAAAAGTCAACTCTGCTCCATGAATCTTATTCCACATTACCCCCAGAAAACACCCCCATCATTCTCACATGAGGGAGAGGAGGATGTCAAACAGACCAACAGACTGTGCCAAGGATAACTCCACTTTTCTCGAGTGTCTCTGGCTTTCTCAGAAAATCTGCAGTGCCTGCTCTCAGCCCTTGAGAACTGATTTCACACACCCACCCACTATACTTTATCCCATGACTCTCCAGCACTGAACGACGGCCCGATTCTCCATTTGTGGACTCACAGAAGAAGAGTGAGACTGGTTTCCCACATATGTGAGTATTTTGGATACAGGATGATCAGGGCTATTACTAATTATCAGTAAACATAATCTAAACGGCAGACTTAAAGGATAGTTCACCCCCCGCAAAAAAAAAAAAAAAAAATATACATATATATATATATATATATATATATAAACACATTCCTTGCAACTACATTAAAAGGGGAATGTGGCTTAAAAGCTTCAAAGTTAAAAACACCATAAACATAGTTCATATAACTTGAACACTACATTCATAGACCCTTCGACTCAAATCAAACAATAGCTGTGTGCGCAACAGGCCACATTTTTGGTTGGCATTGAATGTTAATCTTACCTTCTATGACCTGCTAATCGCTGTGGCACAATCAAATGGATGCATTGAATCAGTTAACTATATTTATTAATTAACCATTCAAACTGGTTGTGAGCAAGTAAGTATTTGAAAGGATCTGACTTAAAATTAATTTGTTCTCAAATCAGACATTGCTGCTTCTTTCATGAACTCCCGTGAATGTGTCAAGGACAACCGCAGTGAATGACGAGATTTTGAGTGAATAACACATTTCACTGAATGCATGACTTCAAAATATCATATGGGTCATTTTTATGGTACTTATGGATTTTTTAAAGTCCATGTGTATTATAATAGCATGGAAAATGGCCACAGACGAGGCATAGAAGACGGAGATTTAACACGGTTTAATACCAAAACTTAAAACTATAAAAAAAAATGAATGCATTATTTAATTAATATTTGTAAGTTAATTTAAATAAAACTGAAATTAAATAAAATGTTAAAACTTAAAAACGAAAAATATATATATATAATTTTTGTCACCATTGATTTATGTATTTGTTTTTTAAATAAAGATGATTGGATTACGTTTTTCTAGAGAATGCATTTACTTCAACATTCAATGAGAACGTTTGTCATTTCATTGTAAATATTCGTGAAATTTACCAGCAATTTCTGAGTAAATCCTACGTCAATTTTTTTCTCAATATTGGCCAATAACTGAAAAAACAAAAACAAGTTGAAGTATTAATTTCTAAAACTTAAACAAATTAAAATAGATAAATGTAAATATATATTAAAACATGCAGAAAGCACACTGAAAAAAAAAATGAATTAAATTAAAACATTTAAAATATTAAATAAATTCATATTGTTAATCAATACTATAATACTATATAAATAATAGCAAAGTACCAATGATCTGAAAGCTTAAAGTTTATAATGGGTTTGCTAAGAGCAATCATCTTTGTGTCCAATTAATCCAACGTGGCTCTAAAAGGATTGTTCTGGATATATAAAAGCATATTATACTCAAAACTTGTGGATGATGCATTCAAAGGAAAGCCAATATTCTTTTAAGATGTTCATTCGTGTGTCATTTGGTTTCAGATCTAAACAGCTGAACTCATCTGTAGGCCTCAGCTTTGCACACAAAGTGTGTGTGAAGACATTTGTAGCCAATTAAACCCATGTTAATGGCTCACTCACGCGAATGAAGGTGATACGTGGAAAATTCATAACTTTTGAGGGTGTCAACAAAAGATAGTATATATGTTAATTAGCGGGTGCATGTGGCCATCTAATTAGCGGGATGCTAATGAAGCTCCGGCGTTCTTTGTGACATCTTTGATGGAGAGCCAGACCGTTCAACCCCCAGAGGAGAAAGAGCAGCTTCTACCATCACCTCGCATCACAGGCAGCAGAAATCAATTTGGTTAATTGTCTAATATGTAAATGATGGGAGAGTCCGTGTCCCATATATCCAAGCTGCTGGCATGCTAACATTCAGACGCCCATTCATTGACACAACATCCCGCTGTAGCTCACCCACTCCGCCTTCATTGATATGCACAGGTTTGTATGCTCCAATTACACGTATACTTAATTAGAATAGGCACTCCAAGCAAGTCGTTAAATTGTGGATTGGATGCACTGACATTGTGCTGATGTCGGCCGACTGTAATACACAGTAGGATCGCGTTAGGATCTTTATGAGGTTGTGATTAACCTGACGTTTTACTCTCAGGACGTTCAAAGTTTTGTTTTTTGACATTATGCAAGACAATCAAATCAAAACAATATGCCTTTAGACTCAGTCAGTGCATATTACCACACACAAAAACATCAATCAAAAGATTTGTTTATCTTTTTTTCTCCTTCAACTGGGTTAATTGAATTTGTATGCAAATGAGGAGTGTACATATTTAACATGTTCCTTGTGTAACTAATTAACATACTGAGAGATTGGCGTGCTCCAGGCAAGCATTACCTAAAAGAGTACATCAAGAAAGGGCAATTTAAATAAATTACTAATTCAGCTCACTATTCCAATTATACAAATAGTGTTGTTAAATTTGCAATGCACATTATTATGAAAAATACAGACACACAGACTCTGCTAATAGTTTAATTTTCCATTTTGAAATTGTGACTCAGAGGAACTCCAGCATAAACATATAAATAATGGATTCGCCAGCTATCATTGGCAATGTACAGCTGCTTCAAAATAATGGGGACGGAAATAAAACAAGGGCAGTGTAATTAACTCTTCTGGTGAATTGAGTGTCTCATTTCCTGCAAGACTTAACGAGTCTTCTGTACATACTGACATTGTCAAGGGAAGCTGCTTTTAAACCTGAAGAGCTAGAAGCTACTCAATTTAAGCTGGTTAGACTGCAGTTGAGTTTCACATTTTGCTACACTTCTACCTAGTAAGACACACTGTAAGTTAGTTGCTGCTGTATTTAAGCTTGTCTTGTAACAGAACTAAACATTCAAATAAAACTCCTGGCTACATCAAAATGGTAAGTAGCTAATAAATTGAAGCTATTTTTGTCAAATTATATCAATATATAATTATATTATAATGTAATACATGTATAATATAATAATCACAATTAGGATGATAATAGCTTAATTAAAAAACAACAACAAATTATAACAAATTAAACACTAATACATGTTAATTGTACTTATACATATATATATATATATATATATATATATATATATATATATATATATATAATCTGGGTCCATCTTGCAAAACAGTAAATAGCAAATACAATACACACTAATCTTCTATATTATATTATGTTTATTAATTAAATATTGAAAATGATTATTAATAAATATAAAACAAATAAATCTGAAACGTATTTGCTAAATTAAATCATGGGATGAGAGGAGGCATTGTCAGCAGGCTTAGTGCTGTAAAGCTATGTGTGCTATACAGCGTTACACAAATATCTCTGTAGCATTACACAAAACACAGCTAATTACTGGAAAACCCCTGCTGTGAAAAGAGCCACACCACTGTCACAATACTGCAGAATTCTGTTACGCTACTTACTTTACTTACTCTCCGACACGGCTTGTCAAAAGCACTGGCAACCCTCTCCCAATCCTGAGATAAAAGTCATTAAAACGATAGCAAAATCACCTGCACCCCAAATGACACATTTTTTGTAAACTCTCAACATAATATTAAAACATATAGTGTGTATTTTCATGTTTTCAAGACTCAGAAGAAGACATTACAATGAAGTCATATGCAAAATGACCAATCCCGTTAACCTCTAACCAGATGAACGGCCTTAGGGAAAAACTGGAGGAGCTGGAAGAAAAGGGTCAACAGGTTCACTATGAAGTGTCATTTCTAGTTCTGAGATAAGAACATCACCTGAAATATCCAATTATCTTGTGTAACTGATGGACACACTATACCTCTTCACCTCTGTCTAAAGTCTTGAAGACTAAAATATGGAACGAGGTCCTGCTCTATGCAAATGACATTTATCACTGGTGTAAATCAGGGTGGCGGTGAAATCTGCATATCCATGTGCCCTTATAAAGCACCATGTATTATGGCTTAACCCCGCTTCAATGCCTAGAATGAGGCCATCATTGATAAATCCACGGCACTTTCCATTGACAATTTTAGCCCTGTTGCTATGACGACAGTGTATTTGTGCACTTTGATTTTGAAGGGAGGGTTGGTGAGTGACTGATAGACTGTAATCACCTCTCACAACAGGAAGCGGGAACTGCAGGATTCCACACACACGCGCTAAAGTGACATTTACAAAGACACTAACTCACTATCTAAAACTCACACATATGCGCATATGCAACGCTTCAAACCTCCCCGCGGTTCTTTGATGTTCCCATTCGTCTGATGTCATCTCAAGTTTTATTCAAAGCAGGTTAAGCTTGTGTCCAAAAAGGGGGATTTGTGAAGGTGTGCTCATGGAGTGTACACAGCTTTACGTGTACCTTGGAAGTGTGCTAAAGCAAAGCAGCTTAGAGTAGAGCTTTTTTTTTTCTTTGATGGCCTTTAAGAGTAATGCTCAAAAAGACGTCACGTAGAGGCACGGCCAAACAGAGATCCTCGACACTCTTGAGATGACAAACAATGCCACTATCAGATTAACGAGTCTGCTTTGGAAATTAACGCCTGGGTTGAGCCAATCAGAGAAGGCCACTTGTCTACAAAATATTCTCCTCTAAATATTAAAATAACATATTTAAAAATATTAAAATAAATTAACAAACGAAATAATATAAAATATTATTTTATTTAATAATAATAAAGATTTGGAGAAATGTAACATCGCTTACTCATCAGTGGATCATCTGCAGTGAATGGGTGCCGTCAGAATGCCAAACAGCTGATAAAAAAACATCACAATAATCCATACCACTCCAGTCCAACGATTAATGTCTTGTGAAGCGAAAGGCTGTGTTTTTGTAAGAAATCCATCCTTTTTTTTTTTTTTTTGAAGCTTGAAAGTGCTGTTTCCGGATAAATTATGAATCATCTTCAATGTTATAGATTTTTCCAGTGAAAACGTAATCTGGTCTAAATCAGGAGGTACAAATACAAAACAGTATTAAATAAATATGTTGGTGGGTTGTTTGAAACCTCATTCTGACGGCACCCATTCACTAAAATATGTTATATGTTATGCTCTTATGTGAACAAAAATGTTCTTATGAAGAGACAAACTTATCTAGATGGATTGTCTGAGGGGGAGCACATTTTCATGTGGGGTAAAATACTTTATTCTTTTAAAAGCTTACTGATAAAACATCTACTATAATATAATGAAACACTTGCAGTTTATAACATATCTTTCATCAAAATAAATGTTTGTTTGCTTTATGAATCAGAATAATGCACTTCAACAGCAGGTGTTAACTGGAACATGCTTTCCTCCCAAATATTGACCCCTTCCATATTTCACACATTCTACAGCCCTGTCCCAAGCCTTCGTGGTCCTATAGCTCCAAACTCTTGTCACAGACTGTTGTGCAATTATGATGGGAAGAATCATGAGCATTCATGAGCACTCTTCTGAATCATACATAATCATAAGGGAGATCATACAGTCACATGGACATCAAGGACTCGCAGAAGCAAAAGCTGCAAGACCATACAAATCCACAACGTACGTCATTTGGGCCTACATCAGATTCTTTTTCAGCGTCCAGTTCTCTAAAAATATGTCATAGATCTAACAGGGGCAAGAAAGCAGCATCAAGCTCTTTGTCTTAGTCTAGACAGCTCAAGGCTGAATGCTTCATTTGACTTTCAAATGCACCAGGGAGTGCTTAAATTAAGGGGGACTTACCCTCCCATTTCACGGGCGTAACTCTAGACCCTACATAATTACCACAATTACTACTCCCAAATTACATAATAACCCATACATTCAAAAGGTTTAGAAATCTGCTATGTATGTGGTTGGGACAGAAAGGGGGCTGGGATATTTCAGACATGTTTGCTCTGTGTTTAAGTACAGCTCTGCTGTAACAATGAGGTTTGGCTGCGCAGAACCTGAGCGGGTCTGTGTTCACATTCACTGGAGCAGCACAGCTGCAGATAGCTGTATGGAAGACCAATTAAGGCCTCGAGGGAGACCATGATTAACATTGTGATTGTGTGAATACAAGTCAGAGAGTCAACAAATTTCCAACCCCAGAGCTTAAATAATGCTGGTAATGTGCTTTCTTAAAAATAAAAAAAATAAAAAATAATTGTATGCTTTTAAGGAAGTGACCAATAGAAAAAGCGCTGAGACTTTATAAGACATAAAGCAATGGATCTTTCTTAAATAAATGCATCAAAGATTCATAAAAGCAGCCTGAAAACATTAATTGTCTGATATTAACAATTAATGAGCAGCCAATCAGGATATTAGTATTATTTCCGAAGGACCATGTGACAAAGACCGGGGAAATGGCTGAATGTTTTATTTGTTTTACTTTTTTTGATCAAATAAGGCATTGTGATATCAAACTTTTGAATTGTGTTGCATTTTATGTGCATACAGCAAGGACTTAGTTTTAATTAAACGTAACTTTAACTTTAAATATTTCAACATCGTCTTGAAATAGATATAAATAAAATTCTGCACAAGTAAGGCAGTGCAATACAAATACCATTAAAAGAATAATGTGGCCTCCATAGCTCACATCATTTGGTCATGAAAGAATATGTGGAGAAATGTTTGAACTTGAAATTGAATGTTTGATCTTGATATTGACATTTTTAAACATCTTTCCAGCCGAGGCATAGTGTATCTGAGCACAATGTCAGACATTGGGATCTCTTTTGAGTGTTATGTTATTGTAAAAATGTATTTTTATATTATTTAGAATTTTGACCTTCATAAACACTTTAAAGCCAATTAAGTTAGACAACTAAAATTGCCCATTATCTGCTAATGAAAAACAAGAAAGTAACATTTAAAACATTAGCAGATCTTATTGTCATAACCATCCCTATTACATTTTTAATACATCAGTAGGAAACATGAATTCCAATCTATTTCTCCAAATAGCTCTCACAGACACTGATGAAAGCAAAGGCCACGGTGTCAATAAAGCAAGAGAAGTGGACTGTCAGTAGTCAGTAGAGCATGGCATGCTAAGCTAATTGGAACCGACCAAATTACGCTTTAGTAGTGCCACGTACATGATGATCCATCACCTGTGCTCTCACAAAGGCAACACACACTTTCTAATTGTCATGAGCTTGGAACTCGTTTAACACCCTGTCAGAGATACTCCTCTATTTGTCTAGGTCATTAACAAACAAGTGGTTTCATACACCGCTAAAGAATGGCAAACAATGTGGTTTAATTAACATTGTGGTCCTGTGTAGGTGGAACCAGAAGTTAATTTAGAAACAGATTGCTTCTGTTTGCAATATTTCTGGAAATGCAGTTTGTTGAGGCTAGATTTCAAAGAATCATTCGGCTAAAAGTGAGCATTGTGTCATTGTTTCCCCATGTCATTCCAAACCGCACTTTCTTAAATAAGGGTGAATAAATGATGACACAATTTGCATTTTTAGGTGAGCTTTCTCTTTAACCTCTAGATATCCTGCAAATGTCCACAGGACCAGCCCATGTCTAAATAACATGAAAGGCCCACAGGACCACAAAAAATGACCACATTTAGTCATCAGAAGGTCCACTTCAGCAGACACCGGCGAGAATAAAGCAACACAAAGTGAGAGAGAATGAGAAAAAGAGTGCTCAAGATCAGCCTTAGGTCACAGGAAGAGAGCCAGAATAACACATGTCTTCCTGCAGGTTTTATATATAGGCCGTAGAATCCAAGGCTTTCCTTTGATGTCACAGGGAAGCAGATGGAGAGATATGTCCACGGTTTCCCGCTTTAGCCCAAAGGTATCATTCAGAACCAGAACATGGCTTTACTCCACACTCGGCCATCAGTTATATGGGGTTCCCACGCTGAACGCTTTGAGAGATAAAAGATGGAAATACATAATAAAACAAACCACAATAAATACAGGAAAGACAAAAATCCCACTCACTCAAGATGTGCAGAAATGTGTTTTCCTGCATCTACTTATAAATCTCAAGTAACTATTGTCAATTAGAAACGCTGTCTTTTTTAGCATGCTAATATACTTTGTTTACACAACCATGGGGAAAGTATTCACAAACTGAATGTAGAAAAAGACAAATAATGATTAGTCAATCTTAAAGGGATGGTTCACCCAAAAAAGAATGATGACATTTTTTTCCAGGTGAACTTTGATATTCTGTATAAAGGTGCAACTGCTTTTTTTTCATGGTTTAAGTATTTATAACTTGAATAACAATATATCATTGATTGTATATTAACATTGTATTAAAAAGATATAACTAACATAACAAACATTCTATAGCACAAGGTGCTGAAAAAAAACCTAAAAATATTAGATTATCTCCACATCCAAAACCGCATGCTCTGAGTAAGTACTTGAATTTAGAATTGAATAAGAACTTACTTTTTGACAATTAGTATGTTGTATATAGTGTGACTGTGTAGTATGGATGTAATCCGGATGTACAACAGTACATTCGTCATGTGGCTTTCTGCGTCAGTTGCGTCACTTCCCTGCCATTAACACCTACTCTCCCGTGGCCTTATGGGATAGTAAAGCGTCCACCAGATGCACACTTCACAATCTCATTGGACGTAGTACATTTTCACTCACTATTTTATGAATACTAAGAATTTGGACGTACCAATCATTTCACAGCCTGGTTTTGCCTACTAAACAGTATGGAACTATGCATATTCAGACAGTCTTTAGTTGAATCAGTTTATTAATTAATTGAACTAATTTAGGCATAAAAATTTATAGAAAAGTTAATAAAAAGGGGTGAATTTGGAAGCACTTCTCACAGACATCAGTTACTATTAGCACATTAACCCTCAGTGAGAAGTTACATTTTAAATCAATTCCCCTTAGCTGCTAAAAATACTTAAGCTAAATTTGTTAGATGACTAGTGAACCATCCTGATCCCTTCCCTAAAATTTAGCTTGTTCACAGCCCAGAGAGGAGGCGCAAATAACATATCTCGATTGCAACGTCATCTGACTGTTTCAAACGTCCAACAAACCTCGACAGCCTCTCTTATGGAAAACATGACTGGAGAGCTTAAGGCGGACCAATTAAAACACCTAACAGCATCCCACTAAACAAAGGGGATTTTCAGATTAGCAAACCTGGTTAAGCCACTTCAGACTTTGTTTATTTCCCCACATTGGCAGCTTCCTCTCCCAGCTCAACTTCTGATGAAGCTCAAACCCCCCCCGTTCCCACTCCCACTCCTCCTCTCTTCTCGCATTCCTCACCCTTCGCTCCTCTCCACATCCTCTGTCCGACATGCTGGAGTGGAGGAATGAGGAACGGAGAATGAGGAATGGCATAAGGATGTTTGTCTGAATACGTCCTGTACAATTTTACTCCTGTGTCATCTGAGATCATTGGGATTCCATAGTGCTCTAAAGCAGATAAAAGGATTTGTCAAAAGAGCCACTCCGGACACTCAAAAGGTTGTGGATTTTGTGAGTTTTTAAAATTCTTGTATTGCACTCTACTTCCAGTCAGAACCCAATGAAGCTGATGTTTATCAGAGCTTGAATTAAAAATAATCATGCAGCCAAGTATTAATTGGCACAAGGACTACCAACCAACCAACCAGTATGACTCTATTAGCGCTAATGTTCCTGCTCAGGAGTAGATAAAGCAGACTTAACAGCAGCCACTAAGCTGCGCTCCCAGTCCTCCTTGTATAATAAGTAGAACATCTGTTGACAGACTAATACAATTAAAGGAAGATCTCTTAATCACCATGCCACACTACGCCAAATCCTGCCTAATGCTGAGGTCATTCTCCCAGACAGTCCACTCCATTAGTGCAACACACAAACTGACATCAGTGCTTTAAAATAGACATATGTGTTACAGACATTTCCTGCTACCTCCTTTGAACAGCCTTAAAGATTTGAGGGCCAATAAGCAAGAATGACCATAAAAAAGGGTAAAAATCTCTCATTCTAAACACAAACATGCTTCAATTGAATGTATCATGTACTGATACCATCATGTAAAAAGTAACAAATATTTTCTTTACATTTTGAATATGTCAATGTGCACATTTGAATCATTATTTTTAAACGCTTTTAAATTATGTCATAGTAGTATTTAACATTAATATTATACATTATACATGTAAATACAAATTGCAATCATGACTTATGAATTCATAAATATTAGATTTTTGGGGAAGCACACTGCATCAGTGTTGATACGGTTAACTAAATGTAAATAAAGCTGAAATAAAATACAGTATTAATATAATACTGTGCAGAAATACTGAAATAAAATGTAATAAATTATAAATATAAATATTTAAAATAAAAATAACAAAGCACAAAACATAATTACTCATATTAAAATTAAAATGACAGCTCAAAATGTAAGAATAAAAACTACTTCAAAATATTAATATAGTATTAATAAATACTATATAAGTATACAAATACCACTAAAATAACACTGCACCACATGATATTTTACCAATTGAACTATGTGAAGTCATGAAAAGGTAAAAAAATATATATACAGTATATATATATATATATATATATATATATATATATATATATATATATATATATATATATATATATATATATATATATATATATATAGTATTATACTAGTACTTGCTACACAAGCTACATTTACAACCACATATGCATATGCATAATTTGGGAAAATATTTAATGCAATTTATTGAAGAAAAAAAAAATAACCACTGGATGGAAATGGCAAGATGCGCATAAAATCTCTCAAATACAATCGCTCAACTGAGGCAAATATTTGTATACAATGAAGACATGCAAAAAAATGATGGAAACAGATTTATCAAACATATTATGATGAGCAAACAACATTTTTGAAGAGCATCATGCTATTGACTCAGGAGCATAATAAGTGTTAAACCTGATTGCTAGTACTAAATCAGTCTTTGCAACTTTTTTTCAGATAACTAAATAGATGCTGGCCTCAGCTGTTTTTAATTCTGTTTAGTTACCCACGGAATAAGGAGAAGGCCTTCATTACATCATATTCCAAAGTAGCAAAAAGTGTTTTCAGATGCCTGTATAAATTTCACGAGGAAATAAAACAGAAAGCCAAAACCGAGCCCCAACTTTTCACATTAGACTGAGTGACTCTTCTGTGACCTGTCATACAAGACTAAGCCATCTGATAGAAACTCAACACCCAATAAATCTGGCGCGGTGAAACACATACAAATGGCCTTTTCACTTCACATGAATCTGTTACAACATCATGCCTGACAACATCTATTAAGTGAATACCTATGATAGAGTGGAGATAAATATGAAAATGCATTGGAAATATGCCTGGGAATATGTATAAGTGAGTGAGTAGATGTTTAAAAGGAAGTGGTGAGGTTCTGACCTGATACTGAGAGACGCTGAGCTGGTTAAACCGAGAGTCTGAACAGAGGTCAGGTAGAGTCAAGGTTCAGGAGGTCAGGGCAACACTGGAGAGCTGAACTGTGAGTGATGTGGTAATGCTTCCTCCATGCTCTTTGCCGCTGAACTCCAACTGTAATTAAGAACAACACATTGCTCGCAGATGTTTCACAGAAGTCAACACTTTCAAGAAAGCCCTGAGAGAGTTTGGAGGGGAAGGACAGAGAGATTATTGTTTCAAGTGGATTTCAGAGAGTGTTTGTGCAGAGCAAAATCAAAAATGCAGTCAGCAGAAAAGCGGCCATGGTTGTCGCTAAAAATCACGGGACCAGAGACAGCATTTTTATGGATGTTCTCATTCTCTCTCCCGGGGCCAATGAGTATAAGCTATACAAAGAAGACCTCAGTGGGCCCCCTTAGACACAGGGTCCTGGACTACATTCTTGGATGTACCATCCTGAAAACAGTCTTGGATGTTACTAAAAAAATAAACAACTAATCTTTCCACTGTAAATGAAAACCTGAATTGATGCATTGAATATATAATTCCTTAATAATTGTGTATACTTTTTGTAAGCTGCAATGTTTAACAAAAGGAAACCTTGATTACCTTTAAAACATTTTATGTGTTTTGTTATACACACACACGCACATTTGTTCTGTGAATTGTGGGGACTTCTATTACTATTATACTGACCCCAAAAAATTATCATCAACTAAGGGGTCTGCAACCTTCAACGTCAAAAGAGCCATTTTGGTAACACGGCATATAGCTAAAGTTTTATATTAAGTTATGTTACAGGGCAGAGGAATAGCAATCATTTCAGAAGTGAGGGGACAGAAATGTCAAATGTAAAATAATAATAATAATAATAAATATTATAGTATTTTTGCATGTATAATTGACAAAAATATTATTTCTTACTTTTAATTGGCTAAGAAATAAAATATACTGCTGGACAATAATAACATCATATGGTTATGATTGTACAATCAATATATATACATACTAAAACACTTTTATTTTTATCAATTTTTATCACAGAATAAGGCATAAAATATATGTGACTCTGGACCACAAAAGCAGTCTTAAGTCGCTGGGGTATATTTGTAGCAATAGCCAAAAATACATTTTATGGGTCAAAATGATCGATTTATCTTTCATGCCAAAAATCATTAGGGTATTAAGTAAAAATCATGTTCCATGAAGATATTTTGTACCGTAAATATATCATTTTATTTGTAATATGCATTGCCAAGAACTTTATTTGGAAAACGTTAAAAGCCATTTAGATTTTTTTGCACCCTCAGATTCCAGATTTTCAAATAGTTGTATCTCAACCATCTCAATATTGTCCTGTCATAACAAACCATACATCAATGGAAAGCTTCTTTATTCAGCTTTCAGATGAAGTATAAATCTCAAATTCGAAAAATTGACACTTAAGACTGATTTTGTGATTCAGGGTCACATTGTATTATTCATATTTATTATATGGAGAAGGCATGAAAAACACAAAAAACATATCGTCTTCACATTTCATCAGTTAAGTTTTATGCTTGTTATTCAGCTTAGCTACAGCGATAGCGAATGCCTGTCAAACGTTGCTATTACTTCTCATATGAGTCCGTTTTGGACTTTCTGCGTGAGAGCGCCCTCTGGCTTCGGGAATGAATGAAACATGGAAGTGTGAGAGTGTTCAGTGCTCCGTGATGTTCACATCTTTTTTTTCGTATCCAAAACAACGTGACTATCTTTTCTCTTTTAATTTAAATTTAGATTTACTCAAATTGGCCCATAAAAACTTCTACTTTAACACACTTGACCTTGAAAAAGTGCAGGGGAAGAGTTTAGGTTGTATTAAAAGTCGGGGGACACCTCCCCCGCGTTTTGTACACCCACGTTACAGGGAGCCACCGCAGAGGGAAGAAAGAACCGCATACGGCTCGCGAGCCGTGGGTTGCCAACCCCTGCACTAACCCAACCCTAAACTTACCCCTAACAGAAAACGTGTTTGCATTGTTACACTTTCAGATAAACATAATTTACTACATTTTATAAAAACAAAATTCCCCATTGTGGGGACTGCAAACCGGTCTCCACAATGTACAAAAAAAATCAGGTTTTACTGTCCTTGTGGGGACATTTGGTCCCCACAATTTAGCATAAACAAGTACACTCACACACATGCACATACACAAACTCATGCACGCACACATATAAACACACTTTTGGTTACAAAAAATGTATTTTCTGAAGAATAAGTGAATGCATCAGTGTAAATAATTTTGCTGAACAGTCACAAAATATTTTAAAGGTGCTGTATGTAGGATTTTGACTCTACTAAAGCATCACCTTTAACGATTATGTCATGAATCTGTTACAAATCATTAAATTAATCATTCAGTGACTCTTTAAAAAAAAATAATAAAAATTATAATTCTGCAAAAATGGCGCATTGAATAAAATGGTCACTATATGTTATCTGTGGACTTGTATCAAATTGATCATATATATTTGAATATATTTAATACCTATTTCAGCAGTGAATCTGTTACACGGTGTCGAGTAAATGATTCAGTAACTCGTTTAAAAACACAACAATAATTGTATCATTACCTCATTATTTGCTCATAATTCAGCAAATAACTTTTTGGTTCAGACTCAAAAGATTCAAAACGCAGAGGTGAATCAAAATCAAATCAAATCTGTGGACTTGTATATTCAACAATATATTACCAGTCAATGATCTAAAAACCTATTACAGTCTCGAATCTGTTGTTGAATGATTTGGTGACTTGTAAACAAATAAATAAAACATAAAAACACTCATTGCTACCAATTGACAATGATGTAACCTGCAGAAATGGCCACTGAACAAATGAAACTCACAACTGTTTTGTTTCAGACTCAAATGATTTAGGACACTGAGGTGCATCAAAAATCATCACCACTAACGTACAACATTATATCTGTGAACTTGCAATTAGTTCTGTGAACCCTACAATTAGGGCTTGCAATCTGTGAACCCTACAATTAGGGCTGTGCGATATGACGATATATATCGGATGGACGAAATAAAAAGTCTATTGTTTCATATTTTGTTCTATCTTCTTTTTTGTGGTGTCGCAAAATACATTGTTTACGGTAATAATTTTTCATCATTTGGGTGACTGCGATCTTTACACGCCACCACAGGGCTTGAAGGGGAGACAGAAGCAGCCAGGACAAAACGAGGAGCTCGTTCCTAAACGAGGGAGTACATCTGTAACATGGTTACACGTTGTAAAGCCCTTCAGTTTGATACGAACTGATTTTAAGCCGTTGAAACTCATACAACAGCTATATGCGTGCGCCGTCTGTGTGAGACGAGCGCACTTTTTTTGCTGCTTTATTGACTTTGAACGATTACATAAACACACTTATATGCATCAGAATCCCCATCTTTGCAAATATCCTCATAAACACAGCCATTTAGGTCTTAAGAGAGAGTAAACGCAGAAGGAGAAAACCCATATGTAACAGTAGACATTGGATCCGGACTTTGGTCTTAAAGGGGAAGCTAAAGGGGAAGCAATATTAGTTCCGTTTGCCGTTCATGTTAATCATAGCACACTGCTAGAAAACCTCTCACTGCTCTTGACTAAATCACTTTTGTAACTTTAATAAGAAGAAATAATAATAATGATATATTTATTTTAGTGGTGGGCCGTTATCGGCGTTAACGTGCTGCGTTAACGTGAGACTCTTATCGGCGATAAAAAAAATATCGCCGTTAATCTATTCTCAAAGTTGGGTTGGGAGTTGGGTCTATACTACGCAAGCTATGATGACTTTCACCCTGATATTTTAGCGGATGTATACCTAGCGAATTGCTCTGTAGGGGCGAACGAGTCTTCGAACTAGAGGCTCGCAGTCCGTGATGGACAGATTGTTAACGGCTGGTCTATGTGGTAATACAATCGGGCAGGACATCCAAACGCTCACCTATCATTCATCAACCTCAAATATGGCTTTTCATCTGAAAGATGTATGTAGTATCAACTTTACATGGCCGCTCAATATGATGTTAACCTAAAGAAATGTGCGCTATTGAAGTGTTTGTGTGGAAGCGCGTTTGCTGCAGGACAGGCTCCGGTGCGCTCACTTGCTCTTAAAATCTCTGTCATTTTTGGTCATACAGATAAAAGTAGCCTAATACATCTTTCGAATCTGTAAAGACTCTACGTTTATTTGTGTGCACTCAGAATAACAACGAAACGTTGCGCTTTTAAGCAAACAGGATGCGCTTTAGGTCTCATGTGAACTTGAGCGAGAAACTTAGAAACTCCATCTTTGAAAAATATATCTATAGAGAGTGAAATGTCTAAAAAATTAAAATAGAAGACGTGTGTGTTAGCATGGATGATTTACATGAAATTTAATCTGTGCAACACTGTGCATAAGATGGCTTTCAGTTCAATATAATAACAAAAAACGACATTTTGGGGTTTTATTCAACTAATAAGGTGGGCATGCTGTGATCTGTACTATATTTTTACTGTAATTGACAGTTATCGGCAAAAAAAAAAAAAAACAACAACACGGGAGTGGGAGGGAATGGGAGTCATTCTTCCGGGAGTGGAACGGGATTTTCCTCCAGTTTTTTCGTGGGATTGGGACGGGAAGAGATTAAAGTTTGTGATGCATTTTGGAAACAGGAGATGAGCCCCTGGTCTAATGCGCCACCTGGCTTGAGAAACGCATTCTCAAAGACTTACTTTTAGTCATTATTTGGGTAGCACACATATTCTGAATGCCTTCGGCAGAATTCAAATGAGCCATTTTAATCTAGATTAATCTAGATTAAAAAAAATGATCTATGCCCACCACTAATTTATTTACATGTATAGAATCTATACATAATGCACATGTTAATTATATCTATCATAGATAGATACAGTGGGGCAAAAAAGTATTTAGTCAGCCACCAATTGTGTAAGTTATCCCACTTAAAAAGATGAGAGAGGCCTGTAATTTTCATCATAGGTATACCTCAACTATGAGAGACAAAATAAGAAAAAAAATCCAGAAGATCACATTGTAGGATTTTTAAAGAATTTATTTGCAAATGGTGGAAAATAAGTATTTGGTCAATAACAAAATTTCATCTCAATACTTTGTTATATACCCTTTGTTGGCAATGACAGAGGTCAAACGTTTTCTGTAAGTCTTCACAAGGTTTTCACACACTGTTGCTGGTATTTTGGCCCATTCCTCCATGCAGATCTCCTCTAGAGCAGTGATGTTTTGGGGCTGTCGCTGGGCAACACGGACTTTCAACTCCCTCCAAAGATTTTCTATGGGGTTGAGATCTGGAGACTGGCTAGGCCACTCCAGGACCTTGAAATGCTTCTTACGAAGCCACTCCTAAGTTGCCTAAGGTGTGTTTGGGATCATTGTCATGCTGAAAGACCCAGCCACGTTTCATCTTCAATGCCCTTGCTGATGGAAGGAGGTTTTCACTCAAAATCTCACGATACATGGCCCCATTCATTCTTTCCTTTACACAGATCAGTCGTCCTGGTCCCTTTGCAGAAAACAGCCCCAAAGCATGATGTTTCCACCCCCATGCTTCACAGTAGGTATGGTGTTCTTTGGATGCAACTCAGCATTCTTTCTCCTCCAAACACGACAAGTTGAGTTTTACCAAAAGTTATATTTTGGTTTCATCTGACCATATGACATTCTCCCAATCCTCTTCTGGATCATCCAAATGCTCTCTAGCAAACTTCAGACGGGCCTGGACATGTACTGGCTTAAGCAGGGGACACGTCTGGCACTGCAGGATTTGAGTCCCTGGCGCAGTGTGTTACTGATGGTAACCTTTGTTACTTTGGTCCCAGCTCTCTGCAGGTCATTCACTAGGTCCCCCCGTGTGGTTCTGGGATTTTTGCTCACAGTTCTTGTCATCATTTTGACCCCACAGGGTGAGATCTTGCGTGGAGCCCCAGATCGAGGGAGATTATCAGTGGTCTTGTATGTCTTCCATTTTCTAATAATTGCTCCCACAGTTGATTTCTTCAATTCTATCTATTGCAGATTCAGTCTTCCCAGCCTGGTGCAGGTCTACAATTTTGTTTCTGGTGTCCTTTGACAGCTCTTTGGTCTTGGCCATAGTGGAGTTTGGAGTGTGACTGTTTGAGGTTGTTGAAATGCTATTAATACAGGTAACGAGTGGAGGACAGAGGAGCCTCTTAAAGAAGAAGTTGCAGGTCTGTGAGAGCCAGCAATCTTGCTTGTTTGTAGGTGACCAAATACTTATTTTCCACCATAATTTGCAAATAAATTCTTAAAAAATCCTACAATGTGATTTTCTGGATATTTTTTTCTTATTTTGTCTCTCATAGTTGAGGTATACCTATAATGAAAATTACAGGCCTCTCTCATCTTTTTAAGTGGGAGAACTTGCACAATTGGTGGCTGACTAAATACTTTTTTGCCCCACTGTAGATACAATTAACACAGTGAATACTAATACAATTACACAATGTATGTAGCAGCATTTCTTATTTATTGTAGTTTTTTTGTCCTATTGCTTATCCTTATTTTATCACTGACAATTCATCTTCAGTGAGCTTGAGTTGTTTTTAGTTTTTCTGTCTCTTTTTACGCTTTAGTTTGATATTGACATTGGTGACAAGGATTATGAAAATTATATGGTATCAAAGATTGTAATATCATAAAAACCTTTTTAAAAGAAAAAAAACACTATATCGTGATATATATATATCGTTATCGTGATATAACATTTTTGGTCATATCGCCCACCCCTACCTAAAATGTTTCAAAAACTAGTTTAAAAGACTGTCTGCCAGAATTAGATTAGGAAGGAACTATTACTGTTTTGTCCCATCAATACAGCTTCCACAGACAATCAGCCTGCCAAGCCAATCTGCCTCCCAGGCAACTGCACCTTCTGATATCATTCCCACAAACAGCACAGAGCATTTAAATCCCCACATAGACTCTCCGGGATGTGCTTTAAACAGCCCACTTCTATCAAGTCACAAACACACTCATTTTTTACTTCCAGCTTATGTCAAACACCCTCAGGATCCTAGTTTGGAGGATGGTAGTCTGTCCGCTCTCACAAAAACGTCCTAATTTTTATGGTGGCTCAATCCCTCTGCTAAACAGTAGCAAGAACAAAACTAGATGTAAACGTGCCTGGAGGGGATGACGGTTCAGCTCAGATCACCACGAAGAGACGCTGCCTGTCTCCATGCATTCAGTGGACGCCCGCCGTAAACAGTGTTCTTGCTTTCTCTTCCAAATATCAAAAGCCAAATATCAAGGCAATTGACCTTGTTAATACATCACCGCTTCTGTTTAACCCTCTCTAAAAGGCTGTTGAGCCATTGTTTCAGCCTGAATAACTTTCTATAGTCACTGTGCACGGTCCGGATTTCACACAATCGCTGATTTGTTGCTCTACTGATTGCGACACTGAGTCATACCCCATTGAGAGCTGATCATGTCCATGAAAGTATATGCTGGAAGGCCTGGAGAAGGTCAAGAATAGAGAGCCCACTTGTGTGTCCTAAAACACTATAACCATAAAAGCCATCTCTTTAATCTTTAAATCTTGCAGTGAGATTGAACTGAAACTTTTGATGAAAGGGATCGTTCCTCATTCCTTACCCTCTTGTTTTCTCAAACATGACTTAATGATATAATTTAGTTATTGTACTTCAAAGTAAATGTTCTCGATTGCCCTGTGTATCAAATATTCCATTTGAATGCTTACAGTTGAAATGCAATGGAAGTAGATCTTCTCTTTTAGTGGAAACGGAATATTGAAAAAGAAAACAGAAAAAAATGCTGATTGGGAATTTAGTTCTCTTCATTGGCTGTTGATTGGTGGAGGCAAATATGAACATGAACTTGGATTGGTTGTAAGAAATAGACTGATTTTAGCATTACAAATGTTAATATGTTTTTAATAAATAAAAATGAAAGATAATTTATTTAGAAGACATAATCTGAGTCATGGTTTGAAAAAAGAAAACTAAAAAAGTAGCTAAGTTCACCAATCTGTCCTTCTCCCAAAGATTAAGTTATAATATTTTGATGAAAAATTGACAAAGAAAATTTTGTTTTTATAAATAAATACATTAAAATAAAATACAAACATTATTATAAACATGGTTTAATCATTAACAATGATAAATAACATGCATTTACAGAAGAAAAAAAAACAATTTAACTTTAACGAAAATTTATAAAACTGACAAATTTGTAAGTAATGTGACCTTAATTAAAAATGAATGATACTTTATTCATTTAGAAGACATAACCTGAATATTTGTATATTTCTTCTTTTATGTTCCACAGAATAAATAAGGTAATTTGTGTTTATAACAACACAAGGGTGAGTGAATAATGACAGTGTGTTCATTTTTTGCATTTCAGATATGTCCCCAGTAACTTCACACAAGTCTCCTCTGCTTCAGAAGAGATCCCAACGACGTCACACACAGTGAAAGCTTTAAACCTTTCAAAATGAACTCAAGGAACCCTTTGCTCATTCAATTCTTCAAAGACCAGATTATCTGAGTTTTGCGATCCAAATTAATTCCATAGCTCTATACTCCTACTGTATGCCAAAAACTGTCACAATTATTTTTATTGTTCCTGAATAGTTTCAGAAGAAACATTGGATAAAAATAATAATAATACATAACCATGAACTCAATTAAGTTTCTAGAGCAAGAAAAGGGCAGCCTCTAAGCAATAAAACAAAAGTAGTTAGTATCTAATTAGAGACAATCGATATTTGTACACAATCGCACAACTGGCTCGTAAGATTTTATTGTTTTGTTTCCAATCTAGAGAGCAGTAGAGGCCAGATCCGTAGAATCATGGCAGTTTATTGTGCCTTACCTCATACTGGACTCAACTAATGCGAGATTGAAGGAAAATGAACGACAATCTCTGCACCCAGAGAGTCCACAGCTTTGTATTTGTGTGACGTGTTCGGTTACTGAGCGCCAAACTTTAATTCAGACTCAGCGCTGGGCTGCCGAGCACATGTGCTCATGATGTCACCGCAGCGGTAACTGGAAGAGGCGCGCTGTGCACTTACTGATGACTGACTGTATTTTGCGGTTTTGCAGAGTTAATGTGTGCATGAGGAGGTACGTATTGGCTTCAGCGCCATGACTCTACACAGAGCTTGTGGTAGCAGTTACTGCCTCTCAGCTCAGGAAGGATTTAGGCTCCGGTCTTTAGTCTCCAAATGAAGTTCAAAAGAAACTATGATGGATGTTTAGCGTTCATGTGTTTGTTCGGTCGCTCGCTGATGGCCTACCACAGAGATGTTAGAGGAAAGAAAACTAACTGATCACTGATGACTGGAAAGAAAGAAAGAAAGAAAGAAAGAAAGAAAGAAAGAAAGAAAAAGAGAGAGAGAGAGAGAGAGAGAGTAAATACATTAAAGAGAGAGAGAGAGAGAGAGAAGGAGAGAGAGAGAGAGAGAGAGTAAATACATTAAAGAGAGAGAAAGAGTGAGTGAGTGAGTGAGTGAGAGAGAGAGAGAGAGAGAGAAGAGAGAGAGTAAATACATTAAAGAGAGAAAGAGTGAGTGGTGGTGGTGGTGGTGAGTGAGTGAGTGGTGAGAGAGAGAGAGAGAAAGAAAGAGAAGAAAGAAAGAAAGAAAGAAAGAAAGAAAGAAAGAAAGAAAAGAAAGAAAGAAAGAAAGAAAGAAAGAAAGAAAGAAAGAAAGAAAGAAAGAAAGAAAGAAAGAAAGAAAGAAAGAAAGAAAGAAAGAAAGGTTTCTTCTTTTTGAGAAATTCATACTTTTATTACGCAAGGATAAATTAAACTGATAAAAGTCTACATTTTCTGTACTGAAAAATATGTAACAGTTTGTACAAAAAAAAAAATATGTTGTTGTTTTTTTACTTTTGTAATACAAAATATTTGAATTTAAGACTGGAGTAATGGCTATAAATGACTAGAGTAATTCAGCTTTGCATCACAGGACAAATCAGTTACTACTGTTTTTTATTGTATTTTTTATCAAAGAATGCAACCTTGTTGAGCATAGACATCTTTCAAAAACATTAAAAAACAAATATACAAATTTATACAAAATGATCATATATGAAAAATTATATATATATTTATTACATAGTATTTTATATTTATTATATTATATTAGATTTTAAAACTGTTTTCAAATACTTGCAATTGTATGTCTCAAATGTGACAATGTCTTATTTTAAATTTGATCTAATAACTTCTTTTTTTATTTGTATGTGTACTCGGAGGTGGACACCTGAATTTTAAGAGGGTGAACTTATGTTTTAAGTCATACAATCTGTCATTTCAATTATATGTTGACTACTAACCTAGAAATGAGATTTTAAATGGTTTTAATTTCAGAAATCAGGTCATCTTTTAATAGACTATGTTTTGGATACAGGTTCCTGCCCGGCATGGAAATTCATGCTAGCTTAATCAGGTCTTTTCAGAAGAGTTATGATACCTGGTGTTAATAAAATCTAGAGTGAAAAAAAGGTGAAGAAATGTTGTAACGGTCCTCCACGAACAACTTTCAGGTTTATCCGACGCTAGTGTGTGAAAATACCTCATCTCATTTGACCCCCACTTAGAAGTAATAAATTAATCAGTACGTGTGACTATTTCTAGTTCCTTCATACTCATTTTCGGCCAGCAGAACACAGGGTGAGAAAAAGAGACATGAGTGCTACCAGACCTGTGGCTTGCATCCTTACAAGAGAATTGGAAAACAGGAAAATGTAATTTAATTCCATGTAGATGGCCTCTCTATTATTAGACCGCCATCATTCAGAGTTAAGAAGATGGACAGATAGGTGCAATCTCTCAATGGGTAAATGCAACACCAACGCTCGAAGAGCATGCGTCATCGTGCCTAGGGAGCAGGAGAGGAGCGCGTGCGAATAACCCATGGGCCTGTGACAGCCTGTGAGGGATGATGCCACCATCGAGAAGGAAGGATGATGGGTGTCAATCCTTTTCCATCTCATTTATCTTTAAATTGCCATCAAAAGGAAGTAGTGAGACCTCAGTCAATGGAAAACAACTTCCCACCCAATACCAGCCGACAGGAAATGATGACTGAGTTTGCAGTCGCTGATTGTCACAAAAAGGACTCGAGATGAAAGCACATGACATATTATATAAGTGTATCTTATATTTCACAAGTATGGTGTTCGTAGTATGTTTTAGAGCAAGGAAATTCAAAAAGCACGTAATGAAAAAGCATGGAGATTTTTTTGCCCTTTCTAAATATTTACATATCAAGGGTAGGAATACAGCTTTCTTTGGCATGGAACAATATTTATACCACAGAATAATGAACTAGCGTTTATTTTCTTCAGAAAAGGGAATTCAGATCATTTTCATATCAACACCAAGTTGTTTAAGAGGAAAACACATCTTCACTTGACTCTCCCAAGAGTGCTCACTGTCTCTCTGAGATCTGACTGTGGAATATCAAGACGATGAAAATAGAACAGTCTATCTTGACCTCTCCTGAGGAGCAGGACCTGAGGGAGAGCAGGAACAGTTTGTGTTGCATCTGGATCTCTGGAAAAGGCTGGAGCTAACCCAACCGTAAAGAACAACCACAAATGATATAACTTTAATGTCTCAATTGTTTCTCTAAAACAACAGCTTTGTTTCAGAATAAAATACAGCGGTATAGTCCCATGGGTCTCAATTTAAGTACAGATATCAACCTTGGTATCCTCAAATTTTAGCATAGCTTTTGACAAAGTAAAAAAAAAAAAAGTTTGAAATGAGCTCAAACATTTTTCACCAAATTCAACCTTGACCAGCTATTTGAGCAATATGAATGTGTCACTCATTCAGACTGCCCTCTTTTCAAACATTTAATTTGCTTTGAAAAGATTTGGTAGCAATTTAGTATTGGGACCAATTCTCATTATTTTCTAGTTGCTTATTAATATGCCCATTATTAACATATTGGCTGCAGACGCGCCCACCGCGGCTGATCGAACCAGATTGTCCGTGTATGGGCGGAGCTCCACCCATGTCCATGGTTTTCTTGCAAGGCATTTTCAATGGAGAAAAGAATAACTTTTGGTCCCTGTATTAAACTTTTATCAAGTTTACACATTTATAATATCACCACATTCGTTATAGTACTGATTCATGAAGTTTTGCAACCATTCATAAAAGTCTAAACACTGCAGCCTACACATTCCAGGTTAAAGCACGATTAGAAATCAGCCCACGTTTTCCTAAATTAATATTCATATTCCACAAGCATATGAGAGAAAGAGTACACATTAATATCCATATATTTCTTTGTGTATGCTTTGAAAGTCATGAAATGAACGAATGTCTTTGAGAAGCGTTCCGCACATTCCTTTGTTCCACAACAGGAAGAAAACCAGCGCTTTGCGCTGAGGCGGAGGAGGGGCTTTTAGAGGGCTGCTGATTCTTTAGCTGCCCCCTTCTGGTGACTTGTAGAGTTGAATTCCTGCCGCTATATATGTTACACTGGGTACTGTACCTGGTACCTGATACTTTTTAGTACCACTTGATTCGAGGTTCCATGCGAGCGGTACCGTTACCAAAAGCGTGGCGTGTAAACTCTGCTGATCACTGATTGGCCTGAGAAAATCGTCATTACTGCGTCACTGAACTTGCGACACGAGACCCTCCTCTACAGTCCTACCCGCTAGATTTAAACCAGCACAGCCAGCGAAGGATCGGACGCAACTTCTGTTTAAACAAACGCACATTTTTGCATCAACCACAAAATAGCAGTGTCGTTGTCTGTTGAGGAAGAACAGACGTTCCTCTCGTTGATAGCCGAGGAGCGGATCCAGTAAGAGCTTGATGGCGCGACACCGAAGGAAAAAGCCTTATGTATAACGTTACTTTTGAACTTGCTATATTTTCAGAGTATGATTTCTGTTTATATTTTTACCTCTGTATCTGTGTTTTGCTTCAATTAAAAACAATCTGATCGAATAAGTGTACCTCCAGACTATATTAAATATGTATCATTGTATGAGCACGTAATGAACCTCTTGAAAAAGACAAATGATTAATGCCGCGATTATAAAAACCATCACATAAATAAAAAAAACAAGGGATACATTGTACATTTTGAAATATTCAAAAGTTTATTGATAATTCACTTTACAGAACACGCTGCATGAATAGTTATCTAATCAAGTAACGCAGCACACCTGCACGAACATCTCTGCTCTCCTCATCTAACGTTACAGCCCGTTTCACTGCACCACAGTCTCTGCTGCTGGGGTAAATCCTGGCGTTCTCATAGACCTCTCCATTGCTGTTAAAAACATCCACATGCGAGTGAAGAACACTATTCCGTCTCCTTTCTTTGTTGTGAGTTTGTTTGTGGCGCGTTTACGATGATGTCACGGCAGTAGGCGGCGCAATTATAACGGCGTGAATAATCCCGCCCACTCTATAGCGGTACTAAACTGCGGTGGAAATGCAACCGACCGAACTGAGCCGTGCCGTACCGTACCGAGCCGTGTCGAACCGTGCCGTACCATGCAGTGGAAAAGCGCCATATGTCTATCTCAAAGAAGGCACAACAGCGCCTACACTTTCTCCGCCCGGCTGAAAAAGCAAGTCTCCCTCCACCCATCCTCACCATCTTCTACAGGGGTACCATTGAGGCGTGCTGACCAGCTGCATCACTGTCTGGTATGCAGGGAACTGTTGTGCAGCAGACATAAGACCCTCCAGCGAACAGTGAACACCGCTGCAAAATCATTGGTGCCCTCTCCCCTCCATCCTGGATATTTTCCTTACGATGCTCCAGCAAAGCAAAAGTATCGTGGAGGACCCCACCACCTCCCACAGTCTCTTCCAGCTCCTACCCTCAGGTAGGCAGTGCGGAGTATCAGAGGCCCGCTCCGCCAGACTGCTCAACAGCTTTTCCCCAGGCTGTGAGAGCCCTGAACTCAAATCACACCGCCCCTCTCTGAAACCCCAAACAACCCCCACACACCTTACCACATCTCAGGAAAAAACTGTTAAACTTTTATTTCTGTGCAATTCAGGTGAGCGGGCCTGCACAAGCCACCTGTAGCAACACACTCTCCTCTACATGCACTAGACACTTTCACACACCATTGTGTGTCCATAATCCCACAAAAGACTGATTGTAATATACGACTGTAATGTATGTATGTTTACTGGCTCATGCACCACAAATCACCTACACTGTTCCCCAGCCAGCTGCTTGAATGTCTCTCTTTTTGCACATGTACAGTATTTGAAGTCATCTGCACAGTTGTACAGTTTGTATTTTATTTTACTTTTTTAGTTTATGTATAGGTAACCACTTTTATATATAGCATATGTATAGTCAAAGCTGACAGTAGGTCAGTTGTGTATAGGTTTATACTGTTTTTACTTCGTGTTGTATATCTGTATTTATGTAGCACCGTGGTCCTGTGAGACACGACATCTCGTCCCGCTATATGTCCACACATGTAGCGGAATGACAATAAAGCTCAACTTGACTTGATGTTCTTCACGAACAGAGCCGTTGTTGCTACCTCGCTTGTGAGAAGTCATGTAATTTTATTTTTTTTTTTTAAACTATGTTACTGATAAAATCGTAGTGCTAACTACATTAGTGCTTATGTTAAGATTTAAGCAAACTATAATGTTATGTGCGTCTGTGAGGGAGAGACCGAGAGCGGGAGAGAGAGAGAGAGAGAGAGAGAGAGAGAGAGAGAGAGAGAGAGAGAGAGAGAGAAACGTTAGGGTTTGTGCTTTCCGTACATAACGTAATTTTGTGGCAAAAACATGGTCAAGATCTGCCGATTTTATCCTTTTGTTTACCGTATTTATTTGTTTGGCCAGTGTTGTTGTGGGTTTCTGTTATTTTTCTGTTATAAGACCTTTGAAATAACAAAAATAATTTTGCAAAATTATATGGTCATGAAATGTGGTCGAGAGAGCTGCCTGGAACTACGTTCGCCGTGCGTTTTCCTGAAAATAATTGCACATCTCAGAACGTTTGTCAGCCAATCAGATTCAAGCATTCAATGGCCCCGTAGTATAAAAATCAATGTATGCATATCTGCATTTATTTATTTCAGCCTTTAATGAATTAATTAATTATTAATTTATTTATGTATTTCTACATGTATTTATTTATTTTAGCATTTAATTATTTATTCATTTATTTGTGTATGTATTTCTATATTTATTTATTAATTTATGTATTTCTACATTTATTAATTTATTTATGCATTTATTTATTTATTAATTTATTGTCCTCCATAGCCACACAGATCTAAAATAATCATGCACTTTATTTCCCAGCTGTTTACCTTTACAGACATTACCGACTGTTTTTGTAACTCGTGTGTCTTTAACATAAACTTGTGTGTGTGAATGAGAACTTAGTTTAGTATTCACATGCGGTGACAGCCGCTTTCTGTCCATGTGCTTCAGATGTGTGCGCTCACAAAACCATATATCGGAAGTTTAAACTAATGTGGTTTAAAATGCATGATTTCAGCACGATAAACATGATAATCAGAACCAAAACAAATGATTTTAGCAGGTACGATATAAAATGGCGCAGCTCTTTTCTGGAAAGGGGGCGGGAGCAGGATCTCATTTGGATTTAAAGAGACAGGTACGAAAATCATAGTATGTCTGCTTCCACTTAAAATGGGTATTTTAAAATTTTATAATAAATTATCTGTGGGGTATTTAACAAAACTTAAAAGACACATTCTTGGGACACAGGATACCTAGATTACACGTTGTAAAAATGTATGTAAAAAAAAATGATATTACTACTAAAATGTAGTAATATGTCTCCTTTAAAATAAACTTTGACCAAATATTTGAAAGAGATTGATATTATTTAACAAGGAAGCATTCAATCTATAAAAAGTGACAGTAAAGGTTTATAATGTGTTACAAAGGATTTCTATTTTAAATAAACATTGTTCTCTTAAACTTTTCATTCATCAAAAAATAAAAAAAATATATATATATATATATTTGGTTTCCAAATATGAAGCAGCACAACTGTTTTCAACATTGAAAATAAGAAATGTTTCTTGATCAGCAAATCAGCATATTAAAATTACTTCTGAAGGATCCTGTGACACTGAATAGAATATATGCTGAAAATCCAGCTTTGCATCACAGGAATAAATTACAATATTTTTATACAACAAAAAAGAAAACAGTTATTTTAAATTGCAGTAATTTTTCACAATTTCACAGTTTTTACTGTATTTATTTATTTATTTTTGTTAAATACTATTCCAATTAGACATTAAATGTATACATTTTTACTGAAATTTGATAAATTAAAGCAGCATTTTTCAAAACAAAAAACATTTAGAAATCTTATACTGACATCAAACATTTGAACTTCTGACACAACTTTGGACTTTATATATAAATAATATGCCTATATAGTCTCATAATAGTTATGGCCACAAGAACTGCATGTATACAGTGGGGCAAAAAAGTATTTAGTCAGCCACCAATTGTGCAAGTTCTCCCACTTAAAAAGATGAGAGAGGCCTGTAATTTTCATCATAGGTATACCTCAACTATGAGAGACAAAATAAGAAAAAAAAAATCCAGAAAATCACATTGTAGGATTTTTAAAGAATTTATTTGCAAATTATGGTGGAAAATAAGTATTATCGGCGCCGATATTAAGCATTTTACTGATTATCGATATCGGCCATTTTAAAAACAGATTTGCCGATTATTTTTTTTTATTTTTTTTTATGCAAACAAACATACTATTTACAGGTGACATTATTTATTGGTGAATAAATAATACAGGTGAAACTATTTAATGTTTAAATGCACTATTTGGCTCGATGCAGCCTGTCTGAGCTCAACACTCTGTGAGAGTGAGGCGATCTCTCAATCTCTGAGAGCAATCTCCGCCCACCGCTCATCTGATATGTAGAGAGTCACGACCAATCAAGCGGAAAACTGAAGGCAGTCTCACACCGAGAGCACTTGCTAACTGGAGCTGCCTCAGTGATCACGCATCAGTTGTCTCTCAAAGGTAAAGCAGCAGCAGGCGTTGCTGAAGTTGCAAAACACCTCAATATATCCTATGATGTCAGCGATCTCTGCGGAAAATGCGGCGGAATCGCGGAATGCAGTCATATAATGGAATTTACCGTATAGCAGCGGAATGTCACGGAATGTGTCGAAGTTTGGATGAATTAATCAAAAGTAGGTCAGTACACTTAAATCGACTCGGCGCTATGGACTAGTATATATAAATATTAAGCCGCAAAAACACTTTAAATATGAATCCTGCATGTTCTGCATCTCTGTTAATGAATGACACAGACGTGCGGTTTCATTTACTGCACACATACATACTGAAGCGTGTGATGCTCGCGGTGACTTCAGCATCTGCCGTCTCACTAAATGAGGACATAAATACATGAACAACATCCCCAGAACTGCTCCGAGAGTCACTTCATGAGCATTTGACCGTTTCATTTGAGTAAAACGATCGTCATATCATATATAGGCTACAGAATCTTAAAAGGTCCTCATGGCAACCTGTCGAAATATAAGTTCGGTTTAGCGAATATATTACTGTATCGTAATACAACTACAACAATTATTACAACTTTTGTTGAGAATAATCACACAACACGCTAAATATCGTTTACTTTAAGTTTTACAAAATGTTTACAGAATGCTTCTGGGTGATCTCTGTACTTATGTTATTATTAATATTACTGTTTATTTAATGTTGTTGTTATTAACAGTTTTCAGAATTAAAAACATGTTTAAAAGCATTTAAAGAACGTTTTTTGTCAGAGCTCTTGTTATTATTAATTTTGGCATTCATTTTCATTTTACACCAGACACGTATATCGGTTCAAAATATCGGTTATCGGTCTACTTGATCTGTAATAATCGGTATCGGTATCGGCCCTGAAAAACACATATCGGTCGACCCCTAGTTATAATCATATATCAAACATTGCATCAATGTAATTACAAAGTTTGTTGGGACAGGAGTGTCTGGCACACAAAGAGGTTATAAATACTCTTAGGCAACTTTTTACAGCTAATAAGACCTTCATATACTGAGTCCACTGCTCATGAGACTGGTCAGGATAAAGAGAGAGACCGACTCCCAGCACTCCACTCTCCCACGATTTGTATATAAATAAAAACAATAGCAATTTTACAGTGAGAGCATAGAGGGAGGGAGCAGACCTTTAAAAATGAAAGAGAGATCCAATGGGAAATTGGAAGTGGAAAGTGTATGAGAACAGAGTTGAACTAATCTGTCTTGTGTTGTTTCATCATTTGACAGATTTAGAGGAAATCACCACATGTCAGCAGTCAAAATTATATTATTTGGGGACATGACCCCTTTTGATGGAATAGGATCTGCAGCGGGCATAGCAGGGAAAAATATGGAGGATTATTGGAATGGGATTAAAGAAAAGCTGACAGAGACGGAGAGGCTGAGTTGAGTTTCTTTGCTTGTCATGCGTCTCTAATCCAGCCAATGAGATGGTATGAGCGCTGGTTCATTTGCGAGTTTACTGGGTCACCGGTACAGCTGTGTGTGCAGGGAGTGCGCCAGGGAGCTGTTAAAGCAGTGTCTGGATGTACCAGTGAGTGTCTGATCGAGAGAAGCCAGCGCTAGACTGCCTGCCCACGATTTTTGGCTGCATGTCTGCGAGGCTGAAACAGAACACAGGAGAGAGTGTGTAAGCGGAAACGGAGCCAGGGAGTGTCTTTAAGAGCATAATTCCAACTGATGTGCATGTGTGTGTGTGTTTGTGTTTGCATAAAAGGAGAAGAGTGAAAAAAAAGATTAAAGCCACGGGTATTGCATCATAATTCAGGGTAATTTTCATTGAGGTGAAAAGGCAATTCAGGTCTACTGAAGGGTTACGCAAACACATTTTCTGTGTGTCTCTATGTTTCCAAGACTCTGAAATGTGCAAGCATAATAATGGACTGTTTGGAAATGCTCTGCAGCCTGACCTTCAACTTGAGACAGTATCCTCACACATGGGTATAGTGGCTGACACTTTTTAAAAGTCTTGTTTATAAGCTACAGATAAATTTTCTCTTACTGTGTGGTAGTTTTTCTTCAAATACTTTTATCATTATCACTAAAATTATCACTACTTTCTCAGAGGCTTTGAGGGAATATATAGAGGCAATATTTTGAATGGAAATATTTAGAATTGTAGTACATTATGTTCTATTGTTGTCACATGATCTCACAGGGCTGTAACTAAATTGTTTTCCAAATACAACAAATGAATCAATAAAGGAAGGGTAGGTGATTTCGGAGAGACTAGCAATAACGAGCTAGATTTGAAAGCATAAGATCCCACCCTCCCTGCAAATCACTCTCCAAAGCCACACCTCCTCCAAAATGCGTGAACACAGACCAGAGGCTAACCAGCGACACAATGAGGGATGAATGCAATGCAGTCAGTTTAGCTCATGTCTTATTCAACGGTGAGAAAACATTACAGTACACAATATTACAATAATAACACCATCCATTCTTGCTCGGGCTGCAATAGTGTAACGGAACACACTGATGACGTATCACGTCTGCACAAACAGGGTGCGTGGAGGTATGCAAATACATATATTGACAGGCAGCACAGCCTATCATAGCCTTTGCACCGAGGAATAAGATTGGACGAACATTGTATGGTCCAACACCTTCCATAGACGATATAAATACATCTAGATCAATTTAGACCACTTCCTTAGTGATGGTTATCTGGATGTGAAGAGACTTTCAGCCAGCATAATACATGGTTTTAAACCAAATCACCGACCCCACATTTATTTTAAATAATTAATCTGTGTCCATATGCATTTTCATTGTCTTCTCATGATGTGCCGTTAGTTAATTACATCTTTAGAGTTCACTTCAGCACAAGCTGCAATGTCAGATTCGCAATCAAACGTCTCTTATGAACAGCTTATTTTTAAAGATTCACTCCATGTCTCCAAATGGGATAAATCTGCCTATAAAGGCCACTTCGGAATGATAACAATCATGGCTGGCTTATGGCCACTTCAAAGGGCCCTTCAGAATGAAAGATTTTAAGGAGTAGAACTGATGAACACTTCACACCCTTGATTATTTGCAAAGGTTTAATTATGCGACACTGACGCCTCCTAAATTGGCCTGACAAGATGATGCAGAAGTGTGGACCACGGAACAGTTTTTTGGTCCTTTACATCCTTCATCTCCTCTTACCCTGGATGGTAAACTCTTTAAAGATATGAGGGCACAGGAATGAACCCTTCAGAATAAAACAAGGCATCAACCTCACTCAAAGCAGTTTGATCAGTCACTCAATGAGTTAACTGTTCAGATTAATTCATATTAGGGTTGACGGTGAGGAAATTTTCCCACCGGTTAATCGACCTGATGTCCCACCGGTTATAACGGTATCACCGTGGGGGGTCGTTTGAGTTTTCCTCGCTTTCCTCAGGTTTTAAATAGCCTGTAAGCACCATGCTCGTTTTACTTTGACTTTAATATCAGCGGCAATTCAGTGTTTAAATAAAACAAAAATCAGCAAATACTGTGGAACCAAATAAATGAGAAACAAATGTTTTTTTTTTTAAATCACATAGGTTTTATTTCGCACCTGCGATATATTCACTGTTTGTTCACATTTCTGATTAAAGACAGAGAGATAGACTAACAAATAAAAGTTTCGTCTGCACGAAATTGTATTTATTTTATTCGTCTTGTCAAGAGTCTTGAATTTATTCACCGAAAAATGTCAATAACATTTTGCTGCCAACACGGAATAAAGTGTCACAGAGAGAAAATAAAGTTATATAAAAATTGTAATCCTTATTTTTATTCATTTTGTTAGGATATAATTGGTTTATACCAACAGAGTAAAAAGCGCAGCAGAGAAAAATAAATAGATTCGACAGTCAGTCATTTAAAATGATAGGATAAGCATAATACAAAAAAAAGAATAAAGGAAAGCCGAGTTGAACATACTTAAGGACATCGCATCCACACTTTGCTCCATTCTTATTCTGCTCAGTCACTCATCACAACCTGCTTCTGCTGTTCTGTCTGAGAGCTGTATATTATATCTGCTAGCCTGCTCTGAGCATTGCTGCACATGCTGTGAGTGTGCTCAGACCCCGCAAATAAAACAAAGCTCTGGTTCATACATGTCATGCAGCGCGCACATAACGGTCCGAGTGCAGGCAGTACCGGTGCTCGATAAGAATAAAGCACAGATATGCTGTTCTGAAAGGACCTCGGGAACGGGATAATGTTAGACTGCCTGCTCCCGTTATAATTGCACCAGAGTTACCGACTGTTACCGCGTTGTATTCGTTGAAATTAATCCTGCGGCGAAATCTGGTCGGAACAGCCGCGGGAATGCAGACCTAGACTGCTGTGATGCAAGACTGTCGTCTGTTCGGTGCGCTGCATTGAGCAGCCACGTTCAGTTTTAATTTTAGTGTCCTCTAACTGAACAAAATTATTTTTATTACTATAAAAAAAATCTAAACGACAGTGAGGGACGGTGCCACGGTGGGCAAGTGTTGTGGCTTAACACCGGTATAACCGTCATCACCGTCTATCGCGACAAGCCTAATTCATATTAACTCATTGAATCAAATGTAATGTTTTGGTTACGTTCGGTTTTATATGAACTGGTAACCACTAACTAAAATTAAACTACATATTAAAAATAATCTGTCACTGATTAGCATAGTGAGGTCAACGGTAATGATGAATTGATTTTAGGATTTTTACAAAATTGTGACATTTATCAGGTACACATACAATCAGAATCACTAAACTGACTTCACCAAATGGGAACTAAACTTCTTATGAACAACCATCTTTATAGAGTGATTCTGTCATTTGGTTCCTAAATGTTGCATTTTAGGAGCCAATTGTTCTATAGTAATTCTTTTAGACTGGAGTCCTGCCTCATGATGTTACATGTTTAATTCAGCAAGCGCCATCCAGCTATCATATGGGTAATTTTGCATTTTAAATTCAATTCTAGCAGTCCAATTAAATGAGTCAAAAACTACATTATTCCCAGACCGTTCACCACATTGCAAACGGAATGTCAAGTTGAGAATTGCATTGTGTGATACAGTATTCAGCAGATTGTGTTTTGGTGTGTATTGCAAGTAAGTGTAGTACGCTATTCTGAATATTATGATAAACTCTTAATTTAAGACATATTCTGCCATTTGACCTCTTTTGACCTCCAGGAGTGGCCAATCAGCAATGGTCAATCAGAGCACTGAGAACATGTTTACAACCAAAGCTTTATGACACTGGGTTTAACATATGATAGCACAACATAGACTAATGCAAGGTTTGGGCTATCAAAAATATTATAATATTTAAAAAAGGGTTAGTTTGAAGAATGATCAAAGCAAGAAAGTGGTGAGTAGATGAGAAGAATTGCAAAACCATGCAGACTAACAGTGGCAGCGATGGTGGTACTGCACATTGCACAAACCTTGTCCAGACCATGTGAATAGCCAGGAACAATTAGGCAATTTGTCATGAATTAGAGTACGCCGTAATGGCTGGTTCCTCATTAAGTCGTGAGTCGACAGCCTAATTGAGCAGCATTCTTGTGTCTGGAGAAGCTTTGAAAATGAAAAGCCCATGCAATACACGACTACAGCATTTTTAGGATCTCTCTATTTCTTGCTCGCTTTGGCCCACCCTTCCTAATGAGGCAGACTCGACTCGCCTTGAGCCCTACTCAAAGCTGTAGGGGAGCTCAATAATGCTAAAAACACCTGCTCCTGCCAGCAGGGGGCATCCATAAGGATTGACCTCATCACATCATTCCAAACCCCAATCCTTCTCTGGGCTCTCACTCACCATCCCTGCCATTCCACTTGAAATGAGCAAAGTACATCATATCACTAATGTGAAAGTAATAACTGCATTTCTAGTCACAGAAGTGCCTTAGGGTGTAGCAATAATGATGTGCAGAGCTAATGCCGGGAAAAAAAATAAGTAAAACCATCCACAGCATTTTTGAATATTTTAAATGAATAAGACTTGGTGTGCCTTGAGAAGACACTGTGCTGGAAAATTCAGCTCAAAGTCATAGCGTGTTTAACATGATTTCAAACTGGTCATTATGGCCATTATGTGGTCCACCCTATTGTGAAGAAAAAGAAAAAAAATCTTCAACCAGCCAAAGTTGGCCTTCTGAACTTCCCTGGTCTTCCAGCATTGTATTTTGGCTGGTTTTAGATGGGTTTTTGGCACTTTTGAAAATATAAAGATGAATGTATTTACCGATGTATTCCAATAAATAAATGCATGCATTGTTTCATTCAAATTGATTGATTCAATCAATCAATCAATCAATCAAAAAAGCAATGTTTAAAAACCTGGTACTATCTTTTTTCAGAAGAGAATGACTACATAAAAGTAGCCCAAACTGCAATTTTTTTTTAGATCGCACCTGTCACTATATGAACGCGACAGATGACTGTTGGATTCTGGTCAGTTGTTTCTACTTCTACTTGTGTTTAACCACAAGGTCATCCCCCTCTGCTTTGCTAAACAGGAAGTTGAGTTTGTGAGAGCAGGGGGCCGAGGCTTGAGGTTAGAGTCATGGCGTGCTGCAGATCTCGGCATCTGCTGTTTGCCTTTCCTGTTTTGACTGCTACTGTCTAGCTTACTCCAAATAATGCTTTTGACACCAGCCCTCCCTTAACTGCCCCACTCAGACCTCATATCGTTCCGCACAAAAAGAGGAACTGACTTCAACGTACATCCGCTCCCTCTCCCTCCCAGCTCCTCAAACAGGCTGACAAACAAGGAACTCTCCGTTCTCCAAACAGGCCTGGGAGAGGAGACGCGTCTGTTTGTTTGATGGGTGAATCGACTTCCACTCTGGGATGAATATCAGTTTTAAAAGACTGGGACTGACTTATGGTTTGTCAGTTATGAAGCATGCCCTCTGCATGGTTGTGAAAATAAAGACACTTATCTTCACTGAACGAACAGAATGTTCTTCTCTCTAGGGTCGCTGTGGCCTTTTCAGCTGGAATGAGAATCAGTAATTGTGTGGTGAGAAGTCCAAATAACAGCCTCTGCCCTACATGTTTATTTGGCTGTGGAACGGTAAGACTGAAGCTTTGGGAAGAAAGGCTTATGAAACGGAGAGGCAATTATAAACTAATGTAATTGGATTATGGTTTATCCTTTTTATTTAGCCATGCAATTATTAATTTCCATATGAGAATTATGTTCAATGACATTATACCATCAATATGATAGCCACAAGAGTAATATTTTGGAATAAATGTAAAGAAAAAAAATTATATAACAGATTATATAACATACATAACCCAAATTATATGAACTATTTTGAATCACAGTATAATTAAACATCAAATGTATTATATATTTTAATTGAACCTTGAACCTTGATTTAAAAATAAAAGTTTTTTGTAAATATTTAAATATTTATACTGTGTTGACTGATTTAAATAAATACATATATTGTTTAAATTGTGTGGGGAAAATACCTTTTTAAACAAAGAATAAAACAATAAAAAAGAGGTAAATATTTCATGAATGAATACTCTCTATCTCCCTCTTTCTCAAATACATCTGCATACATATGCCAATATATGTGTGTAAATCCCAGGGACAATTCATGTTTATAGTCATTATAAATGAGTCCACATGTGAACAGTATGGACATATAAGAGGAAGGAACCAGTAAGACTGAGGCTTTTATGCAGATCTTTTGAGTGCATGTCCTTAAGTGTATGCGTTTGTATGGATATGCACACACGAGTGTGTGTGTGTGTGTGTGTGTGTCTGTGTGTGAGCTGATGATTGTGAGCGCTTGTGGTTGTGATCACTCTCTAACTCCCAACCAGCTTAGTCAGCAAAGCTTTTCATTGGTTAAGTGTCTGCTTAGAGAAATTACATACCCAGAGAAGATAGTCTTAAAATCGGTATAAATCCATCTGAGAGAGGGAGTGTCGGGAGGACGGCAAGAGGGGGATTTGGATATGGCACAGAATTTACTCAGCAAAAATCTCAGAGCTTAAATCAGCGTAACGAGAGTGATGGAGTGGGGAGCGGGATGGAGGTATTGTGTCAGTCACATCATGGCAGGCAAAATGCTGTAGTGGAAAATACTTAAGTGAGAAGAAAACTCTTCAGGAATTCAGGGTGGGTGAATACACACACACACACACACACACACACACACACAGAGAAAAAACATAAAAGAAAATGCCTGAAGCTACTCAATCAAAGTGGTCGGGTTGCTATGAACATGTGGGTGACTGGTGTGTCAATGGATAGCGCCCGTCGCTAACGAGCACGTTTTTAATCTCCAGCATTTGATGTGAGGAGCAGCACTCTGACTAAACATGCCATACAACCAAGAAAGACATGCAAAAACTTTGATCATTATTGTTTGCAGGGCTTCCAAATTCTCCTAAATAGTCTTTAAAACATGCTGCCTTTGATGTTTAACATTCTGATGAGCAGATGGAAACCCAATCTTAAGTGCAGACTGATGAAAGCCGAATATGCAAGCTTAAAGCCACCAAAAAAGCAAACCATCGTTTACTCACCCTCATGTTGCTCCAAATCTGTATGCCTTCCACTCTTACAGTATGTTGAACTCTTTCTTTCTATGGAAATACAATGAAAGGGGACTGAAGATTTCAAGATTTCAAATATTTTGTAACTAAATTATATTTATGCTTTACTTGTAATCCATGTATTGCCTACCAGTTCACCACTTTTTGAGCATAGACCTGAAAATGAAATTCACAACTTCCAACTGACAAAAATCTTCAATGCTTTTTAAAGACGACCATTTTTAAAGATTATTGCCAAAGTGGGAGGAAAGCAAATAAATTAAAAATGTCATTAAAAAAGTTAACTAAAAAAGTTATATTAGTTTACTATTGTGAAAACATGCACACAAATACTTATTTATATGAAATATTAAAATCTCAAATATTATTTTCTCTAAAATTGTGAGAAAATAAGATACATCCAATCTAAAAAGTGTTCCAAATTGAAGGTTGATCTCTCTCTCAAAAAAAAAAAGGGAAATGTGTTTCCCATTAATTTCAATCTCAATGCTTCGTTCTCAAAAAAAATTAAATAATAGTTCGATTTTTCATCGAAAAATGACCAGAGAGCAGCTAAGAGATAAAATGATCCAAAAAAACACCAAAGAGGTATCATAACAATGGTCCATATCACTCATACAATACATTTGAATTCTTCTGAAGCTATACAATGACTTTCTACAAGAAGTTTATGTTGACTAACTAATTTTTATGTACTAATGACCCCCCACTCAATTCATTAAGTTGCTTGAGTGATTAAAATCCATAAATCAGCTCAGTGTGATTTTTGAGTGAATTGTTCAAGTTTTGCCAACAGGTCAATCAAATCACTGACTAAATCGAACTCTGTACAATGTGTTCACAAAAGGGACATTGATGTGTCTCTCATGAATGAGAAGTTCAGTGAATAATACTTTAATTTGGGTTTGACTGACAAACAGTGTCAGTGTACAACTTGGAATAAAGCGTATACTTTGTCATATGGGCTACTTATACTTCAACGGGGAGTTTGCATTCTTTTGGAATCTTCAGTCCCTCCCTGTTTATTGTTTTTACAAAAATCTAATTTTATTTTATCTTCTTTACAAACGAAATCAATACAGGCCTGTAAAGGTGTAAGGACAGAATTTGTATGTTAGTAAACTATCCCTTTAATAAGAACATAATTAAAATAACTTTTTGTGTGAAGTTCTACAACTCTACAGTAGATCTCTCCACAATTATTTAGCCCATTTTTTTTTAAGATTATCAATGAAATACTTCGTCTTAAGGTTTTTTTCATTTTTATTAAAAAGCCCTTCAGTGATCCGTGATAAGAGGACGATCTCACGAGTAAAACAAGAAAATAAAAACCTCCCTATTGCATTGAAAAAACCATCCATAATTCATAGTCTTCTGTCTAGTCTGGGGGCAAAAGTCATAGCGGCATCTATTATTGATCGTACACTTCTTATGTTATTAATTCTCAATACGAGCTTGAGGAAGAACGAGACATGAGAGCTGACAATTTCTGCTGTGCATGGTGATCTTCAGAAGACAGCATTATAAATGCAGAATGTATTTTAGACATGAGAGACAGCAATGAGCGCTTAATTCAGCTTGCAGTTCCTCTTTCAAAACATTGTTAAAAACAGTACCCTTTGCTGTTCGCCTGAAAAAAATGTACTGTCATAAAAATCTTTGTTCATGGTTATTTAAATTGTGTTATTGTTTTACTGCCTAAGAAATGGCTCTAAATGATTCAGTGCCTGAGTGATTCAGAATCAGAATGATTCAGACTGAATCATAAACTGATTCATACAGTTCTGTTAACATGTTTGACCAGTTCATCGTAAACAATCGACTCAGAATATGTGAATCACATATCACTATCTTTAATTCTAAGCACCAAAAAGCATTCACACTTTGAGGGCCAGAATACTGTTAGGTCAAATTTAATGTAGTAAAGAATGTCAATGCTACTCTAATAAATCATTAACCCTTAGCCTGCCTCATGAAATGATAGTCTACTACACACACACACACACACACACACATACACACACACACTAGTATTTCAGTTATTTCATAAGCCAGGCTAAGGGTTAATTATTTAGTAGAATAAACCCTGGTTTCACAGACAATGCTTAAGCATAGTCCTAGACTAAAAGCTGTCTAAATCTGTCTAAGCTAAAGTCTGAGCTGTTTCAAAAGAAAGAAACTTAGTACTGATTGATCTTAAAATATATCAGTGCTTTTGTTTTGTCCCAAGATGCACACCAGTAAGGTATCTTTTTTTTCTAAGCACGTTTTTAAAAATCGCTTAAATGTCCTAATAGAACTACGATCTAATCCTGGCTTAGTCTAAGCCCTGTCTGTGAAAACGTGCCTAAAAGGTTCAAAAGTTTGGGATCAGTAAGCTTTAAGTTCTTATTCTTCATTTTCTGTAATGGAAATTCTTATATTCATCAAGGCTGCATTTGAACAAAAATACACATTTTTTAATTTGTGTTATATTATTGCAATTTCTAATATTGGTTTTCTATTTTGATATACTTTAAATATAATGTATTGCTTTGAAGCAAAGCTGAATTTTCAGCATCCTTATGCCAGTCTTCATTATCACATGATCCTTTATTTGCATATGAAATATCATTAAATATTTCAAAGGCCTTATATGAATATCAGATATCAAAGATTTTCTAAAGCCATATTTGCATATCAAACTTATAGGATTAGGATAGCTAATGTACTGGGGGCGGACTACTATTAACTGCACTACCATATCACTACTTAGAAATGTACAATTAAACTGATAGCTTCAGTATTTGTAGGCATGCAATGGCCTAACACTGCCTGGATTAAGCTGTAACACACACAAGTCTCTAGAGTGCGGTTGGATTTCAGAGTCTGTCATTGGTTCTTCCTGTGGGGGAGGTCAAAGGGGACAGAGCTAACACTGGGTAACTGAGAGGCCCCTGAACAAAAGAATAGATGGTAGGAGAGAGAGCACGAGAGTAATGGTGGGAGTCCCATACATCACCCTTTCTCCAAGCCTGCAGGATGCCCCCTGTTCACGATTTGTAACCACTAGGAAGAAACAGCCCTGTCATTGTGAGCAAGTAGGTCAGTGGACTCCAAACAGAGAACACAAATCTGTCAAATTATACAGGCAAGAAGAGCATGGAGCACAATGAAAACATCGTTTTGCCTACTTGCATAAAAACACTGTTTGAGCTGCACAAAACCATTCAAATGTTACTTAATTGGGCATACAGTGAGACGAAAGTCTCATTAAAAGAACAAAAACTGTAAACCTTAAAGTTTGGTGTAATCTTTTAATGTTAATTCTTAAAAAAAAAAGTTACAATACTGCTTATTAATATTTGGTCACCAAATCATACAGTGCAAACAACATGCACAAATAAATACATGTATTAATTGAATTAAATCACATTAAATTAAATTAAAAGTAAAGTAAATTAGAGTAAAGTAAATTAAAATAAATAAACAAACAAACAAATACATATGAAATATAAATAACAATATCGGTCCCCCGAGGACCCTCATTATTGTGTGTCAAGTTCGTTACGTCTCTTAAAATCTCAAAATCTTAATTTGAAAGTGAAAGCGACGTGACATACGGCCAAGTATGGTGACCCATACTCATATGTGCTCTGCATTTAACCCATCCAAAGTACACTCACACAGCAGTGAACACACACCCGGAGCAGTGGGCAGCCATTTATGCTGCGGCGCCGGGGAGCAGTTGGGTGTTCGGTGCCTTGCTCAAGAGCACCTCGTCGTGGTTTCGAAGGTGGAGAGAGAGAAGTACATTCATACTTCATTCATTATTTAACTTAGATACTCTTAAATGTCATGTACAGTCAGGACTGTTACTACAATAGAAATCTATGGTTAAATGCAATAATTATCATCAAACGGAATGAATCCGATTTGATTTCAGATTCATTTAATTGGTTTCAGAAGAGAATTTTAGCAAATCTTTGGGTACAACAATGTACTAGTTCAAGACACTGATGCTTGCATATAGCACAGCCACAGACTCAGCACCCACCTACTTCCACTCATTATTATGAATCTACATCCCCTCCAGAAGTCTGAGATCTGCTAGTGAGCAACGCCTCGTGGTACCATCACAGAGAGGCTCAAAATCACTCTCCAGAACATTCTCGTTCACCGTTCCTAGCTGGTGGAATGATCTTCCCACCCCCATCTGAAATGCTGGGTCCCTGTCAATCTTCAAGCAACAACTGAAAACTCATCTCTTTCGACACTACTTGACTTCATCCTAAACCTAAAAATAAATGTTTTTTTATAAAATTACAAATTAATCTTTCTCTCCATCCCTTGCTAGCTTGTACTCATTTGAACAATTCCTGAGACTTGGTGTTAGGGGCACTTCCTCTGTCTGTTTGTCTCTTCAAGATTAATCGCTTTATGTATGCACGTCCTGATTTTGCTGAGTTAGATGTGTTCCTGAGTCAACATATATTGTTGACCCTGGAACAACATTTTAATCCAAAAATGTAATCTAGACTATTTCCCTACACCTAAACCTAACCTTAACCATGAGTAATCCCTAAAATCAGAGGAAATGATAGATGAATGACACTGCTGTACAAGCACTAAACACTGATTGTAAGCCTAAACTTCACAAAAATTATAAACTTGTTCTTCAAATCTGATTGGTTAATGGCAATGTTATTCCAGGGTCAACAAAGATGTTGACGCAGGAACATGTCGCACTTGGTAAAATCAGGTTCTGCGCTTTATGTACTCCCCAATTTTAGGTCACTTTGGATAAAAGTGTCTGCTAAATGACTAAATGTACTAAAATGTACAATACACATATTAGCACATATAAAGCACATATTAATGACTTATTCTCCATGACCGCATTTTAGATCCATTAATCCATCCCATACATAAACTTATCAAATACTGACTAATAGTGAGTAGCAAATTAGGAGTTTATTGAGGCAAAAGTCGTAGATATTAGGTTGGTTAATAGTGACAACAGGTCCCTCAACTAAAGTGTGACCGCTATTCCTTTGTGTTTTTAAAAAGCTATGCATACAAATGACAAAGTTTTCGAAATTAATGAAAATGACAAAACATGCTGTACTATGCATGCAAGGCCAGTAGTTGGTGATGTAAAGCAACACTACACGCCTACTCACATGCATGTAGAATGAATACGTAATATGCACAAATGACATCTGTTTTTACAAATGCTAATTTTTGTAGTTTACACGGAAACAATAACAGTATAGTTTTCAAAAATGTACACTTTAAAATTGGTTTCAAAACTTTGCATTTGCAGGCCCCCAAAACATAATGAATGATCAAAAAGCATCAAATTTGTTTCAGTTTTTGGTTTAAAACACTGTACTGTAAACAACCCTAAGTCCCATCCGCTGACCATTTAGTACAACATGAAACATAATTATACTCACCCACAGTCCTCAGATATATGATTACGTGAATCCTTGTATACCCATTTGTAACTATTATTTCCCTTATTCAGCCTGTATGCAATAATCAATAGTAATGGCACAGCCTAAAGCCACCATAAGATAAAACAAGTGCGAATGACAGGCAAATACATTTATCTATATTGCCTCTGGTTACATACAAATAAATCACACACACTTCAGTGTGCATTATGTGTGTTTACATTTATACTGAAAGGGCATAGCCAAAAGGGTTAATGTAATGAATGACATCTGACCTCACTGTCAACTCAGGACACAGCTACAAACACACACACACACACACACACACACACACACACACACACACACACACACACAGCATAGGGTATAGACATACATGCACACAGTCACACACCCACGCAGGAGGCCTAGCATCTGGCAAAGTTATCAATGCTCTTGCAACGTCTCTTGTCAATTTACGAGTCCTGTTTTTCGAAGTTAGTGCTCACTGTGGTGCTTTAAATATGCAGCTGAAGAGACCAGATACCCATCTTTGACCTCAATACAGCAGCGTATTCCTGCTATTCAGCCTCACTATTGTTACAACACACATAACCAAATCAAGAAAGGAAATAGAAGGGAGAGCAAAAATACTCACAATGACCACTGGGTGCAGGATTGTGTGTAAAACACTTCAGCAACTTGGCAGCAGTGTGCTGGGATAATGTGGACATCAAACTCAGATTAGTATTGGCCACTTGATTAGTTGATTAGTCACTACTTCTATAGGGGAGCCAGGTCCAGTTTCTCCACAAGCACGGTTTAAGAGCGACCAGAGTCATCTGTCGGTCACTGCCGGTTTCCAGTCACACAGACAGGCAAACAATGAGGAGGAAGTCGCATGAAATCAACCTACAGCCTCTGGTTTCTGTTGTGTCTGGGAAAGGCCTCAGGTCCCACACAAGAACCTGTGGAGTGGACAAAAGAGAGAAGGTCAGAGATGATTTCAGAAACAACAAGGTTCTGGCCCGCAGCGTGTGTAAAACCCCGTCCCACTGTTATTTTAAGCTATCAAGAGAGCATTCCTTCTGAGCTCTGGGCTTTCAAACACGTATACAATCAGTCAAAAGGCTAGGCAGGGAGAAAGACCTGTGCATTTCTGAACAAGCTATACTATTAGAGACTAATCTCAGGGAGTCTTGGGATTTTCCCCTCTTTTTTATCCAGAACCAGAAATGAAAATTCATTTTCTCACCCTCATTTCCTTCCAAACATCGTTCCAGGCTTTTTATCTTAAAAAACACACATTTTGAAGAAGGTATTGGTCACTCTTTTCCATGCACTTACAATAAACAGACACAGTAGATTTCACATTCTAAAAGCACCCTAAATAACTTCATCTGGCAAAATGTGTTATTTACAAATAGTTTTCCCCTTGTGCATGTCAAAATTGTCAGAAAATAACTTAAATTTCTGTCTGTTCAATCAAAACTCAAAGTTATTATTATTATTATTATCAGAAGACTTGAAATATAGCTCACAAGACACATTAACTAATTGACACGTGTCTACGATAAAATTGTGATCACTTATGTCATTTTGGAGATTGACAGTTTAGTAGTTTTTTTAATCAATACTTGTATCGACACTTTTAATCAATGTTGTGTAAAGCACTTTTTAAAAAATGTGAAGCGCTATTAAAAAGTTGACATGGCTTGACTCAACTGCTGAAAGAAATGTTTAAAAAGGTTTTTATCTTTTTTATATATTTATATCAAGATACAAACTATATTTTACAAATATCATTAATTATTACTTTATAAATACCATGAAGTTAATAACATTAACTATACCTACCTTGTCATAAAAAGGTAAATTTTTAAGGAGAAAGTTCACATTAGGATTAGTGTAACTATAATTAAAGTCAATGGGAAGTCCCCAGTAAGACAGCTATGTAAATGTGTGTATGATTGCATGATTATGAGTGTTTTTGTGCTAAAACAGGTGAGAGGTTATATAAACAGACCGATTTGAGTCAGACACACATTAAGGTAGACCATGCTCTTTAAAAAAATACAAATATAAACAGAGAACTGCTAAATTTATGTAATTCCAAGGTCTTTCATGTGGTTAGAATTACAGGATTCATACAACATTAGCATACTTAACATTTCAGGCCCTAAAATGCAGTGCAAACCCACCCACACACACATACAGGTCCTTCATTCAGGCCTGTGGGCTGTGGAATGTGAATGTGTCCAGGTGCAGACGGAAAAGACTCGGGACTTTCCCCCTCAACCCTTCAGATCCCTGTAGCAGAGCTCATGACTCAACACAGCCACACACATCAGAGGGAGAAAGAATGAGCGAGAGAGCACAGCCTCTTATCCACTGAACATTTTCCCATATCTTCCCTATCAGCACTATCTAAGTTTACCCACAACAAGTCACTGACAAGTGCTCTCTGAGGACTGAATAGCAGGAAAGGAAGTGTAAAAAAGCCTCTCTGGTAATTATTTATGAATATACAACCACATTTACACTTATCAAAATCTCTCTCAGAGCTTAATAACCGAGGCTATGAATAAAGCCTTGCGCCATTTGTTGCTGTTCAATGGAGTTATAGTTATAGAGTTATATAGAGTTCATATAGAGTTACACACCTTAACAAGCCAATATCTAACAGCCACATATTTCTATCCAAACACAGACTTTAGAAAACAAACACAATATTGGACATAAACATACACAGAAGATTATATCAGGAAGCATGTCAAATGCAACTCTATCTAGATATAGCACAAACTTAACACTTGCTAAAAGTAGTAGTTGGTTGTATGGATCCAAGTCAGGATTAGGATGTTGACCAAGAATACCAGCTGGTAGGAACAGGGCTAAATTGGTAGACCATCTTGGTACCAAGCTGGGTTAGACCTGGTAAACCTCTTCTCTGGTCAGACTAGAAGACCATATGGCATATCAGCTAAACAAAGCTGGGAGTCCAACTAAAATCAGCAAACATTTTTGGGCTACTTTAGTTTTTGGAGGGATTGAAGGAAAGATGGTTTACCAATCTAGCTATATCCCTAACTGTTGCTAGTTTTTTTTTTTTTTTTTAAGGTCAAGTACTTAATCCAGTTGATTCGTGTAGGACTAAGAATTACAAAGTGTTGGATCAGCAACAGCTAGACCATTTTAAAAGCTAACTTTACTGGTGACAGTCCAACACACTCCCATGGGAATTTGTAACTATTTACATTCTCGTGAATTGGTGGCAAAATTTGTACATTTCTTATTTGTGTAATCTATTGTACCACTTGTATGGATAGCTTAAGGGGTAGACATTTATGAAGCCTTTTTTCTTCTAAAAATAAATAAATAAATAAAAACATAGGTTACCATACAAATTACATCACACAAATTCATTAAAAAAAAAATCATACAAAATGTATAAATTAAATTAACACTTTTACTCATTGCGGAGTTCAAATAAAAGAATGGTCACATTTATCATTACTCTGAAAAAGAAACTGGGACTGGAAGGGACCATGAACTGAAACACAATGACAACAAGACAAACATCCAAAGCTATATTCTATGGCTAGCAAATGAACTAAATAACTGCTTTACAAAAATTAAATTTAGTTGTGAATTTATTCACCAATGGTGAAATTTTGTCTATCAGGTGAAAATAGTTTTGAAATGACTGGATTTTGCCTGCAAAATTGTGCAGGTCAACAGTAAATGTAAAAAAAAAAAAAAGTATATGTTTGTGTATACACTTTAAATGGACTATGATTGGGCATTTACTTCTAAAGAGCTGAGGGGTGTAGGTAGGGTTAAGATTGTGCAGGAAAGTCAAGAAAAAAAAACTGACCAGCTTGACCAGCTTTAGATGTTATGACCTTGATTTTCCAGCAGGGCAGTCCAAGGTAAAAACCAGCAGAGACTGACAGTATATCTAGCCAACATATGCTGAAGTTGAACACACTATGGCAGTACTCGGAGTTCACAGCTGTGCTGCCCGCCGGAGCTGGGCCAAGCTGGCAGCGGTCAACAGCTGAGGCAGAGCAGGGCACCAAAGCAGCTCTGTGACAGCCCACATTCCCTCAGCACAACAGCCAAATACTTCTTTAAAGAGCCTGATGATTCATTCCCAGCCCTCAGCAGTAAAGCATTTCTTTACAGCGACTGACGCTGGATTCTCAGCACTGAGGTTTCTCTTTTACAGATCGTGCTGCCACACAGTCGGAGAAGCACATTCTCAAAGTTTCTTCACACAACCTGTGAGTGCATAACAAGACCACTTGACTTCATAATCAAGCTAATTAACTAGCCATCTTTAAGTAGCAAAAGCACATTATGATTACAAACAAAGCTAAATATAATTCAGTTTCATAAAGTTAAACTGCAAACGCTAAGAGACACGATTTACATAGGAATAAGCATATGGGTGTAAGCCTATTTTTACAAAGTATTTTGTGCAATTATGTGCCAACAATATTTTTCTAATGTACTTTTCATCTAAACAATCTGTCCATCACTGCTCAATCTGCACAACTGCTGTGTAGCCATTGCTTTTTATTTGCTGTAATCCTGCAAGCAGCTGCAAAGGGCTAAAAAAGCCACATGATTTGAAGCTCCTGCCAGCTGCCTGCCATCTTTGAGTTGAACACACATCAAAAGTTCTTCATTTAACACCATAGAGGCGGGAGCGAGAAAGATAGAGATGGTGGGAGAAAGAAAAAGAAACCGAGAAGGCAAGATAATTAGGATAATAAATGAAAGCATGTGTGAGGACAGTCGAAGGCCTGTGTTATACCACATGCACAAGCAATAAGTAGAGCAGCAGCCTGCAGTTCTGCTTTCACACTGGCACGGTTTCAGCTAGTAGCTTTTTGTTTGTGAACAAATAGTTCTCATCCACTAGATGTTTCCCACTGAAGCCTCGCCATGTTGATACTGGTTTAACTTGGTTGGTAACAGCACTGTGGTGTCTTATTGTTTTAATTTAATTAAAAAGTAAGATGTGACATAAAAGATCACAAGTACATTTAACACGATTAGGAGAAAAATTGAGACTCACACTGATTATCCAGAAATCAAATATGCAAAACAACTTTGAAAGTTGTACTATATTGAATTAAAACTTGAATCAAATGACAACCTCAAGAATAGAGCTGCAACAAACAATTATTTTGAAAATGGATTAGTCTAGAGATTATTACAACAATTAATCAATTAATCGTTGATTATTTTGCTGATTAATCAGGAGGCTGATTGATTGATTATTCATCTTTTGCAATTAATTTCAATACAGTTATATTCTATACAAATTCATATACATGCAGAGTTGCTTTATAGCAGACAATCGAGTTGTAATTATAACTGAATGTGACACCAATCCTGTTTTCCACGTTTAAATTCTGTAAAACTGCTTACTTTGAAGCAGTTTAATGCATAAAGAGTTACAAATAAAGATGATGTGACTTTACTGGAGCCGATCCACATCATTATGAACAGATGCTTCCTTAACCGCTGTTTTCTCACCGCTGTCATGTTTGTTGTGCATTTATTCAGTTATTGAGAAGAATCTAAATCTAATCTAAAAGCTGCTCTCAGCAGTGTTGAGATGTTCACAGTAAAACGCTGCTCTTGTATATCAAACTCCTTAACAAATTATAATTTGTGTTGTTGTTGTTTGTAGTTTTGTACAAACAAAAACTTGCGCATTAAACTCTCTTGCAGTAATTAGTTTATACGCAAGGTGTAAACGCTGCCGTGGTGGTATAGATTCACAAGTTAGCCGAAGAAAAACTGCATAAACATATGTCTTCACACACCTCCGGAATAAGCTTAGACACTGTCCGGCTTCCCAAATGGTAGCTTGCAGCAATACTTGGTCATGGCTAGCCTTTCCGCTCTGCTTACCAGAGTTTTTTTTCCTGTGTCCTTCATCACACTGTAATCTTCATAACTGCTCCCTACGGGCCCCGCTAGGCCAGGTGAGGTATTGCAATTTGGCGCAAAGCGCATGTGTCGAACGTCTGAGTACACATACGAGTCAAATGAAGTATACTTTGCAAGGCTGCACGTACGACTGTGCGCATACACTAACGTAAATGTAAAAAAAAGAAGTATACTTAGGCCTTAACGGTTTCAGCCCTACTCAAGAATAAAACGTAATCATCAGATTACAAATGTTTCCGACCCTTAATCCGAATATGCCCTTCATTGAGTTTTCATTGAGACTTGGACTGGCATTAAATTAAGCATTTTGTTTGTGAATTAAACAAACAAGGATCTGGTGATTGACTGAATGAATGAGAGACAGCATGTCATTTGTCTCAGAACTTCAGAAAACTGGAGAGAGAAAAAAAAGCTACTTTGTTGTTATTTGTGGTAAAATGCTACTGATGTTTAAACACACCTGATTTGAAAACACAAAAAGTTTAGAATAATAACAGACATCTCGATTAACTCTTATGTTAAGTGAATAATTTAACGAATCACTTATAGCGCATTAAAAGACACTTATCTCTCTTGATGTTGGCGTTACTATATTTATTTCAGAAAGTCTCACTTAATCAGTCAAACATTCTTTTTACACTATAAAAAGTTTTAATACTATGCTTTTTTCTTATTAAGTTATTCAATGTGTTACTTCCCATTTCTTTGTAATTGAGATATGTACTAACAATTTCTGAGAAAAAAATGTTTCTACACTTAATACATTCAAATTATTCGAAATCCCTACAACTTGTCTCTGCTGAGCAAGAGAACTACTGCTCTATAAAAATGGAAACAAATGGATTTCTGGGTTATTACATTATGCATTTCAGCCACAAATTATTAAATGATAATCAGGAGTTAATTACTGCTTGAACTTGACTTGATTGCCATTAAAAATCTAATTTATCTGAATGAGACTACTTTCAGATTTACAGTTGGCCAAGCAATCAGATCTGTAGTTGTGTCACGGTGTTAAATATGTTTCTGACCTAAGTGTCTAAGTGAGACAGGAAGTTAGAGGGCACTTCAGATCCTGAGAGTGTTCTTTAAAAGGCACTGGCACAAAGTCAATGCTAAGAACAGGAAGTTAGGTTATACAGTGAATAACTCACTCAGTCCATACACCTCAGAAAAGTATATGTGAACAGAGAGAGAGAAAATAAGTACAGAATGCTTAGTCACAGCTTTGAGCTGGGCTGCCACACAGGGCGAAATAGATTTGGTTGTGGTTCCTGGCACAATGAGGTCTTTCACATGCTGCCCTGAGGGTGGTCCACTTTGGCCGATCCTATCAAGCGGCCCTCCACTGTGAGATATCTCACTAGTCACCATGACAACAACCTACCAAACACAGAGCGCTCACACAGGTGCGTCAAACCACACAGGTGCTCTCGGTGGAAAAATAGAGAGGGGTCATGGGAAAGGATGGAGCAAGTGTGTCTAAAGAGAGATGTATAGACTGAAAGGCTGGTAAGCAAGCACAGAACAAGGAATAGTGTACTAGTTTGAATTAATCTACCCACAGTCTTTTGATACGTGTGGCCTCCCAGGGGAGCCAATTAATTTACATTTATGTAAAGGTCAGGTCAGTGGTGTGGTCTACGTGATACGCAGGTATACGGCGTATACCCACTAGCAAAGGTTATGGATTTCCGTATAACAACTTAAAAAAGCATGAGGATAACCAACAACATCTTTGTGACAGAACTATCACACGTTCATTCATAAATTCGCCCCGTCAGTGTTGCGATTGAAGCACTGACTTTTAGAAAATCACGCTGCATTTCTGTTGATGACCAGTGCTATTGCACAACGCTTTCATTTCAACTGACTGGCTGAGGCCATCCTAAAAATGTGCCACTTCTGTGCGTGGTCACGAAAGCTTATCATTTGCACGCATTTTATGCCTTGCCCATTTAAACATTCAAAAGAGTTTATAAGCTTTCAAACACAGAATGCGGGAAAACTCAAATGAGTACTCGCGCACCATATTCTGGGCGCACATAGAAAGCAAACAAACTTAAGTGAAAGTAAACAGTTGAGAAAAAAACAGATGTGTATTATATTAGATGTATTGTCTCTTAAAGTGATCGCGCCTAATTTTCTAGCTGCTGTCTGTATCGTTAACGTTAATCCAAAAAATTAAATCCGAGAAAATCACTCACGGCTCACATTGAACTACTTTGTAGTTTAACAAGGATTACTATTTATTTAATTTATACAGCGAAGACTATGCAATGCTATTTTATATCTGATTAGTCAGTTTCTGTACCTGCACACCGACAAACTTGTAAAAACTCAAACATTGTGCAAATTAGCACAAATAAATATATAGAACAAACTTAATTAATCAAACTTAATTACAGAATTAAACTATTTCTAACAGGGCCTACAGGTAAAACATGCACCAGTGCCCCGCAAACCCCAACTATATGGCCTGGGGAGCAGTGAAAGATCAGTCAACTGTCCCAAGCATGTTTCACACAGTCAAAAGTATGTTGACTTTCTCAAGCCAACATGACTAGCTAATAACTTCAGTAACATTAGTGTGTCGATCAATGAATACAGGAGAAGGGGAAAGATAAAACAGACATGTGTGAGTCTGTGTACAGCAGTTAAACTGAATGTTTATATCTCCTTATTTCAGAAACTATAGACCTCTTTTAATACCTCATATGGGGGGTATATTCATAAATAATTTAAAGTTGAGGGACAGCAAAAGGGTGTTTGGGGGTCGACAAATAATGTAAGGGAAACATATATTATTTCTATAAATATGCTAAAATATTATTTATATAATATATATAAAAATCTATTTTATAAAAATGTAAATGGTACAGTTCACAATCTTTTTCGCACATTCCCCAAATTTGATATGGTTTCATGTAGCTTTTTTAGTCAGAAATAATGTGAACATTTGTACTATATCGACAACACTAATTTCTAAATAGTTAAACATTTTTAACAATTTAAAATGTTTTGATATCTTATTTCAATCTAACAGTGGGTGAAAAAAGATACACTATTCACATACAAAGTAAACATTCTCCAGATAATATTTTAATAATTTATATTGGCTTCAGAACAGTAAAAATATACAATGTCACACAATACTGTATAAATATCATTAAAATATCACACTTAAATATTTTTTTACACACTTTATAAATATGCTTTTATCCATTAAAATATACCGATGTCTGTATGTCTTAGGAATTGAATCCTCTGAATGGAGAACATCATTTCTGGAGGTCCTTGGCCAGACAGAAATGTCATTAAATGGAGAAGAAATGCTTCCCAGTAACTCTTAACTGGAGTTTGTTTTCCAACGTCTCGAAACAAGCTCAGATTTGCCCACAATATGTCATCTGAAATCAAGAGGTTAAATATGAACTTAAACATTTCTCAAACTTTCAAATCACAAATTACGAAAGCCATCCTTTTTTTTTTCTTAGCTCTATACAGTATCTAATTTGTATCCGTTTTAGTCCTCCTAAGGGATTTTAGAAGAAACATCTGAGACAAGGTTAATACTTAACCGAGTAATCCATTAAGCTATGAAAGCACAACATCTGAGGAATAAAAAATTATCCTGGGCTCAGTTGCAACCATGTTTGTTGATGTCTCCTTTTACCACCAAGTCATCTCATGAAACGGAGCCTTTTTGAGAGGCTGAAAAGAAGAAAGCAGAGTGCTTTAAGTCACAGATTATTTTACGACCTGTCACAGGAAAAGAACCAGTAATAAACGTAAGCCTCGTTTAGCATCAAAGCCGTGAGCGTGGGTTAGATGAAACCAGTAGCATGCAGAGAAGTGTGCATGTGCTAAAGTGAGAGGAGGTGGGTGTGCTCCTTTCCTTGCATGTGTGAGGTGGGCAGAAGGTTGTATATTTTTGTTTAAAGTCAGTGCCCAAGAAAAACATCAAGGCATCATTACCCATGCAGACCCTTGCTGAATGAGCAACCTCCCCGCTTGAGCACCGCCTTATGGATAACATACGTCTAGGGGAAAAAGGGAGGTATAGAGTGCAACGAAATGAAAATAAAAGCTTCATATCAATAATCATGTTTGACAACGGCAACTGACTGGAACCAAAATATTTCAGAAAGGAACGCAACTGTGCGAAATGCAGCAGTTCACGGGTGTGTTTCGACAAAGGCGGCCACTGTTACTGCTGCCAAAACTTGCATTCCACCCCCAGACTGGACAGCTTTAGGATCTGCACGCAGGCTGGAAGGGGGTACGGAGACTTTCATCATACTTCACTAATGGCCTGTGTTTTAATACCTTCAGAATTAATGAGGAACATGTCCACCTAGTCCATACATCAAACCACTGGCTGGGAAAATAAACGCTGACTTATCATTCAACGGCTCAGGTTCTTTCTAGTTTCTCCTCAGAAAGCTGCTCCATAATGTGGTCATTTTTAACTTTAATATATAAGTATTAAACAACTACAATATTTTCACATTTTTAAATGACAAAGCTAAAAGTCTTTGAACAGCGTTTTGTAGGGTGTGCCTCCATATGACACTTTATTTGCTGAATTCCAAAGCTGCAGGTGTGAACGTTTGTCCGTGTGTTTCTGCTGTCAGTCAGTCTGATGGCAGAAGATAATGTGCATGCTAGGAATCAGAAATAGTATTAGACCACACTTTCAACTATGCTGGTCTCTCTTTTCAAATATTAGGTATGTGTGTGTTATATGTACAGTATGATTTAGAAGAGATCACCAAGTTGACTAAAATGTCATCATTATACACACACATGTGATGTGTAAATGTTATACATGTGGCATTACAGAGAGTTACATTTTCATTCAGCCTGTGTGCAGTTTTTCTTTGGCCAAAAAATGGACCGAATTTGCATGCCCTGCTGTAAATTTTGACCGGTTGATGAAAAACAAGCTTATTATTCTACACATTTAAACAATTCGCATAAGGAATCTAGAATTATTTATAGAACAGATAAAATAAATATAAACATTTATTAATCAATTATCATTTTGACCCTTTTCTTTATTTAGAGGCTGAAATGTGAGGTTTACCATTTGTGACCCTCTCTGTGAAAACCCAGCTAAAGTCATTATTTTGTGATTTGCTTTTTTTCTACAAAAAAAACATCCATATGTTAAAGAGCATTCTTTGAGTCTGGTCGTTCTGGTGCTCAGAGCTCAGATTCAATCACTAAAAACACATTAAGTGACCAGATGCAAACAGGCAATGTTTATGTCTTCTTTATTTAACACACCTGATTCCACAAACTATTAGCAGAGATCTCCATAAACCAGACCTGAGAGTGTCAGATAACAGACATACAAAATGTGCAGTGCTGAGCGTCTCAAGGACCAGGACCGAAAACCACTGATACAGACAGTACAACGTCAACATACTCCATCAAAATGACTAATAGCCTAGCACCACATTTAATTATTTTTCATAGATCAGGTCACATGACTAAGCTGGACTTGTCCAGGCTGAGTAAGACGCATTTTGATCTGTAAATAGTTGCCTAGAGGGACACAATAAACTTTGTGTACAAAACGGTTGAAGGTAAAGCACAGAGAGTCTAAGACTCAACGTGTAGCCGAGTTCCTTGAGGTCACAAACCTAATCAGTGCTAAAGTAAACTTTGTTTTAAGCAGAGCTGGATTTGTCCCCCTTAGCTAATAAGCAATCAGCTATGACTGCACTTACTTCAGAGCACATGGGCCGTTAGCTGGTCATTACACGTGGTACTGAAAAGCGAACAGTGATGCATTAGATGCTAATAATAATAGAAGCACAGTGCACCACTCTAACACCCTTGATTGGTACCTTTTATAAAAGCACAAGTCTGCCACATGAATTTAGACTCTTAATGAGACAGGATTCTCTTTGGCCCACCACAGTTAGAAAGGTATTAATTAAAAGAAGACAAGTGAAAAGGGTAAATGGCGCCAACACTCTTCAGATCCTAAGAGAATTCGTTGGAACTGCAGCATTAGGAATACAAATGTTAAAGCTGACTGAAGAACAACTCCATCCAATACTGCAAGCTCAGACTCCATGAAAAGTTTTAAAACCAATTAGTGAATATTGATGAAGCAACTGAAGGTATTAGGTGCCACTAATGAATTAGAGGCTAAGAGCTTAAGACCATTATTTCCAAAGTAAATGGCTTTGCTGACCGACTACTACAAGCATTGGATTTCACAAAGTGACAGCTTTCGCACGTACTTTTACTCATACACATTTTCACTTACTTTATATGAGTAGAGAGCAGCTAAGGCAATGTTCACACTGCAGTTGAATGTGACCCATATTTGTTCCATCCACCACAAGTGAAAAAATAATTTTGTAGTGTTATATATATATATATATATATATATATATATATATATATATATATATATATATATATATATATATATATATTAGGATGGGTCACGATTTTCGGATATTCGAATATTCTATTTAATTATAGAATATCGATTAGGTTGTGTGCGATTATTTTCTAAAGGTGTACCAGGGCTTGACAATAAAGACTGTCCGATAGTGTGAAGGACGCTCGGATTTGTCACTTGCCAGATCGGAACACTGCAGGTGGTCACTAAATTGTATCATTTGCATGCGTTAAGCCTTGTTTGTTTAAAAATGTAAGCGATTAAAAAGCATTTGGGCGCGAAAGACAACTCCTTTCAGTAGGCTACATGCACGCTGTGTTCTGTTCTGTGTGAACAGCGCGAGCACAGACAGCCGCGTCTCTGACACATGCGAGCCGCCTGAACGGGCAAATACATGAAGTATGTCAAACTACCCCTCTTGGCAAGTAACTTTAGCAATAATTAATCTATATTGAATTGATATACTGGAGTACAGATGCACCGATCAACAGGATATTTGTTTGTTTTATTTTAGAGCATCTTCTGTTCCGTGCTTGCACACAAACTGCACTGTCGGCACTCGGGTGCAGCACAAGAGCACTAACCATGCTGGAGAACGGAACTTCTGATACGTGCAGGCTGATTGCGTGAACAATAGACCTGTTAAACAATATATTGTGAGAGGGCCGTTTGTTACAGCATCCCAAACAACTCAAAATAATAAACTAAAGTTAACAAAACGATGCAGTCCACAGAGTGCTTCTCTGCCGCCTTCACGTCCTGTTTCCCATTAATGAAGCCGTGACGAGCTCCCTGCATTCAAATTATTCTTTTTTTGCTGAAATAATAATGTAATATTCCTCTGGTTGATATATTATATTTATATGCAAAATATTTGTGTTGTTTTTCGTGTTAAATGTGAAGAATGACAGGTTGGATGCCACACTTATTATTATTATTTTTTTTGGCAGAGTATACGGTGTAGTTTTCACTTTAACTTCAGGCAATGTTACATGATTTTATGATCGTAATTTTGACTTTATTCTTAAAATCTTATGACGTTAATCATTTAGTTATTTATTTGAGAAGGATAAACTGATCAAACTTGCGCTGGCCGCTTGGTATTTAAAAAAAACAAAAACTTGAATTTAACAAAAATAAGATGTTCCAATCATATTTCTAAATTAAATTAATAAAGAAAGGAAACAAAATAAAGACCAATTTTCTATTAAAAACCAAAACTGAACTATTTAAATGGCTGCGACAGCAGGTTTGTAACGGAGAGAGAGATAGTGAGAGAGACACGGGCTCAGACTCAGGCGGAGAATTCTGAGAAGCTGCAGGGATTTTTTATTCCTTCCCTTGTTTCAATTCAAAGTTCACCGAACTAATTGTGAACAATACTCCCGTCTTCTTCCCGAGCATGTGAACATGTTCATTTAATATATATATATATATATGAAATAGGTTATTGTTATGAAGACAGATGTTAAAATTAATGTTCACATAATAAGTGCCGTCATTCTGGCGGTTCACAATGTTTTAGCGCGTAATATGTTTTAAGAATGATATTCTGTTTAGCAAATATGTTTTACGCCTAATATTCATTAATGCATTAATCAGATTTAAGATTTTCTTTTCAATAATATGAATGTTCATGCTCATTTTTAAAATAGAAATGTCCTAGCCTTATGAGCAGTTGATAATCGACGGACTGTTCTGTTAATAAATGCCATCATTCGGTTATGTTATATTAATATGTTTCAGCACTCATACTTTACAACCATTAATTTTCTTGGGTTAAGATAAACTATTCTCTAATTAATTAAACAGTTTGTTATCATACAGATTGAAAGCCTGGATGGTCTCTCTCTCTCTCTCTGTGTGTGTGTGTGTGTGTGTGTGTGTGTGTGTGTGTGTGTGTGTGTGTGTGTGTGTGTGTGTGTGTGTGTGTATGCGCGGGAGGGGTGCGATTTTCGAATAGTAATCGAATGATACCCAGCGATTATCGAATATTACTTTTGCTTAAAATGCCCATCCCTAATATATATATATATACACATACACAGGTGCATCTCAAATTAGAATGTCATAGAACATTTAATTTATTTCAGTAATTCAACTCAAATTGTGAAACCCATGTATTAAATAAATGCAATGCACACAGACTGAAGTAAGTCTTTGGTTCTTTTAATTTGGGCTCACATTTAACAAAAACCCACCAATTCACTATCTCAACAAATTAGAATACTTCATTAGACCAATACAAAAAAAACATTTTTAGTGAATTGTTGGCCTTCTGGAAAGTATGTTAATTTACTGTATATGTACTCAATACTTGGTAGGGGCTCCGTTTGCTTTAATTACGGTCTCAATTCGGAGCGGCATGGAGGTGATCAGTTTGTGGCACTGCTGAGGTGGTATGGAAGCCCAGGTTTCTTTGACAGTGGCCTTCAGCTAATCTGCATTTTTTGGTCTCTTGTTTCTCATTTACTATTCAGAAGCCTGAAATTTCTGTTTAAAATATATTTTTTTATTGATCTTATATAAAATTTTCCGAGACGCTGAATTTTGGGTTCTCTTTCATAGGTAACTCAACGCTGCGTGACTTCACGCTTCGGGAACGCCCACTGCGAGACCGATGTCTGAACCCATATAGAATCACGCCAATTCATTGGCTGATGGCGTGACGCCGTCTCTGACGCAATCACGTCCTCAGCTCATACTGGCGAACGCGCCATCCACTCCTCAGATTTCTCTGCCTTCACGAAGCGGTCACATTACCCTTCGTTGTTGCGATTTTCTGATCCAACTTATCTTCTGCGATCATCCATCTGCACTTCGGCGACTGCCTCAGTGGAACTTTGTTCTTCTCGTGGTGAAGTGCCATGGAGTTTCGCCGCTGTCAACCGCCGTGCACGCGTTTCATCGCTCGCGAAGACCCACACAGTAAGTGCATTAAGTGCTTGGGGTTTTCGCATGCACGTGACGTGGTTTACGGGACCTCGAAATGCAAGATTTCCGAGGATTTCCGTCTCATAACCCTCCGCTCTCGGCTTGAGGATTGTGAGAGGGAAGCCTCCTTTTTTCCCCGTCGCGCATCGAGCACCTCCGCGGCCCCTCGTGAGATCGCGGCCTCTCGTGAGAGCTCGCGCTGGATTGGCCCGATGAGCCCCGTGAGTCCCGAGCTTCGAAACTCGACGAGCGGTGCACATTCCAAGCCTGAAAGGAGGAAGCTGCCATTTTTCAGCGATCTGCATCGAGAGATCTCCAGTTCCTGGAAGCAGCCATTTTCCTCCCGCCTTACTAACACGGCGGCCGCTGACTTCATCAACCTTGTGGGTTCTGTGGAGCAGGGTTACACCGCCATGCCGGTGATCGAGGATACTTTGGCCTCCCATCTTTCACCCTCTTTGGCTCCTTCCTGGAAGTCCCGCCCCCTCCTTCCTTCCAAGCCGTGTAGGACCACTTCCGCTCTTATCGGGAAGTCCTACATTGCGGCCGGTCAGGCAGGTATGGCCCTTCACACAATGGCCTACCAGGCGGACGTCCTGAAGGAGATGGACGAGGGGACCGGCTTGACTCCTGAAGCCGTGAAGGAGCTACGCAGAGCCACTGACCGCACGTGCCGTAGGGCGCTCTATGGCGGCTTCGGTGGCCGCAGAACGCCATCTGTGGCTCAATTTAACTGAGATCCGTGAGAGGGAAAAGGTGTTTTTGATGGACGCACCCATCTCACAATCTGGGTTATTCGGGGAGGCGGTTAGCGCTGTAGTGGATAAGTTCCGTTCAGCCAAAACTCAGTCGGCTGCTCTCAAGCAATTCATGCCGAGGAGATCAAGGGACTATTCCACTCCCTCCTCCTCTGTGTCTAGGGAGCAGTCGCTCCCCAGAAAGGAGCCCTCTAGCGGTGGAGCCCAGGCCACGCGCCCTTCCCCCACTACGGTTTGGGGAGCCTGTGGCCGATCTTTTCCCCACCAACAACCACGCAAGCGGGTTAACCTGAAGCGACCCAACAAGCCTGCCGCTTCGGCTAATCCGGGTCATTCCTGACCTTCGGGTCAGAATGAGGAGAGCCATTTCACCGTTAAGGGGCGAGGTCAGACCGCGGAAGCATTTCTGCCCGCCCCAAACGCGCTCTCCTCACTTAAATCTGTCACAGCCACCCTTCGAGGCTTAGTGTGCAGATCTAGTTCACCCTCATTTTTACTCGGGCTGGCAGTTGGGGGACGCGTCCGTCTTTCCCCCTTTACAGCTCGTCCATTCGCCGCCGGCGGGCCGCATGTTAGGAGACACAGCTGTTTCTCTCCTGCAGTGTACGGAACCCGTGCCGGCCACCCGTCAGTCCAGCACTTCTCTCTCCATCATCCTGAACAAGGACGCCGAGGGCTTTCCTTCATGGTGGAGGGTGCCGCTGCTTCCAGGCCTTCTCGACACCCCATCTCAGGTATGTCTTCCCTTACACGACACTCTGCTTCCTCTGTCGCACTTCCTTCACAAATGGGAGCGTCTACCGGGGGTATCTCTATGGGTTCTCCGCACAATTCAGTCCGGCTACACTCTTCAGTTTGGGAGAAATCCCCCCCGCTTCGACGGGGTTCACCTGACAGTAGTAAACAGCGCCTCCAAGGCCTCTGTTCTACAACAGGAACTTTCCTCTCTCCTACGGAAAGGAGCAATAGAGGAAGTACCGCAGTCGGACGTCGAACGAGGGTTCTTCAGCCGCTACTTCCTTGTTCCAAAGAGGGACGGCGGCTTGAGGCCTATTCTGGATCTACGGCGTTTGAATTTTTCCCTCTACAAAGGGAAGTTCAAGATGGAAGTTCAAGGAGGGGGACTGGTTTGTCACCATCGACCTAAAGGATGCGTATTTTCACATCCAGGTTGTTCAAAGACACAGGAGGTTCCTTCGGTTTGCCTTTGGAGGGAAGGCTTACCAATACAAGGTCCTGCCCTTCGGCCTGGCTTTGGCGCCGAGAACGTTTACAAAATGCATGGATGCGGCACTGGCCCCTTTGAGGCTCCAGGGCATTCGTGTACTGAACTATCTGGACGATTGGCTCATTCTGGCTCATTCCAGGGAGCTAGTGAGTCGTCACAGGGATATTGTTCTCGGCCACATCCATTCTCTTGGCCTCAGGATGAACGCCAAGAAGGGTGTGCTCCTCCCATCTCAGCGAACCGTGTTTCTGGGGGTTTGTTTGGATTCCGTTCAGATGCAGGCCCGTTTGGCTCCTGCCCGGATACCCGATCGTACAGCATGTCTGGCCCGCTTCAAGCTAGGCCATCATGTCTCTGTAGGTACCTGCCACAGGCTGTTGGGCCTCATGGCAGCAGCCTCCCCTGTGTTGCCCCTAGGGTTGCTTCACATGAGGCCGTTCCTTTGGTGGATGAAGGAGCTGAGGTTACACCCCACTGTACCAGCTACTCGCCTTATCAGGGTGTCGCGCAGTTGCTGTCGACCCCTTTGAATGTGGCGAGACCCCGTTTTTCTCCGGAGCGGGGTGAGAATGGGTGCGATCCACCGTCGCCATATGATTACGACGGACGCATCAATGACAGGCTGGGCCGCGGTCTTCGAAGGCAGACCGGCGAACGGGGAATGGAAAGAAGAGTTCCTCTCTTGGCATATAAACTGCCTGGAACTCAGGGCTGTCTTCCTGGCTTTGAAGTATTTTCTCCCCGTTCTCGGGGGGAATCATATCATAGTCAGGGAGGACAATATGGCGGTTGTGTCCCACATAAACCGTCAAGGAGGTTCACGGTCGTGCACCCTGGACAGACTTGCGCGCCGTCTTCTCCTTTGGTCCCAAGACAGGTTACTCTCTTTGAGGGCGGTTCACGTTCCGGGAATACTGAACATTGCAGCCAATTTTCTGTCGAGACAGAAGCTCAGGCCGGGGGAATGGATGTTGAACCGTCAGACGGTATCCCAGATCTGGGATCTGTTTGGTAAAGCGGAGGTGGACCTCTTTGCTTCTCAAGAGTCATCCCAGTGCCCGCTCTGGTTCTCCCTGAGTTTGCCGACGACTCTGGGCATAGATGCGTTCGCCCACCCATGGCCGAATGTCAGTCTGTACGCGTTTCCGCCAATAAAGCTGATTCCGGCAGTACTACGCAGAGTGAAGGTGAGTGGTGCCCGTCTCCTTCTCATAGCCCCATTCTGGCCCTCCCAGACCTGGTTCTCGGAGCTAACTCCCCTCTTGTATTGGATCGCCTTGGGAGATTCCGATCAGGCGGGATTTGCTGTCCCAGCTTCAGGGCAAGATCTGGCATCCTCAACCAGAGCTCTGGAGGTTGTGGGTATGGCCCATACAGGGCCAAGGGCTGTGATTGATGTTTTGCCTGCCGTAGTTCAGGAAACCATAGCCAGTGGCAGAGCCCCCGCTACTAGGAAGCTGTACTCTTCCAAGCGGGGCGTCTTTGAATCCTGGTGTTTGACTCATGCAATTGACCCAGTTAACTGCCCTGTTGGTCCAGTGCTGGAGTTTTTGCAAGAAAGGCTGACAGTGGGGGTGGGTGCAATTATTAGATATTTTAAGCAACTTATCTATATTATATTTTTTTTTTTATTATTATTTTCACCTGCTAAAAAATTGTAATTAGTAATAGTAATCGGTAATTTCTATATTTTGCAGTAGTGTGTCAGTAGGAAATATCTACATGTTTACATTTCCAAACTTTAATTTTTCCATTAATTATAATAATCCAGTGTGATTTTTGTTTGCATAAGGAGTTTTTAGGATTAATTTGTGTGATTAATCACATGATTATCTGCGATTAATCGCATTGCTTTGCACAAAATTCAATAATGAATTCAAAATTAGTGCAGTGCGCACTTTTTTTCATTTAAAAAGCAATATGAACAAAAGTGCAATAAAAAAATTTTTTGCAAACACTTAAGGTGTTTTTTTTTTCCGCAGTATTCCTTTTACATAGACATAGTACATAGTAGTAGTTAAAATAGTTATTGTAAATCTCAACTTAAACATTAATGCAATCAAATTAAATATAAAACCAAAGCTATGTGTTACTTACTGCCAGGGCATTAACGTGTTTTATAGAAAATATTTTAGTTTGTTATACATTAAAAAAATATGCTCTGAGCCTCGATCATAACATTATAACAGGCACCTTCCGAGTAGAGACCTGCATTATCGCGGCGGGACCCGCGGGACTAGTGTGATCGTTTCGTGCCCTGCTCGGTTTCTTTAGCCGTCCCTGGCTCGGTTGGAAGAGGTGGGCCAGAGCATGGTTCAGTTGGGCTCGGGTGCGGTACGCATGTAGTGTGAGTGCTAATGCCTGATTCACACATACTCCGTTTGCAGTGTGTTTGCGTTGCATATTTTTTCCGTACCCATGTTAACGGATCAGAGCGTTCACACTGCACGCGGTTGTGGTACGTTCTAGGAGCGGTGCGACTGCAGCAGTGCAGCTATTGTTTCTGCACAGAGTCTATTTTTGCTATGCTGCATGCGCTGAATTAAAGTGACAGCGCATTCTTCACAGTAAAAATTAACATGGATTGACATGGAAATATAATCATTTCACAATATACATATATATACATATTTAACATCTACTGTGTTTAACAGGCTTTTTTGCTAGGTTTAAAACAAATAAAAGAGGCAACATTTGCACTTGTTTCTTGTTGAGGTAGAAAAAGTAAGTTATTTATCACAACTTTTGAGTGGTAGCTTATATTATAACACAACATTTCAATTTTGAATACACGTTCTTTTGAAACTTTATATATTTTGAAGTGTCTTTTCACAAGACATGGATTACACTGCTTGATGCATATGGATTCATTTTACAATGCCTTTATGGCCTTTTTGTATTTTCTAAGTTTTGGTTACCCGGACTTTAAATGACAAAAACATCTCAGGTTTCATTAAAAATGTATTAATTTGTGTTTCAAAGATGAACCAAAGTCGTATGGGTTAGGAACACCATGCAGGTGAGTAAAATGTGAATTTAGATTTAACTACCCCTTTTTCCTTTTCATTAATTGTTCCTCATATCATTAGATATGTTGTTCAGATATTAAAAACGTGCTCATCATAGAATATGTGCGTGCAAGAACATGTTCCTGTGGCTCAGTGGTTAGAGCATTGCAAAGGTTGTGGGTTCGATTCCCAGGAAACACATGCACTGACAAAAAATAAATACATTTTATAACCTGAATTTTGTCCGACCCTAACCAAAAGAGTAATAAGTCTCGGATGTGTGGTTCTTAATGGCCAGAGAGTCTCAGAGACATTGCATGTCATGACCGTGATGTTTCCAATAAACCAGGTAAAGGCTATAATTCATATTAATACTCTGACCCCATTTAACCCTCCATAGTGTAAAGAAATAATGCACATTTGGTTTTAAGCTGCCTCTGGATTGGATCAGAAAAGAGTGTTGAACAATCCACAGCCTCACTAGTGGCATGACCTCCTGCGGATTGTGAACCGTCAATACTCAGAAACACCCTCCGCCTACTTGCTTTAATGAATCTGCTATAATTCACAGACACATTGGCAGATGTTCCAAAGGTCTGCCACATTTGTGCCGCCCACTTCAAAGCTCAGATCTTACTCTCATAATCAGCCTCAGAATGTGGAGTCTTCTCATCAATTTCGAAACCACCACTCATTAACTAAAATATTATCATGGGAAAATGTCTCTCACTTTCCAGTTTAGGTGGTTCAGTTCCTTGTCAATACTGTACTCGGAGATGATTACTGTAAACTGTGAATTTAGATTGCAGAGAAGACTTTTAGTTTCTCTCCACCATGTGAAGGGCTCTCTGTGGCTGGCATTCCTGTAGTCCCAGTCCATTATTCAGTCTTCCCTGAACCATGTGGAATTGCTTAAACACACACACAGTGAGTGAAGCCAATCTCCAACTGTCACAGGACATTGACCTTCATCCTCAAGTGCAATATACAGTGATTGCTTTCACAGATGTGCTCTGTACTAACAAAACCTAAAGAAAGTTTCAGCAAGTCCTTTTCCTTTGTTTATCTGTAATTCACACCCTCTCACATCTCATATTTTTGATTCAGTTGTCTATATAGCACTGCAATGTATGCATTTTGCACAAAATATTTTTTTATTTACAAAAAAATGATATTCCAAAGTCAATGATAAATAAATAAATAATTTGATCAATAAATAACTTAAATAATAAGTTATTTAAGTATTTTGTATAATGTTATAGCATTTATTCATATTTAATATTAGCTTTAATCTTTATATGTTCAGCTTTTGTGTTACTTGTAGTAAAAATTGTATTATAGTTTGTTTTTTGTTTTTTTACACAATGCAATTTTAATGATTACAATTTTAAAAGTGCATAGTTAACTAAACCATAAAACACTTTTCATTACTTTAAATAAATTGTAAATAAACCTAAACAAAACATAAAACATGTATTAAAACATTTGATTCATTTATTTAATCTCACTAAACTGAAAAAAAACTATGAACTTTGTGAATAATAATATTAATAAGAATAACAATAACTAATATATTTTTATTACATTAAAATGAAAACAGAAAAAAGCACATCACACATATATATGTGTGTGTGTGTGTGTGTGTGTGTGTGTGTGTGTGTGTGTGTGTGTATGTGTGTGTGTGTGTGCGTGCGTGCGATTTCAAATATTAACTAGATTAAAAAGTTTGTGAACAAACTTTGAAGTTGGCTTCAGAAAGTCTGACGTATTATAGACTTAGTTTTAAAAGCTAGCAGTTTGAAGTATGAAATTTACATAAAAAATATCGACAGACAGAAAGAGTCAATAGATAGATAGATAGATAGATAGATAGATAGATAGATAGATAGATAGATAGATAGATAGATAGATAGATAGATAGATAGATAGATAGATAGATAGATAGATAGATAGATAGATAGATAGATAGATAGATAGATAGAATAGATAGGAGTGCTCAGCGTAAATGAGTAATAATAAATAAATTATATTAGTCTTGTGACATTTCTCTTCCATGTGGTGCCATTGATGACAGCATGAAATGGGAAGGGGTTTTCTTTAAGTAACACCCTTTTATAGTCAACTGTCTGCTGAACACATGTGTAATGAATAATTAGACTCACCTGTGGTTGAATTATTGTTAAATTAGTTTAAATTTCAGTGGGGTGTACTCATTTTTGCATCACCCTAATTTGAGTAAAACTGAACATTTTGTTCTCTAAGTTATGTTATTAACCTTACTTTCATGTTTTAAGTTAAACAGATGTTATATAAAACTTAGTCTTGTTAACATTTTGGAAAATGTTCATTGAGATATTGTTTAAAATGTTACTTTTCAAAGGGGGTGTACTCATTTACGCTGAGCACTGTAGATAGAAAGAGTCAATAGATAGAAAGGGTCAATAGATATAGATAGATAGATAGATAGATAGATAGATAGATAGATAGATAGATAGATAGATAGATAGATAGATAGATAGATAGATAGATAGATAGATAGATAGATAGATAGATAGATAGATAGATAGATAGATAGATAGATAGATAGATAATTTCCTATGTAAATTAACATTGTAGGAAAAACGTATGTGCTCAGATGCTGTTTCATGGGCCGTCCCTCACCATGTTAAGTCTATGGGTAATTTTGGGGGCTCTGCTAGGGTAAAACTTATACCCCACTGCGGGGTATGTTCTCGCTCAGCTTAATAGCCTCTTCAAATGTTGTGATTCAGAAGTTTCTACGAAATTCTCGCTCTGCGCTACAACCCGTCGAAGTTCACTGCCATGCATTGTCGATGCAATTTTGCGCGAATTGTACGATTATCGTAAACCCGATCGCTTAGAAAAGATATAGCAACTCGAGTCAGAATAGTTTGAAGATATGGTGCGAGTTTGGAGTTTGTTAAGTTAAAACTCTAGGAGTAGCAGTCAGAAATTTAGTCTCAGAAGAAGAAGAATACGTTTAAAAGCTAAAACAGTAAATTGGCTTTCCCAAGCCAACTTAATAGCAAACCAGGTTAACAATAACACTGGTCAATGTAATGCTTTAAGAGCCCTCTAAAAATAACTGCTAAATCATTGTTTCACTTTACAAAAAGTATGGAGATTATCAAAAATAAAGAAAAAAAATAGATAGTACGCCTACAACTACAGTTTTGTACAGCACAAAGTTTGTAAAGACATTAAATACAGCAGTTCAGGCTGAATTAATTGCTGGAAATTGTAAAGGAGAAGAAAAGTATGAAATCTCGCAAGCCCACAAGATACAAAACGGCCAAAGAGCCAAACCTTAGAAATGTCGCTCATTCAGCTCAAATGACTTTTTCCACAGGAGTCTACTAATAAGGAAAAGGGAATAGCAGAGGAAAACATTCAAGAAAACAGATGTAATAAGTAGGTGTCAGGGTGTGAGTGAGAAGCAGCAATGGAAAACAGGCAAGAGGAGAGGAGGCTGTGCATGTCGTGTGCCAATCTGAACCATAAAGGGATTTTCTGATGAGAAAGCACGAGAGAGGATGGGAAGAGAGAGGAGAGGAGACTTCACAGTACAGTACAGAAACATCTGTGCTGCATTTGCATCGAGCTGTGAATAGAACAGCAGGATCACGTGCAACTCACAAGTCACTGCTTCAAGTCACTGCTTCTTTTTTCTCCCTAGTTAGGTCATGCATGATAAACATACAAATTTAATAGACACACTCACAAAATCCAGCCAACTCCACTGAAAATCCCCATGAAGACCCATATGTGCTGTCAAAATGCAAAAAACTGTGAGAAACACAGGGCAGCCCCACTTCAAAACAACATACTGCATTTAAAACAAACTCACAGAACAAAGCATCGACGCGCAGTCGTGATGCAAGCTACTCTTCAGCATGCGTGTGCATTCAAAACGCACATAAACATGACACAAGCATAAACCAGTTGCTCCCAGTCATAAACCGACAGCTTGTCACATGAGAGCGCAGGAGATCTTCAGAAGTGGTTGCGGCTGGGGCAGAGCCTGTGGACCCCATCCTGCGCATCCCCACAGTTTAGCACCGTCAGCAAATTCACACTTATTTGTAAAACATCAGTAAAACATCAGGCTTTCTTGGCTGCGTGGAGAGAGATAGACGGGGAAAAAAGTAAATCAGAGCATACGCTGACAGAAACTCAGTCTAATTTCAAAGGCCTCCACCAAGATCTTGACAAGGCGATAAAGATAACAAACTATTAAAAACATACGGGGGTGCCAAAACAACCGCTGTGATGCTGGGAAGAAAATTAATGCTGCGGATGATGCCTGATGTCACGGCGCAGCCGGAGCGTTTTACTCCAGAGAACCTCTGAAATTTGAAATTAATTTCGGAAATAAATACCCTTGTGCTGAACAGATGCATAAAGCATAACTACACTGGAAACCGTGAGGGGGTGGAGCGTTTTCGGTTCATCTGCCTCATCCTAAAGTAAGTCTGCGAGCAAGAAGGTGTCTATTTACCTTTCCACTAAGGAGACAGAAGTGGGCTCATGAGTTCAAGACAACAGAGCTGCCAACAGCATTCGCTTCTCTACCACTACCTCAAACACACTATGATTTATGTGTAGTAATTACTTCACTGCCGGTGACATCATCTCACCACGCTTCCCCCACAAATGTGACTAATTAGCTGTGCTGTCTTCTGATGCCTGCAATTTTTGTATGGAAGACAAGGCATGTCAAAACAAGACATTTCAACATCCCAAGGCAACACAGCTATCTCTGTAGAAACCTTTCTAAGCAGGCATACATTAATACAGCGCGTCTGTTGTGCTCTCACACACACGTACACACACACAAACTCAGCACTAAACCCCGGCAGACGGCTTCTAAACAGTTTGCTCAAAGAACAAATGCAGTGCATGATGGGGGAAAAATGTATTTGGACACTTTGGCTGCATCTGAAATCGCATTCACTCGGAGTAGATACTTTTTTGAAAAAGTAATTACTGCTAAATAATATCTATATGAATGTGTGTAGTGTATTTTAATCTACATCACTTGTGTTGTCATTGTCATGTGACATACTAGCATCAGTTGCACCACTTCACTGTCATTCACAAACCTTCTCCCGTGGCCTCATGGGACACACTATCAGAAAAAAAGATACAAAAGCTGTCACTGGAGCAGTACCATTTCAAAACAAACTTACGGATAACTTAAAGGTACTTTTTTTAACTAAAGTGTACATATTATTAGCACCCCAGTGTTGAATTTCATCAGTAGGACATTAATGATTTACCCATCTTTTTTTTTTTATTAACACTGGAAATTCAGACATACTATTCTTCTTTTTTTCACCTACTATATAGTATGGAAGTATACAGGTGCACCTTAATAAATTAGAAAGTCGTGGAAAAGTTGTACAATGCACACAGACTGAAGTAGTTTAAGTCTTTGGTTCTTTTAATTGTGATGATTTTGGCTCACATTTAACAAAAACCCACCAATTCACTATCTCAACAAATTAGAATATGGTGACATGCCAATCAGCTAATCAACTCAAAACACCTGCAAAGGTTTCCTGAGCCTTCAAAATGGTCTCTCAGTTTGGTTCATTAGGCTACACAATCATGCGGAAGACTAAAGATTTGACAGTTGTCCAGAAGATAATCATTGACACCCTTCACAAGGAGGGTAAACCACAAACTTCCATTACCAAAGAAGCTGGCTGTTCACAGAGTGCTCTATCCAAGCGTGTTAACAAAAAGTTGAGTGGAAGGGAAAAGTGTAGAAGAAAAAGATGCACAGCCAACCGAGAGAACCGCAGCCTTATGAAGATTGTCAAGCAAAATCAATTCAAGAATTTGGGTGAACTTCACAAGGAATGGACTGAGTCTGGGGTCAAGGCATCAAGAGCCACCACACACAGACGTGTCAAGGAATTTGGCTACATTTGTCGTCAGAGGCATCTTACCTGGGCTAAGGAGAAGATGAACTGGACTGTTGCCCAGTGGTCCAAAGTCCTCTTTTCAGATGAGGGCAAGCTTTGTATTTAATTTGGAAACCAAGGTCCTAGAGTCTGGAGGAAGGGTGGAGAAACTCATAGCCCAAGTTGCTTGAAGTGCAGTGTTAAGTTCCCACAGTCTGTGATGATTTGGGGTACAATGTCATCTGCTGGTGTTGGTCCATTGTGTTTTTTTGAAAACCAAGGTCACTGCACCCGTTTACCAAGAAAATTTGGAACACTTCATGGTTCCTTCTGCTGACCAACTTTTTAAAGATGCTGACTTCATTTTCCAGCAGGATTTGGCACCTGCTCACACTGCCAAAAGTTGGTTAAATGACCATGGTGTTGGTGTGCTTGACTGGCCAGCAAACTCACCAGACCTGAACCCCATCGAGAATCTATGGGGTATTGTCAAGAGGAAAATAAGAAACAAGAGACCAAAAAATGCAAATGAGCTGAAGGCCACTGTCAAAGAAACCTGGGCTTCCATACCACCTCAGCAGTGCCACAAACTGATCACCTTCATGCCACGCCAAATTGAGGCAGTAATTAAAGCAAAAGGAGCCCCTACCAAGTATTGAGTTCATATACAGTAAATGAACATACTTTCCAGAAGGCCAACAATTCACTAACATTTTTTGTTTTATTGGTCTTATGAAGTATTCTAATTTGTTGAGATAGTGAATTGGTGGGTTTTTGTTAAATGTAAGCCAAAATCATAACAATTAAAAGAACCAAACACTTAAAATACTTCAGTCAGTGTGCATTTAATTTATTTAATACACAAGTTTCACAATTTGAGTTGAATTACTGAAATAAATGAACTTTTCCACAACATTCTAATTGATTGAGATGCACCTGTACATATTCAAATTTCATTTAAATATCATTATAAAGTACACCTTTGTTTAGGGCACCTATGAGGACTTCATGCGTCCTTTAAAAATCAACTGGTATTAATTGCAAGAAAGTCCAAAAAAAGTAATGTTAGTTCTAAGAAAGGCTTTTGACATTTGTATTTATTTATATTTTCTTTCTCTCGTAATTGTTTGGCTACTGCAGTTATCTTTGTATTGGACAATGCTCTTTTCTTATTAAACAGAACAGCTTGTTTTCATTGTGATGCATCCATAGGCCTCAGTGCCAACAATATTAAAATAGCTACCATATACTTCACGGGTGGAAGAACAAAGAAAAACAACAATCTTCTTCGTAATACTAAAAAAGTGTGACCTATGTATTGTATGACTTTAGAAAGTACCAAGAACAGCCATAATCATTATCATATACTGTACAAACAGTGACCTTAACATGAAAAGAAAGAAAAGAAAAAACATCCCAAAAATCTCTTAAAGTACAGCATTTTATTAAGCAATACAATATTAGCTTTGCAATTAAACTTGAATTTTCACCTTATGATACTCTAACTCACTTTGTGATCATTTATATTTAAATGACCCGTTTCCACATTTCTCAGATTACAAATACAATAGGCCTACGTGAAAATTATTTCAATTATAACAAATAAATCGAAAAATATATTGACTTTTTATTTTAATTGTCACAAGTTATGGATGGAACCATTCTAGACGTCAAAATATATTCATAAAAAGTAATACAAAGCAGATTGTAATAAAAAAAATCAGAACTGCTACACAAAATTACTGGAAAAACAATTACCAGTTGTTAGCATAATTGTCGGCAAACCCTGAATAACCCGATTTCTAACTAATAAAACCTCGAATTAATATGATAATATGGTTTAAGACAGATGGACCCAAATGTACGGGAGTTCATTCTTTGTTGGTTATTCCTCGTGATAAATGTGACTAGTAAATACAATTCCCAATCAGACCAGGTTTATGAAAAGTCATCCAGTAAATTACTGATATTCCATGCAGTTATTGAGTTCTCGTCCCACTGTCGCGTGGCCAAATGAGTTTGTGAGCAGTCAGTTCATAACATGATGAACAAAGGAATACTCCACTCCCCCTTTGTGCTCAACTTTGAGAGCAGACGCACCAAAACTCCCGCTAAAATATTCCAAAATCATTTACCTACGTCAGGAAGTTATCCTCGAAGAGTTTGATCTAAAACGTGTGAAAGTCCATTGAGGCGTGATCCCGTTTTGTTGTTATAATCCAAAAGCGCAAAACTTTCAGGGTTCGGTTTGGCTTGTTTTGATGATAGTGCATTGTCTGCACGTGCTAGACAGACCGCTTGACCACGCCCCTTTCACACATGACCCCACCCCTTGTCCGGAATTATACCTACAGACGTTTGTAAAAATTTGTCTATTTGTCTTTTTTTATATAATAATCATTATTCTTATTAAATTATTGTTACAACAACAATAATTTAATTCCGGATACTGTACATTTGATAACAGAACACTCATTAATATTTTCTTAACGGTATATTTAGAGATGTGAATTATGATGGTTTCGCCTTCTGCCTACATCAATGAATATACTTAAGGTCACCGAGTGTATTGAGGGCTTGTTTTTTTGTAAATTTATTTAGGGTGGTTATATAGATAAATAAACATTTAAGACACATCTTATTGGACTGTATTAGTGACCTGTAGTGCCAACCATAATATGTGGATAAGTGTAAATATTACTAATCTCACTAAGAGCACCAATTTGAACCATCTGTGCTGCCTTCTGTTAATGCTATAAAGTTATATAGTGTGTGTATGTGTGAGAGAGAGATCTTGTTAATTTAATTGTATTTAATACATAAAGTAGGATTACAGAATATGTTTCTCAGAAGGCAAAATAAGTACAACACTGATCATATTGAAAAAGTGTCATGTTATGTAAAATAGCTTTGCAGGGCAGTACTAAAATTAATCATAATAAAAAATGTATTATCCTTTTTATTTAAAGTAATTATGCAAGATTTGTGTATGTGCACACATGTATGTATCTATATATGTATGCGTATGTACTCATACACAAACATGCAGCTTCAAACTTTGCCTTTTACACTGACTCCAGACAAGACAGTACATTGCAAGAAACATGGATACATGAGCTTGCAACCGGCACCCCAACACAATCCATCATCCAAGCCTGCTAGACAGACTGATACATTCATATCTTAACTTTGCACAACTGTGGTATTCAAATGGCTTCCTGTCTCTTTTCTCATTTGGGGGATGTAAACAGATTAACACAAAATCTTTCGAGAGCCCCCTCCCCATTCCCGACACAAACCAGTGCACCCAGAAGGAATTAATTGGTTTCAGCAGTCATCCCTGCTGAACAATCCACTTGACAATCCAATGTCGCCTCCCGGCAGAGACATCTCATCTGTCTCACACTCCTCCCCCACAGAGCCCATGTCTAGACCCTCTTGCTGCAGTGTGCATCCATGCTCACACTCGACTAGGGCATTAGGTTCACACCCTGCGCTATCAGTCGGGATGATGCTAGATAATGACTCAGACTCAGAGTTGCTGGAGCACTCAGCATGACTTGAGACATGGACAAACCATCTGACCCACCCCCTGTAAACATGGTATATTGCAGGCATGTAATGTAATTATTGCATCTTTTTAATGTCTGGATCACCTCTGATAGCTGCACACTGTAAAAAACACACAAAAAAAAAACACTGGAGGGGAGGGATGAATGGATGTTTACCAGGAATCAAAGAAATGAAACAGTATTGTAATATCATTAAGTTCACATCACAGTTCCTTGTGACTCCAGGTTGCAATAGGCCTGCCTGTCAATCTTTTGACCATGCGTTGCTTCATATGTTTCACACAGAGTGACATACAAAAGCAGAGCTGGTGCAGGTGACTTGTGTAAGTGGTATTAATAAATAATATTAATTATCAGATATTTTATACTAGAAAGCATCAAAATCCTGATACACAAATTAACTTGTTGAGCACACATACTTACACTCTCTGAAAAATTATGCATTACACTAGGGTTGTACGCTTTCAAAAGGTATTATGAAAATTTGAGGTACTAATATGCACATTTAAAATATTAATATATACAATTCAAGGGCAAATAAGTTACAAATATTGACCTTTTAGCTTTTTCTTTATTGCTCTGCTGTGCAAAGGTGAAACAAAATAACGTCCTACACTCTCTAAAATAATGGTTCCAAAGTGGTTTTTCGCAGTGATGCCATAGAAGAACCATTTAAGTGAAACAAATATTTTAAAGAACCATTTTTTATTAGTGTGAATAACTTATATATATATATATATAAACTTGTTTTTCCACTATAATTAAACTTTTGCAGAATGGAAAGGATCTATGGAGAACCTTTAATGCCAGTAAATAACTTGTTTTTTTAAGAGACTAGAAGATAAGTTGCCCTGTGGCTACTTTGTGGTGAATAAGAGTGTGATACTGAATCAAGCAGAAATTTGTGAAGCCATTTTCTGTTTTAGTGTTGCCATAATTAATGTGTTTTACCTTTGTGGGGTAGTACTGCTCTCAAAAAATACAAATGGTGCAGAATTATTATTTAGTTTTGTGTAGTGTTGAATTCTATTCAAATAAATGAACTGCGAAGAGAAAGAGTCATGCAACTGACATTCAGTTCCAGCTGATTTTATTTCCTTCTTGGAAAAAGACAAAGTTCTGTACAGAGGTCTGACAGGCAGTGACTTGACAAAATTGGCTGGCTTTTGAGTTCACTACTCAACTGTTGAGATATGGTATGGCAAGACAAAACAATATTGTACACAGCATATTGCACAAAATGAAACATATATATATATATATTCCAAAAGTCATGAACAACACTCTTAAACATAGGGATGTATAAAGATATATGTTCTCGTTCCTGTCATGATATATCATAGTCAGACATAAACACGCAATTTTTTACTTATTTTACACTCAATGTACATAGAAATCTTCATGTTGATCTTCTGCCTTAAACACAACTTCTCTACATAAACCTGAATTCAGAAATACAAAATGCTATTCGCCATGCCATAATATACTAAAACAATTAGCTACATTTAGCCAACAAGTAGAAAAGATTAAATATCCTTGTACAATTATGGAGTGAAGACGTACTTCATTGTTCATGAATTATAGGCATTTCGACTGTATCTGTAATTCCATCCAGTGGTTCAAACCGAAACGTGTCATTATAAAAGCACAAAGAAATTGGTATTCAAAAAGTACAGTATCCCAATAAGGACGCGATAAATCGCAACTGTCGCTGCTGCAGCTACATACAACCTCACTCAGCGCGCGCATCGTAGGCTAATGACGATTGGTAGTTGAAATGCAGATACTGTCTCTTTAAGAAGCCTGTGGATTGACACTGTAAACATGTTTAGGGGGCAGATTTGGGAGACAACCCAACCCCCTGGCTTTAAAAATCGGAAATTCAAACAGTGATATTCACCGATTGACACCCCCTCGATAGATTTTGTACAAAAATACACTCAGAAAATAATGAAACATTTAATCTCCGTTCCATGTGATCAATTAAATAATACGAAACAAGTCTAGCCCTTCCGCGAGACAGACGGACATGTGCATGTGTAGCCTATACACACAACAGACTGACTAGAACACAAGTGACGGAGGGGAAGAGAGGAGCAATGTTTGGCCATTATAAATACATCGATATAAAAATGCCAGTGCAGAAAAGTTACGAGCATGAAAAAGTAAAAGGCAGAGAGAGAAAGAGAGAGAAATAAAACGTCCCTCGGATGAATTTTGGTCCTCGTGTGTAGTGTAAAGAGTCGAAACATCTGAGTTGCGTCTGAATCCTGATGTCATGACGACAGGAAAGCTGGTGATTGTGTTTGTTTTTGCGTCTCATGTGGTGCTGCCATTCGGTTTAAATGAATCAACACCAGTTACGCTTCTCAACAGTCTTAAATCGTTATGAAAGCATGCGATGCTGGTCTAACACACAATTCTGGTAAACAACCTCTAGCGCGAGCAAACAAAGCATCGCTCGCGTGCTCTCCATTCAGTCCCTCCATCGAAACAAGCACATGACCAGACTTGTTTTCTGTTTAAAAACGTCCCTTTTAAAAGTCAAGGAGGGCGCACAGCGTGAACTCGCCACCGCGCAATGCCCTCCTCGCATGCGTCCAAAGCGCGCCTCCTTCCAGCACCAAACGAGCAAGCTATAAGCACTTTCATCTGCACTCTTGTCAGTGGATAACGAGAACCCACAGTATCTGATGCATGATAAACACGAGGAAGCATGTCGTTGACTCGTCGTCAGACTCGTCTCGGAGGATTTTGCAGCCCTCCAGTCATTTTTCAATCTGTCCTTTCACTACTAGCGCTCAATAAGTGAACACCAAGTTGGATATTGTCGATTCGAGCCAGTCCCCTAATATCAACTCGCTCACCTCTGGGGTGCAGTAGTCGGGGAACTCAAAGTGCGAGCCGGAGCCCGACTCAAAGTTGAACTCCAAGTCTCTGTCCAGAGGCGCGGTGCCAAAGGTGCTGAAGCTGTCAAAGCCGGGGCTGGGGTCCGCCAGCTCGTCCTCGAACTCCTCATCCGAAGAGGACGACTGGGAGGAGGACGAGTGCGAGGCGGAGGGCGTCGGAGACGGCGCGCGGGTGTACTTGAAGCGCGCGGCGGGCTCCGCGTCTTCTTTTCCGCTCGCGAGCCCGTCCTCGTAGAGGCTCAGCGGGTCGCTGGATTCTGCCGAGCTGCTCAGAGTGGGACTGGCCGGCACGGCGACGGAGGGCGGGCTGCTATCGGGGCTGCATCCCCCGAACGCATGCACGCGCTTTGCTGGTTTCTCGGGGATCTGTTTGGCGGCGGACGCGGACCTGGACTTGTAGAGAGTGTGGTGGTCTGCGGAGACGGAGTTGGAGGTCAGCTCAAGCGCCGTGGACTTTCTGTGCGTCCTGCTGAGAGTTTTGGAGCTCTTTTTGGAGGCAGACTTCGTGCCGGGGCTGCCGCTCACGCGCTCCGCCTTCTCCCCTGTCTTGCCGCTGGATGACTTCACCTTCTTCCGAGGTCGATATTTGTAGTCAGGATAGTCTGCCATGTGCTTGAGCCGCAGACGCTCGGCCTCGCGGATGAAGGGGATCTTGTCACTGTCTTTCAAAAGTTTCCAGCGCTTGCCGAGTCTCTTGGAGATCTCCGCGTTGTGCATGTCCGGCGACTGTTCCATAATCTTGCGCCTCTCTATCTGCGACCAAACCATGAATGCGTTCATTGGCCTCTTGATGTGTCCCGATGGGGTTTTGCACCAGGCGTTGTCCATTTTATCCCCAGCCAAGTTTGGAGAGTCTGGAGTCGGGGAGGTGTCCATGTCTAGGTCCATCTCCCCAGAATCAGTGGAATCGCCGGGGAGCACGTCGCTGTTGTTGCTGGTGTGCGTCTGCTCCACCATAGCCAGGTCTGTGCCCATGCACTCACTGCAACAGTCTCAACTTTTAATTGCGCACGAAAGTCCTACACGTGCTGCAGCTTGAAACGCTTGGAGAGCGCTAAGAGTTTCTTCTTCACAATTTGATTTAGTCAGTGTGGAAACAAAGTTGTTGCTGCTGACTGTGTATTGGTTCAGCACGCCGTCCACAAAGGCGCATTTACCCTTCAGGAGCTCTGTCAAGTCCGGGCAATGTCTTCAAAAATCAGCAGTCTGCCGTTCAACTGCCGGTTCGACTGAAAATGAACCCAGAGTGCGCTCTGGACGCGAAGTATCTGAAGCCGTTCAGTGGAAACGGACAAGTGTCTTCAGCATAGTTTGACGTATGACCATGCGGTTGGTTTAGGCGACTGCACTTTTTCATGCTCTGAGCTTCCTATCACCCTTCACAACTTTCAATACTTCTCCTTAACCGCCTCACAAGGATTTATCCTTTTCCGAAGGTATAAAGGAAAGAGAATCCAGCCAATCAGCTGCTGTCACTAGCCTATCCTCAGCCAAAGCCACGCCCCCTCACCGTCCATTGGCTGAATATAGTATCTAATAATAATCGGCGCGTGCAATGAGAAGCTTTCTGTCTGACCTCATTCCATCTACACTGCAAACTTAGCTTTAACGGCGCATTATGTACTCCCTCTTTCCTAGATCGCAGGCAGAATTTGGCAGGGGTGCCTAAATTAGGATAAGCAATTCTGATGTTCGTTTATGAGCATTAACACGGATTAAATCCAAGGATTGTTGAATCCAGGTTTTCACAATCAAGCATTTGCTTTGACTTGCATAAATAATCTGTAAATTATTATTTACAACATTAAATTACGTTATGAGTATAATTTCTCTGAAAAAAAATCACAATGGCTCATTTATTAATATGAGACATACGCAGCGCTGTGCGTTATTTGTTTATACACAAAGAGAGACAGTGCGCGCCCACATGTCACGCGCTTCTCCATTCAAAGGCAGCATGTTCTTGTTTGTGTTGGTAGCTCGCGCTCTGGTTGCTGGATTTCAAATAATATTAATATATATATTTTTATTTTTCAGGGATGTATAGGCATGTTTCTTAAACAGTCCATTTCATCTATCACACTCTTCTAAATTGTGTGTTTCTATAGCTACTCGATTGAAGCTGATACCAGAATGCAGTCACACAGCAAACAGTCAAATGCAAGAGGTGAAGAAACAGCATTTGACATCATGACTCGTTTAAACCCGCTCTCGTTTGTGCCTCTAGATGGCATAATAGAGCCAAAGTAAGGCTGAAAACATTAGTTGTTATTCCACACAGAAGGTGTCTGCTCTGAATAACTGTTTAAAGATCAAACAGATCTGAATATGCATTACGTAATCAAGTCATCTATCATGAATAGAAAATAACAACAAAATGCAAGCATCTTGAGTCCATTCTCACATTATTGTGAGATGTGAAGATGAAGTGATGCATCTCCACAATCTCTGCTAAGCAGACAGTGCCTTCCTAAACCCTGAATCAATATAACTGAAATCAGTAGTTTGGTTACCTCATAGCTGAAGCATTCTGAATTTGAAGAATTGTTAACCATTTACAACGCCAAACGTACACAGTGTGCATGAGATTCTCTGAGACCATATGATTTTGAATACAGTAATCAAACACCCATGACTGTTTAAACAGGTGTGCTGGGAGAGAATGCACCCTAGCTTACCTTATCGTGTCTCATCACAGGGACAGATGGCCACCCTGCTCCACTTACGATTATTTACTTTAGATGTTACACCTCAACAGCAACGCTATAGGCCACACAAACACTATTTTCTCCAGGTGAGTCAAAGGTGAGTACAGCCTGAATTGATTGTAACATTTTAAATTGGTCTCACTATGCTAACATATATTTTCACATGTTTACATACAGCCACAACAGGTGCTTTATATCTGTTGCTGTGTTTAAGAAAGGCAAAACCATTTTTATATGTACTAGTCGATTTTGAGGTTTTGGCTTTTCATAACATGTTGATTTTAGTGGAAACTAGTGAAAAGAGAACATCCTAAATACTTTTTATTTGAGTGTTTATTGTATTGCACTTTATCTAATTTTGTCTGCACATTTCAAAACATATATTTAATGACACGTATATAATTAGCAAAGGCCATTTTCTCAAAATGAGTTTTAAACAGTCTTCTCAGATAATATTATAGGTTTTATTAATATTTTGAATCAGTTTTTATATTTGAAATTGTAATTTTAAAGTTTTAGATATTGTGTTGTGTTTGGTATGTAGCTTTTAGTTGTTGTAGTGTTGTTGTATATTTTTTTATAGTTTTAATTTCAGTGTTATGCATCTATAATAAGAGTCAGAATTCTCCACTTACATCCACCAAACTTCACATTTTCATATCCATATCTATATTCTGAAGGTTTTTGCTGAGGGGTTATATTATTTGCTCGATATTATGCAAAACAAATCCTGCAGAACATGATAAAAATAAGTAGTTTTTTTTCTGGAAAAACAAAATTCCTTTTATAAAAGCCTTAAAAAGACACTAATAAGTCAGCAATTATAACACATTTTTTAATCTGACATTATCCGATGTTCAATTTTCTGCTCTGGAAATGTATACAAATAAGTGCACATTTAATTAAACATTGTCGCATTTTCAAATTTAAACATAACATTTCAGAAAAAAAATTATTATGTAATCAGTCAATGGAGAAATATAAAAAAGATTTATCCTATAGGGGTGTCGTTTTAGAAAACATACCTACAGGATACATTTCTTGTGCATTTCCATTAAAAAATGAGCTTAAACAGAAGGATCAAAGATGGACAAATCCACTCATAATGACAGTATTTGATCTCATAGGCTGAAACGAGAAGCTTTAGTAATGGTTTGGCGACATGGTGCACCGACTGCAGCATGCTTAATTTACACATTCACTCCCCACTACCACGGTGTTCAATCCAAACCCCACTCCTCGAGCTTGGCTTAGTGTTGCCATGGAAATCCTGACTGTTTGGTCTCAAAACACATCCAGACAAGAAAGTACATGATCTCGCCAGTCTTAGCCCAGCGGAGCTGAACTACACGGTCGACGAGGACACAGGAACCTCCTAATCAATCCTGCAGCCGATCTCAAACACACACACACACACACACACACACACACACACACACACACACACACACACACACACACACACACATGTTGGTTTTATGGTTCTGAGGGACTTTCCATAGGCGTAATGGTTTTATACTGTACAAGCTGTATGTGCTATTGCCCTACACCTAACCTACACCTAAACTTAGCCCTCACAGGAGACGGTGCATTTATATTTTCCCTCAAAAAAACTCACTCTGTATGATTTATAAGCGTTTTAAATTATGGGGACACTGAAAATGTCCTCATAAATCACCTTCTCCTTGTAATACCTATGTCATACCCATGTCATTATACAAATTTGTGTCCTCATAAACCACATAAACATGCCCACACACACACACACACACACACACACACACACACACCTACACACACACACACACACACACACACACACACACACACACACACACAGAGTCTGGTATAAGTGGTTTACGGGGACTCTCCATAGGCATAATGGTTTTTATACTGTACAAACTGTATGAGCTATTGCACTACACCAACCCTACACCTAAACTTAGCCCTCACAGGAGACTTTATTTCTAAAATTTCTACTTTCCCCCCCAAAAATTCACACTGTATGATTCATTAGCGCTTTGAAAAGTGGGGACATGGGGCAATGTCCTGAGAAGTCACCTTCACCTTCTAATACCTCTGTCATACCTGTGTCATAACAAATGTATGTCCTCATTTGTCACAAAAACACACACACATGCATGCACGCACACACACACACACACACACACACACATAAATATTAATGGATTTGCATAGATGTCAATCAGATGCCTTGGGTTTTACAGAGGGTTTATGAAAATGAGCTCTTCTTGCAGTTGCCTGGAAGATGAATTAGGGTGGGGAACAGTGCAGGCAGTGTGTACACTGAGGTCAGATGGTAGTTGGAGCCGTTGTGATACAGTCTGGAGGAACGTGCCTCTGAGTTATTCATTACAGTCTTTCTGTCCCATAATTGCTGCCTTCCTCATTACCAGGCTAATTTATCCAGCCTCTCTGTGCCGCTGCCGTCGCACAATGGAGCCTTTGTGTATGTGTGTGTGTGTGTGTGTGTGTGTGAGAGATGGCTGAGCTCCTGTTCAACTGAAACTGTCCAACCTTACCCCAGCAGGTATTCCTTTTAGCCTTTAAGGTTGTGTTTGCCATATATAAAGCTTTACGTTCTCACGGTCTCACTTGAAACTTGTGCTAAAAATTTACCCAGATGTCTTTCTCTTGCTTTAGTGGGAACTTGTTTGTGATGAGGTCACCCAGATAACTTGCACCAAACAGCCAAAACAGTTACAGCCAATTGTCCAGCTCAGCAGATTATTTCCCCCGGAGCTGAACACTGAGGTAAGGACACGAGTTCTGAGTTCAGGAGTGAACGGCTGATCTCCTATCTTTCACACAGCTTTACTTCCCCATTGCTGCAATAAATCAGGAACGGCAGCCAAAGACACGCCTCCTTTTTCAGGTTTCACGTGTTTCTAAAGAGCTTCCAAGAACAGTAAAGTTTATCTCGATAGCATCACTTCATCAGCACAACTCAAAAGTAGTTTCATGTTAATTATGAGCCTATGTATTTGCTCGATAAAGAGACCTTAGGAAAACGGAACAGCATTTGTTGGAAAGATTCCAGTCATGATATAATCATGTTCATTTGTTTAAAGTCTTACCAACCGTTGGACTATAAAGTGAAGTGATGCTAATTAAAGACCAACCGACATAATGACACCAGTATCACTGTTCATCCAGAGCCGTGTTTATTTCAGTTCATTTATTTTCATCTACATGTTATTTATTGGCTGGGTAAATCATGAAACCTGTCAGGAGTTTATTTCACAATAAAACCAAAGTAAAAAGGCATAATAAATTAAATTAAAGCAACCAAGCCTATTAGGACTATGAATATTTTTGCCTTGTGCTATTATTTGCTTGACAATTAAACACTCCCCCGCAATTCTCATTAGTGTAATGTCAGAAAAAAATAATCCCTTTCTTATTATCATAATGTGAAAAATAATTATATATTATTTGAACTGTAAAGTGTTTGTATATCATTGCAGCAGAGAGGAGTGTATGGGTTTGGTCCTCTTCAGCTAGGGGTGGGCGATATGGCAAAAATCTATTTTTTTTTTATCACGATTTTATCACGATTCTTTGTCTATTTTGCACGTTTTTTGAGCAGTATAAAATAATTTCCCTATTATAAAGACAAAGCCTTTCAAAGGTAACAAAATATAAAAAATGTATTGCGGATATTTAGGCCAAAGTGGGTGAAGATAAAAATCGCTGTCATTATTTTATCTTTGTTATTAAAAAATGAGAGCAAAGATACATATTACAAATACACATAATTTACAAATAAAGTAAACAATGTTTTATTTTCAGGTAGGCTACAATAGGTGTATTTAGCAAGAGCATTAAACTGAATTAAGAAATACAAAAATAAAACACTATATATATTCCTATTCCTATTAAAGAAACTGTATTAACATTTTTCAGTCAAGAGTAGTGAGTGATTTTCATCTTTGTGTTTGGTGTTTTATTAACATTAAAGAATAATTCACCCCAAAATTAAAATAGGCTTATTTTATATACCTCCATTTACTTACTCAAAATTAGTTTTAAACCTGAATGAGTTTCATAAATGCTATTTTGAAAAACCAAACAGTTGCTTGTCCACAGTGACTTCCATAGTATTGTTTTTTTCCTACTGTTAAAGTCAATGTGGACCAGCAACTGTTTGGTTTCCCAAATTCTTCAAAATATATTTTTTTGTGTTCAGCAAAATAAATAAATGAATACAGGTTTGGGACAACTTGTGAGTGAATAAATAATGACATAAATTACATTTTGTGGTGAACTATCCCTTTAATTACAGTTGGCAGCATGTTTAGTACTGTCCCGCATGCATCTAATATACAGGCTCGCATCCGTTTTTCTCTCAACAGTTTACTTACATTTTAGACATAACCAACTGATTCTATATGTAAACCTTTTGTGTTTTGACAGTATTAGCACAAAACATAACTTAGTTCAGTAATCAGGCGCTGATTGACAGGCTTTTTATTTGGCACGCTTTGGATGTATGTGCTCAGAAAAGCCGCTTGTCAGAACAGCACACGAATGAAATGTTTAACTAGTAAGGCTTTAAAGAAGATAATGTATTTTTGTGGTTGTGAATAAGTCCCGTGAGAGTAAGTTAATTCTACTGCTGAGTAAACACTGATGTGAATGTATCTGGTGCTGTACAGTATATTGATACGGCGGGTGGCACCAGAACTTCAGCTGATATAATGTGCGCTGTTGCATGATACTACGTTATTTCTTCAAAAGCAGATTGTGGAGACATTTTATCGCCCACGATCAAAAATCGCCATATCGCACACCCCTACCCTCAGCAGAAATCGCAGACCGGGGGCACCGGACCACAAGGGCACTTTAGCGTTGGACCTCAAAGGGGCAGGGGCTCGAGCCCCCCCACCACCATTGTGCACGCCACTGGGTCATATGATGTGATTTCAAGTTTTCCTTTCTCTTTGGAGTGTTACAAGCTGTTTTTGCATAGATAAGATCCCTGAAGTTGCAAAGACTAAAGTCTCAATCCCAAAGAGATATTCTATATAAAAAAGACTCTGCCACGCCCCTTAAAACAGCTAATTTAACTGCTCATTTCCCACTGTGTGGGAAGATTTGCAAAACACAGCCCAAACATACACGCAATGAAAGAAGGCTAACTTTTATTCTCGCTGTAGTGTTGTTGCTGCCGTAGGTGCCATGTCGTGGAGGCGCTGTGTTTCCTTGTGAAAGTACTTTGGACACAACTAGAAATCAGTGGTTAAGTTGTTTTTACAACACTGTTCCAGAACAGTTCAACCCAAATATTAGAGTGTGTGCAGCGCATTTTATGGAGGACTATTTCCTGAAACTGGGAGAGTGGCTTTGCGTGCAGGCTTGCACAAAGGCTGTTTCTATAGGGTGGGTCAATTCCAACTTTGCAAGGACAGTCTGGCACTTCTGACTCACAGCTTGTAAGTACGTTTCTGCTACTGACTATTCAAACGCGAGTTTTAAGCAGTGTGAAATAGTACTCGTTGCTTGTCGTTTCTCTAATCACAAATGCAGACATGGTTTTATGTTTACGCAGAGCAATGCAACGCAATGCGTAAAAAGACAGTATAAGTCATTTAGGGCTGCCACTAACAACTATTTTTATTTATTTTAATCTATCGACTAATTTATTGATTAATCAATCAATCTAAACGATTAATTTCTGACCAAAAACCAACAATGTTACTTAAAGAAAATTGTATTTAACTTGCAACTTTGACATTCACTAGTGTACCATTAAAAAAATATATAAATGTAAACAAGCCTTTGACAAAATGTAAAACTAAAAAAGTAAAAATGTAAACAAAATTAATACAAATAAAATTAAATAATAACAAAAGTCAACATATTCTGAATGTAAATACATCCACATGTTCAGGGCTTCTGTTCATTACAGCTGTGAGTGCAACAAAAATCTGTTTCAACAGTTGGGTTTTCACATTAAACAAATGTGCAATATAATGTTTAGAGTCCACTGGTATCAACATTCATTCAGTATTATGGTGTAAGAATGTCAACATGTCTATGTGTTTTGGATCTAGGCAGGCTAATTTCTTAGAGACAATGTTTCCAGCTGAGGAGAAGAGCTGTTTAGAAGGTATTGACGTGGCAGGTACACATAAATGAGACTTTGCAAGACGAGTCAGAGAAGGAAACCTTGCCTCATTTTATTTGCCCCACTGCAAAGGATTTGTACTTTTTGGTAAAGGCTGTTCCTCAAAATACCAGAGAACCTCTTCTCTCACCAAATGACTGTCATCTGCCTTATCCTCACTGCCATTCTGGCTGGAAGTGTCCAACCCAAGCAATCTGTCCAGTGAAGACACAGGCCTGTTCTATGTCCCATCTGTTAACATTTGGACCTCTGTAGTGTGCTGCGGTTGCAGTTTCTCTATCCCTCTTCCTCCTTTCTATTCCTCTGCTGCAGCAGCCTGAATGGCCTGCACATGGGTATTGTCAAAGGAAGAAGTCTGTGTAGCAGGGCCGGCTCTAGGCATGGGCAGTTGTGGACTAAGCCCACCCATACGTCTGTCTTGCCCACCCAATCAGAATGTAGGTAAAGACAGCGTGACTCATTTTTACGATTTGTGTATTGATTAAAAGCAATCTGAGGCGGTTCAACACAATCTCTGTGTTGAGAAGTTCAAGTAAGGGCTGTAGAATGCCCCGACCAATCACAAAATAACACCAGTAAAATTGCAGTATTTTGATTGGCTGAAAGCAACGGCGCGGTTTACACTCACGAAGCGGGCGGCTTCAGTGACAGTCACGGAGAAGCAGATGCTGACAGTCTATAGCGATAAAGAGCATTAAAAGTCATAGTATTTGCGTGTAAATGCAATGCATAGATTTTTGGTGCCTATAAAGAAGCCTAGTGGCTCCAGCAGCAGTGACCATGGTGTGGCTGCTGTTGCTTCACAAACTCCAACTTCCCCAGCTCCCGCTTCAGAAACACGTCCGACTCGTCTATCTATCTATCTATCTATCTATCTATCTATCTATCTATCTATCTATCTATCTATCTATCTATCTATCTATCTATCTATCTATCTATCTATCTATCTATCTATCTATCTATCTATCTATACAGCGGAGTTTTAGCAGTAGATGTGGTTGGTTTGAGTTCCTGCGTTTGTGGAACTGAGAACTGACTACTGATTGACCTAGTTTTGTTTGTGAAGAATGTGGAAAACTCATTGGCTGTTAAGGAGGTGGTGGGTGGTGGTGGAGGGGGACAGAGGAGAGAGTTGAATGTTTTGAAGAGCTTGTGTGTGTCAGATGTGCTGTTGATCTTGTTGTGGAAATATGAGTCCTTGTCAGTATGGACTTCAGCAGAGAAAGATGAAAGCAAAGACTTATAGATCTGAGGTCTTAGGTCTGAGGGATCTTTAGATTTGTGCCATTTTCTCTCTGCTGCCCTGAGTTTGGAGCGATGTTCTCAAAGAACATCAGATAACCTGGGGTTAGAAGGGGCAGTACGTGCTGGCCTGGAGGAGAGAAGACATCTATGGTCCTTGAATTAGCTTGTGTTCAGGTTGGCCCATTTGTTTTTGTTTTGAGTGTTGAGCTGGCAGCCTCACTCTTTTTAAAATGCCCCACTAAGGACCTTGCAGCTCCAATTGCTTTAGTTATTTGGGGATTCCTTAGAGTGTGATTTACCACTAGCTGTAATGTGTGGCCAGCACAGCGAATTGAAGATATTCCATGCTTCTCTTCTAATAGCTTGAGGGCTGCCACCACATTAGCTGCATTGTCATGCACAACTGCCTGGATTTTACTTGCAGGCATTCGACACTTTTAAATTGCTATATCAATCCAGGATGCGATTTTCTCTGCAGTGTGTCTTTCCTCAAGTGCCATATTAGTCAAACAATATAGCTTATGAGCTCCCAGTCATTGTTTATGAAATGGCAGGTTATGCCCAAGTATGCCTCTTTAGCAATACTTGTCCTGACATCTGCTGTTAAACTGATCATGGAACAGCATGAAGAGAGGGCATCTTTCACTTTCTGTAATTCATTGGCATATTACTTCTCCATCATGTTGGTGAAGCATGTTCTTTTAGGGAGAATGCAGCCAGGCTAGAATGTGTTAACCATAGCACGAAAACCCTCATCATCTACCATTGACAGCAGGTATCATATCTTTGGTGATCATATTCAGGATACTATCAGTAAGAGATGCAGCCAATTGTGGTGAGCAGTCCTTCTTTTGCAAGAATTCAGTCACATGGCTTTGCCTACAACTGAGAGAAAAATAAATACAACAAAATTATATAAATGTAAAAATTCAGAGTGGAGAAAACATTCCTAATGTTCTTTTAACTTGACATACTCTTTACTTTCACATTGCATATTAATAATATTTATTAAATGTGTATGTATTATATATACATTTGTATTTTTAAATGTTATTCCTTATGTCATTTATGCAGGTATCCACACAATGAAATTCCCTTAAAAGAGGCAGAAGTAAATAAATAAATAAATAAATTATGCTAGGATACATCAAGCCTGCACATTAACAAATGTAGTATCAATCTTAACTGTTTACGTTACGCTACTAACCCATGTAGCCTAGTCTATGTTTCCTCAAACACTTATTCACTTGAAAAGAGAGCACACCGACAACTTCTCTTACTTGAGAAAATATTTTCCTGAGTTAATTTAACGGACAAAAACACTTATGGTGACTTTGCCTTTTCTGGTGGCCCATCATCTAGAATGTTTGCGCTTCAGATGTTAATGCAACACACTTGTGCTGTCGTGGTATGCCAATGAAACCTTGCAGAGAGTACAAACAATCTTTTTAGCACCAGCTATTCTGAAGTGCTCCCATACTTTAGACACCGTCGGCCTTGGAAACAAACTCGTTTGACATTGAACTCGACTCCGCTTCACCCGCCATTCTTGGAACCTACTGAGCCGTGACTGGAGACATTTGAATGAGGTGATGCGCGTAACATTAGCTCGTCCTAGTGGTGTGGAGGAAACTGTTGTTATTTTAGTCAAAGTGTGAAAACTAAATTTAAAAGGTAAAATAATATAAAATGATCAGTCGACTAAAAATATTGATGTCGACTATTTATCAGCGTCGACATAATCAACGTAGTCGACCAATCGCAACAGCTTTAAAGTTATTATAATCAGTAATTATGTCCCCACTGGATGCAACAAAAGCCTAGTTTATAATGGGTTTTATTGTTTTTGTCTCATTGCGCTGGGAAAAGACATCACAATACAGTGAGGGAAGTAATATTTCCATCTCACGCTTGAGGTATTTGGCCAAGCTCAACACAATGGTTAGCTGGCCAATCAGAGCACACCTTGCTTCTCAGAACAATGAGCTTTGTAAAAATCAACAAGTTTCAGAAAGGCAGAGCATAGAGGGGAAACAATAATGTACAGTATGTGGAAAATAATGTGTTTTTTTAACCTTACACCGCATAAAAACATTGCATTACACCAAATACACAAACTAATGTTCTTTTTTAACGACGTCATATGACCCCTTTAAACATGATCTCTTATTTAGTAATCACTGGAGGTTTTACTCAAGGTAATGAATAGATATTGTGTATTTTCTTTCTTTCTTTTTTTTTACAGAACCGTTAGGCATTGTGTTTCTTTTAATATGTCAGCATGTATGGGGTTGTAAACATCAAACTCAACAGCACCTTTGGAGAATGATTTCCCGACTAAATAGCAAACCAAATGTTTTGTTGCTGCTCTGGAGGCAACAAAAAGTGTTTTGATGAACAGAGTGCATTCACTCGCAGAAAGGTCTTGTTTATGTTTTGCAAGCAACCTTGAGCAGTAGATTTTATCTGGGTTATTGTGAGTGGTCTATGCTTTTAAATAACAAGAGAAGGAAATGCTTTTGTGGACAGCAAAGCGAGTGAAGAAATAATGGCTGAATTTATACAGTTATGGAGAGTGAATGGCCACTCTAAATTGATACTTATGGAATTTGGCTCAGGGTTGTATCAAATGTGAAGTATGTTTTGAGTGATTATTGGAATAGCATGTTTAGGTTGTGTTTTAGCTGACACCTGACTCTTGGTTTGTGTGTGTGTGTTTTCTGGCAGGCTCAAGTCAATTTTCCTGTCTGTTGGAATTAAAGAGGACGCATCACTGACTGAAAAGGTGCTGTATCATACACCATACAGATCACACACACACGCACGCACGCACGCACGCACACACACACACACACACACACACACACACACACACACACACACACACACACACACACACACACACACACACACACACACACACACACACACACACACACACACACACACACACACACACACACACACACACACATGTTTATTTTTATGGTTTACGGGGACTCTCCATAGGCATAATGATTTGTATACTGTACAAACTGTATGTGCCATTGCCCTACACCTACACCTAAATTTATTCCTCACAAGAAACTTTGAAAATCGACTTTACCCCAAAAAACTCACTCTGTGTAATTTATAAGCGTTTTGAAGAGGAGATATTCAACATATGTTCTTACATTAAACATATGTTGAATATCTCTTCTTCAAAACGCTTATAAATTATACAGAGTGAGTTTTATATATATTAGTGGTGGGCCGTTATCGGCGTTAACGTGCTGCGTTAATGTGAGACTCTTATCGGGCGATAAAAAAAATATCGCCGTTAATCTATTCTTAAAGTTGGGTTGGGAGCTGGGTCTATACTACGCAAGCTATGATGACTTTCACCCTGATATTTTAGCGCGGATGTATACCTAGCCGAATTGCACTGTAGGGGGCGAGAACGAGTCTTCGAACTAGAGGCTCGCAGTCCGTGATGGACAGATTGTTAACGGCTGGTCTATGTGGTAATACAATCGGGCAGGACATCCAAACGCTCACCTATCATTCATCAACCTCAAATATGGTAATAAACGCAGCACGTTAACGCCGATAACGGCTCACCACTAATATATATACATGATATATATATATATAGAGAGAGAGAGAGAGAGATTGAGAGAGAGAGAGAGAGAGAGAGAGAGAGAGAGAGAGAGAGAGAGAGAGAGAGAGAGAGAGCTTTAAAAGAATCAGAAAAAAAATTACATTCTGTCATCATTTGTTCACTTTTTCGGTCTGACTTACTTTCACACATGGAACACAAAAGAGGAAATTTTGAAAGAATGTGCTGGATGCTCTTCTCCATGCTATTACAATGAATGGAGACAGGAGCTTTCAAACTTCGAAAAAGATGCAAAAGTACCGTAAATGATCATAAAGCATGAATTCTGAATGTCAGAGTTGAAGGAAGTAACAATGATGGATACATAAATCGGATCATTTATGTTCATCTGACCTTTTACAGTGAATCAGTTGATTCACATCACAAAACTGCAAGATCTTTTCACAAATGAAACCGTTCTAATTCTAGAGTCAGTGATCTGTTTGCAGCAGTTAATAGTAATATCAATAAATAACAACTTAAATCTCTGTCTGTTCCTCAAACAAATCTATGATATAACATATATGATATATATATATATATATATATATATATATATTAAAAATATATATATATTTGAGGGTGTAAAAAAGAAATACTGAGAAAATCGTCTTTAAAGTTGTCCAAATTAAGTTCTTAGCAATGCATATCACTAATAAAAAATTACATTTAGATATATTTACAATGGGAAATTTACAAAATATCTTCATCGAACATGATCCAATATCCTATTGATTTTTAGCATAAAACAAAAATCTATAATTTTGACCCATACAATGTATTTTTGGCTATAGCTATAAATATACTCCAGCGACTTAAGACTGGTTTTGTGGTCCAGGGTCACATATGAATATACTAAATTGAAACTTGATCATTACAAATGCAATTACACATAGGCTGTATTCAAACACATCTCTTCCATCTTTATTTGACCCTCTAACTCTAGCACTCTCTATTTTAAATCTATTTTATCTAATCTGTCTTCTTTTTATAAAAAAAAAACACAAACATTTGACCCTCTATCAATTGCATATTTATTCTCTAACTGCTAGCTTTTCTTGTAAAACCAACACTAAGTGTAATTGTTCAATATTTGACATACTAGTTTTCTGAAAAAAATAACACAAAAAAATCCTTCCTACGTGTACTGCGTTAGGCTAACCAGGACTTGTAATAGCACTTGCATGTTGTTGCTCTTTTGTTGGTTTTGATTGCTTCTATAATGTCCTCATTTGTAAGTCGCTTTGGATAAAAGCGTCTGCTAAATGACTAAATAAATAAATAAATAAAATACATGATATAAAACTAATAATAGAAATGGCATTAAAGTAAAATTACATTTACCATAAATGCTTGTCAGTATATTTGGCAGTAACCATATTTTAACCATATTTCAAAGACAATTTTAATTATGAAAATACATATAAAGAAGTATTTAAATATTACTCAAAAAGTATACTATTGTTCAGTTTATTGCATTTAATGTAAATGTAAACTATAAAACATTTCCATTGCAGTTAACATGTAATTGAGTGTCTGAAAACATTACATTTATTTTGCACTTAAGTCAATCATTTTTAAATATATAATTCCCATAATACTTACTCTTTTTGTATGTTTAAGTGTTATTCACAAGGGAGAGTTTTTATTTTTTTATTTCGGGTGAACTGTTCCTCTAAAAAAAAAAACACATATGAAAGAGAAAGAGAGAGTGAGCATGCTGAAATGAGGAGAAAGAGAAGTGTTTCTCTTGGACTCCAAACAATTATTATTTTCACAATTGCAGTCAGCAGGGCATCAGTGTTGGAGATGGAGAAAGCAGATCACTCCAGCAGTTCATCGTGTGCTCACTAATGGCTCCCTTTCTACTGTCTCTCCCTTAACTGTCTCAACCATATGGTTTTGAGAACAAAGGCATATACTGTACGTTAACATGTGCAGACAAAGGACTGCAAAGATGTACCTGTACCATGATGAAGAGACTGTGAATGCCAAGGCACAAATATGAAAAGCCAAATGAGGGGAGGGTGGGCATGTGAGCATGTTTATGTGCCTGTGTTTGTTCCATCAGAGGAGAATGTGACATTTGAAGGATGAGAGACCCTTTTTATACTGGACACTGGAAACTTAGAAGCCGTTTTCATTTAATTTATGCACTTCACTGGGAACAGAGAGGCAGAAAGACAGAGCGGCAAAGAGGACGTTTGGAAGGGAGACAGAGGGGGAAGTCAGATAGCAAAAATTGGAGAACAAAAAAAGAAAGAACATTAATAAAGGTGGGTGAAGAGCAAACAATATGCATTATTGCCATCCTCTGTCTCTTACAGTGTCCTGTTTATTAATCAATAGCGCTGCTGTTACTAGCACTTGAGACAAGTATTAAGATGGGGTTTTAAGGTGGCACGTTACACCAAAAACTTCCCAGCATCCCTTCTGCTCAGCAAATGATGACGCATCATTCTGTTGACACAAGTCAGCTGATTGCTGTGTCATAGCAATGGTTTTAGGCAAGCGGCAGCGCTCCGGCTACAGACGTAGAGTCTTTTCTTCCTCCCAGACGCACTGCGGCACAGCCAGATGACTAGAGTGGAGGCACAGGAGCTCACAGCTGCAGTCTACTGGCTTGTTTCGGGGAGGCAGAAGATCCGAGCACTTCCTCTCAAAATACCGTCGCTCTGCTCCTTTTTGCCATTGAGGGATCATTTTGATTGGGGCAGAGAGTAGAGCCAAGAAAGAAGACAAACTCTTGGGTCAAACAACTTGGAATTAACGTTGGTCTCATTTGTAGACATAAAATTTGGAGAACGGAGCCCAGATCTTAATTTTTTGGGAGCTGTTGACGCCATCGTTTGCCAGTACCAGACCAGGTTCCCAGGCTGAGAAGTCGGTGTTAAAAGCTTGGATTTCAGTGCGTCACCTGTCCGTCCCATCGTAAACCCGTCCCACACGAGATGTCCAGTCAGCCGGGCCCGTCTGCATTCCCATTCGCAGCGACCAGCAAAGGAGCCGCTCCGCTCCAAAGTTAAGGTGGCTTTCGGTCCTAGACTTAGTCCTGGTCCAGAGGGCAGGGCAGAGGCGAACATAATATACGATGCAGCAGCTGAGCCAATCTCAGCCAGACAGACGCGGTGACCTAAATCAGCCCCAGTCATGTCTGGATGCAGCTAGAGCGTGGCAGACGGAGAAGAAGACAGAGAGTGAGAGTGAGAGAGTGACCCACACGTACCGACTAGAACATGTACTCTCACTACGGTAGGTTTAGACGACTGCAATTAGCCTGTAATGATATGTAGGCTGTTTCCCATCCGTTCATGTTCAGTTCTTGCTGATGCTGTCTTTAGTTGAGAGTAGCTTGTCTGTGGCTGTGCTTCTATCTTTGTGCCATAGGGATAGAGAGAAACGAAGGAGACTGTAAGGGGAGGGGGAGACAGAGTTGTCTCTCTCTCCCTCTCTCGCAGTTTTTTCGCCACCGCTTTATTTTGTTCCATTAGCTGGTGTTCATATTCACCGTATGTCTGCGCTGAGCTCCACCATTGCTGCACAGCGAAATTGCTACAGAGTCCTTGCCCCCCTCACCTCCCCCATTTGCACTTTTGGGTCCAGGTAAGACATTCACTTATTCGTTTTTGACAACCAAATATGCAAACCCCTTAGTCTAAATGCGTGAGGGCTGGCGGGTGGTTTTGTGCGTTACGTTTATTTGCTTTTGGTGATTACGATGCACAAACCCAAAATCAGGAATAAGAGCACATCCCCCCTCCTCCCAAGCGCAGACTCCTTGGGAATATTATACATTTGCAGTTGGTAGATTGTGCTGGCGTTGCTCATTCCTCACAAACTAAAAGACAGCTAATAAAATCACTAGATAGTAGTTTAATCACAGTTTTATGGGAAAGATTAAGCCGTTTTTAGAGTTAAACCAAGGTAGGCAGGTATCTGAAGTGTTAGTGAGTGCAAGTAAGTGAAAGTGTATAATGTACACTGCAAAAACTGGCTTAGCTTACATAGTATTTTTGTCTTGTTTCTAGTCAAAATGTCAAAAACTTCTTTCAAGATACTTTTACTAGATAGGCAAAATTACATAAGATTTTTAGTCTTGTTTCCAGGGGAAAAAAACTAAATTAAGTACATTTAGCTTAAAACAATTACAATTATCTGCCAGTGGGTTAAGTAAAATATTCTTAAAACAAGATTATTTTACTTACCCCACTGGCAGATCATTTTACTTGTTTTAAGCAAAATGCACTTAATTTAGGTTTTCCACAATGGAAACAATACAAAAAATCTTAGGTAATTTTGCGTATAGGATCTTAAGAATTTGTAGATATTTTAACTCGAAACAAGTCAAAAATACTACGTAAGATAAGCGATTTTTTGCAGTGCATGCCGTTATTTATTTACTTCTGGCAACAAATATTACGTTACAGATGCCAACGCCTCGATAATTTTCTCGGCACAAATGATCTTCCACGCTCAGCAGGAACACAATGCTGATCATAGGGGAAAACAGTCTAGCCATAAACAGGAGACTGATATCTCGAACATGTCCACTCGGATTCCTTCGGCTTGGAAATCACTTATTACTCACTACATGGAAAAGTTTCACAGTTTCAGTCTCATCCGCCTGCGCTCTGAGCCACAGTAAGAGCTCACACACGCTGCTGTTATTGATGAGATCTCAAAGGTACCTTGAGGTATTTCTCTGTTAAGAGGCTCTCAGGTAAAAGTTACAGGTGTCGTATTACATTTCAGTGCTGTGAGTTCTTTAATCTTGTGTGATGCTCTTTCAGTGTCAAATATAGTCGGATACGCAGCATGGCGCCAGAACAACATTTTCAGATGGCCCATCTGTTCTGCGTGGGGGGCATAAAGTAACGTCAAGTATATGCAGGTGTAGTTTAACTCAAGCTGATGGAACACTTGATGGACCATGGATGGACCACTTAATATAATATATCTAACAATTATTTGTCATATATGAAGTATTTTGATAAAGATTAATATATTATATTATATTGTAACAGTAATACTTGTATTAGTATTGTTTACTACAGTCCAAAATACATCGATTATTTAGTTGTTTCTGAATACATAGGTAGTTTCATGCCACGTCTCACTGAAGCATTAAAGATCTCATTAAAAGGAGTAAAGACAACTGGCTCTTCGATTAGCTTCTCCCCCCATATTTACTGTACTCTGATCTCTCAGTTTTCCTGATATTACCATTTCTGCCACCAGCAAACATGGAGGGAGAAGCTACTGTATCATATTAAATTAATTATCTTAGGAAGTATTAAATAACTTCTGTATCAACAGAACATTTTTGTCTATGAATTATATCTAATTGAGATTGTTTCAAAGATGACATAAAATGCTACATCCAAAACATGAAATTGGAGAACCAAAAGAAGAGATTGTAATTGGGAATGAGGGTTAATCAATAGCATACACTTCTTAATATTTATTTTGCATCTACCTTACATTTTTTTGGGATATCTTGTGTAACCATTAAATTATTTCACATTCCATTTAAAATTATTCAAATACACAGTACACCCTTAGACTTACTTTACATAGAATTAATGGTTGTTATTGCAATCTATGGTTCCATAAAAAAACGTTAACGCTCATAGAACCAAAAATAACGTTATCAGGTTCTTTAAAGTGGAAAAAACTTATATACATTTTTTTTAATGAATGAATGAATGAATGAAAGAATGAATGAATGAAAGAAAGAATGAATGAATGAATGACTGAATGATGAATGACTAAATCATTTATTTTAAAGAACTGTTTAGTTTGGGGAACCCAACATTTATATTCTATGGTTCTTCTAAGGGTAAAAAAAAACACATTTTGAATCTTTGTAATGTGTAATCGGTGTAATAACTTTTCTCATACTCTATAGGGCAAATTTACTAAACAGGGCAATTTAGCGTGACAGTGCAATCCTATAAAAGTGGCGATAGAAAGTTTTGTGGCTGATCTACTGACAGTGTGCATATTAAAGAACACAGACACAGCGGTAAATAATGGCACAAATAGCAGTAAATTGACTACTGCAAACCTTAGTAAAGCATACATTGTGATTCATTGAAATACTCTCCTCCCATAAATTTAGCGTCTGAAAGGAACACTCCAATAAGATCAGCCACAAAAATTCCTGTCCACACTGTTTCATTGCTGAATTGTGCAAGCTGTTAGAAAATCTGGCCCTATGGCTGATATAATTGGACGGTAACATTTATATGGTGGGGCTTAATGAAGTTTCAGTTGAACAAATGTATTCCATTTATTTCATTAGAACTAAAAAAAACTGTCAGTTTTGCAACTACAGTGTTTAGACCCTGCAATTTGTAACTACAATGAATGTATTTAACATATTTCTGTCATGACAACTCTTTGAGAATTTAGTATGGTAAAATACATGGCAAAGTTAAAGGGGTCATCGGATACGACATGCACTTTTACAAGTTGTTAGAACTGAAATGTGTGTTGGCAGTGCGTGTACACAACCACCCTATAATGATAAAGATCCACTCAGTATTTTTTTTTTTTTATCTTGTTAAATAATTTCCTCTTTCTCATATCAAGCCATTCGCAGATGCCTGTCTGTGTGGCGTCACACATACCCAAGCCCCTCCCACAATTCTTGATTGACACTAGCATTTTACCTTAGACCCGCTCCGAGTGAGCAGTCAACAGTCTGCCTTTGTTTCAATGCAAGGTGTAGACAAGAATAGCTCCTGAGCGATTGAGGTGTTTTGTTTGATTAAACTTTGTATTTTATCTAAAAATACCTATCTAATAAATAATCATGGGTGTTCATATTTCCACTTGATGCCTAAAGCTAGTAAAGATGGTCATTGTGTCTACAGCATTTCTGTCACTGTGATCAACACCAGTCATTTGTGGTGGATGAGTTTAGGTTTACCTTTCAAGATTAACGAATATAAATCATATATTTTTAGACTAATTTAATAAAAGTGCCAACTTTCACACAGGATTCAGTGGCATCGCAGCAGCGTCCAGTCAGACGCTAGTATCCACATCAGCACTGTTTCCTTAATTGATCCTTAAGTGCTTGCATCATAGATTCCTAAGTACTCCCAATGTAGCATTTAATGTAAGTGTATTATGTCATATCAGGATTAAATGCATTCAAACTGTTGCTTTTCTTTGCTTTTCATAGCAGAATGTGGGTCATGCTTCTCAGCTCGTGCCAGACCCAACTCATCTCATAGACTTTCATTTGCCAGCTCCTCCATTCTCGTAGAACAGTTATTATATCCATTTTTGCTTAATACAGTGCATTCTAGCATCAGCTTTGATGCTTGGTTATTTTCTGGAGCCTCCTTTGTTCCGAACTTCCTTCAATCATTCTTAAATGACTTCAAATGACTGAGCCGCCAATCCATTCACACGCTCACCCCACCACAGCAAACAGCACACATCTGAATGTACTTGAGGTCCTTATGACTGAGAATTTACAGCCGAACAAGCTGTAAATAGCTTTACCCCGTTATCCGTAGGTTTCCAGAAGGATTCCTTATGTTGTGGATTATCTTCGAAACCAAATACCAAGAAGAAAAAAAAAACACTTTTCAAACACTTTTAGAGGTTGTAGAGTTCCTTGAGTCTGTATACACAATAAATTCACTCAGTTTGAGCTTGAAATAAATCTCTTAACTGAAATTCAGTACGTTCCTCTAAATATACATTTTCATTTTTGTGGTGTTCACTAAATAGCCTGCAGCTTCCATTAACATAATGCTTTCTAACCGAAAACAGACTGCTCTATTTGTGTCAGTGACACAAAATCACGAAGGACGCACTCTGTTGAATTACCAACCTAAAGATCACATGCAATCATTTGCTGCCATCAAAAATGGGGACAAACATTTTCAAATGCAATGTAGCGTAAAACACACATTTGCTAAATTGTTTGAGGCTGACAATTTCAGCATGCAACTGATTTGCATTTTTATATCTAAAAGCACAGCGCGTTGTTTATTTTAATGCATATTTTCGCCCGGTCGTGGAGTTCTTATCAGTTCAGTGTCTTTTGAATGCATAAATAAGCAGGAGTATTGCACTGACTAGCTTTGTTATTGTCTTCATTACACACTGACAGTAAGCAAATGCGTGGAATGCACTTCAGGGTGCTTTTCATGAATTCATTATGGCTGTGTAATATTCAGCCAAGCGCATGTCCATTTTTAAAGCTGGCATGGGGTTTACTGTGCCTCTGTGTATTGCAGCGGTCACTGGGCTTGTTATTTCCCCTGAGCTTTTCCTTTTATAACCACCTGAAGCTAACTCGCCTCAATATCTGAAACAAAATTGAATTACACAGATATGCAGACTGTTTTTATTAAAAAGCATGACTTGTAACACTGTTGGAAATCTAGTTCAGATGTTTACTGGAGTTATTATGCATGCTAATTACACGGTTCTCTTGAATGCTCAATTCTGATTGGACAATCATGATATTCAGCAGTCAAATATTTTTTGTATAATAGCCCCGTAACTATATTTATGTCATGACAACTCTCAGAAAAGTTTAGCACAGTGATGGATATGACAATGTTAATGTGTTTGGTCTTGGTGAAATAGATCTGCTACACTGCTGCTGAATTGCGACTGCTGTTGGTTATTGCTGCAGTTGTATATAATTGCTGCTGCTGCAAGCAAGTACAGGAACTTGCTACTGCCAATGCATATGGTGATACGGCATATGGTGCATATGCTGCTGCACAATAGCATGTAAAATAACCCGTAGCAGATCTATACAAGTGGAGCTGGGGAAGGTGGAGGGCTTCAGAGATACTCTGAAAGCACGCTGCAGGAATCTCAAGTGAATACTACTAGCCAGCCATATACAGTAAATGCGAGGCAGTATGCTCATTGGCTGCATGTTCAGCATGAACCAATCAGGTTGTGCCATGTCGATTAACTCTCTGATTATCATCAGTTACATTAACAACCCGTCAGCTTGCGCCATCTAGAATTTCATGGCTAAACTTTTAATTTTTACACAGCTGTGCTAGTTTCATGTCTCTTGTAGCGTTTGAACTCTCCTATATCAAATAATATGTTGAATTAGCTTTTATATGTATATTTTTAGTTTCTATTTTTCTATATAAATTTAGTTTAGATTGTAGTAATTTTGTTATGTGCTTTTATCAATATTAGTAGATTTATTTATTAAATTATTTTATATGTATTGTATCTTTTTTACGTTTAGTTTAGTTTTAGTTTTAGGAATGTTAGTTTTTGTTTTTTTAAGTGTTTTTTTCAATACTATATTTCTATATTACTATATTTCAGCTTCATTTCAACTGTTGTTTAGATTACAATGACAGCACTGCCCTTTACATATCAAAAGCAGATGCAGGATGGATGGATGGATGGATGGATGGATGGATGGATGGATGGGTGGGTGGGTGGTTGGGTAGGTAGATAGATAGATAGATGGATGGATGGATGGATGGATGGATGGATGGATGGATAGATAGATAGATAGATAGATAGATAGATAGATAGATAGATAGACCAAATTACTTCAGGAATTATAAAAAAACTAAAAAAAACACAACAACAACATTTGAATTAGCGTTTATATCCAGTTTCTAGTATGTCTCGGAAAGCTAAAATGAGCCAACTATTGATTAAACTAAACAAAGAGAAGCTTCATTTGACAGCAATTACAGCTGATAACAAATGATAACCTCCACTTTGTATCAGAACCCTGATGGACATTTTGGGGGTTATTTTGGTTTATAATGACCAGCTTATTGTAAATTGTCCCTGACATACCAAAAGCAGATGCAGCAGAAAGTCAAAAACCAGTGCTCCGTTACAGCTTACTATAAACTCCTTCACAGTTGACTCCCAGAAATGTTGTTTATATAAATAGATAAGTTGATACAGCTCAACACAGCATGCCTGCGTAAACAAGGTTTGGTTTTCTCCAGAATAGCTCTCTGCAGAGCCTGCTTGGCGTTCCTTTGCATGCTTTATGATCCAGGACGAGGCATTAGGGCCTACGATCTGAGCAGTATTTCCTATGAGGATACTTTGGCTATGCTGTGCGATCTGCTGTTCACCGCTGACAGCAGTCCATACACACACCAGCATCATTACTCATTCCCACTGAAGCCGAACTCCGCTCTGTTTGTGTTTGTGTGTTTACAGTAAACGGCCGGATGAAAGGCGGGCTGAAGTGAGTTGGTCAGACAGGCCTTGCCAAACCCACAGGCTGTTCTGCATATTTGCTACCGCTGTGGTGTTTTGATGTGCACTACTGTGCAGATGCAGTTTTTGGGCGATCACCAACAAGTTACCGTACAGGAGGAGACTCTGGGAAAGTAAGGAATATCTTTCAAGGATAGTGTCAAATCCCAAGGGCGCCATGATGCAGCTGTTGCTTTAGCACAATGTCAGATTGCCGGGCCATGTGGCATCTGTCTCTGCTTGCCATGCCAAAAACAGTTCCACAGAAGAAAGGATGCCCTTGTGAAAAGTGTACTTAATTGTATTGAACATGCAGTTGTAGTGTACTTCGAATTTTAAAAGTATATTTATCAGTGCTGTCAAATGATTAATTGCGATTAATCACATCCAAAATAAAAGTTTTTGTTTACAAAATATATGTACTGTATGTGTACTGTGTATATGTATTATGTATATATAAATACACACACACATACAGTAAATATTTCTAAAATATTCACATGTATATACATGTATATATGTATATTATTATATTTTATATTATATATAAACAACATATTTTTCTTAAATATATACATGCATGTGTTAGTATTAATATACATATACACAGTATAACACATATATTTTGTAAACAAAAACTTTTAATTTGGATGCAATGAATCGTTTGACAGCACTAATATATATATATATATATTAGTGGTGGGCGTTATCGGCGTTAACGTGAGACTCTTATCGGCGATAAAAAATATCGCAGTTAATCTATTCTCAAAGTTGGGTTGGGAGCTGGGTCTATACTACGCAAGCTATGATGACTTTCACCCTGATATTTTAGCGCGGATGTATACCTAGCCGAATTGCACTGTAGGGGCGAGAACGAGTCTTGAACTAGAGGCTCGCAGTCCGTGATGGACAGATTGTTAACGGCTGGTCTGTGTGGTAATACAATCGGCAGGACATCCAAAGCGCTCACCTATCATTCATCAACCTCAAATATGGCTTTTCATCTGAAAGATGTATGTAGTAACAACTTTACATGGCGCTCAATATGATGTTAACCTAGAGAAATGTGCGCTATTGAAGTGTTTGTGTGGAAGCGCGTTTGCTGCAGGACAGGCTCCGGTGCGTTCACTTGCTCTTAAAATCTCCGTCATTTTTGGTCATACAGATAAAAGTAGCCTAATAAATCTTTCGAATCTCTAAAGACTCTACATTTATTTGTGTGCACTCAGAATAACAACGAAACGTTGCGCTTTTAAGCAAACCGGATGCGCTTTAGGTCTCATGTGAACTTGAGCGAGAAACTTCGAAACTCGAATATATCTAAAAATACAGTACATAGAAAAATATATCTATAGAGAGTGAAATGTCTAAAAAAAAAATAGAAGACGTGTGTGTTAGCATGGATGATTTACATGAAATTTAATCTGTGCAACACTGTGCATAATAAGATGGCTTTCAGTTCAATATAATAACAAAAAAACGACATTTTGGGTTTTTATTCAACTAATAAGGTGGGCACGCTGTGATCTGTACTATATTTTTACTGTAATTGACAGTTATCGGCCAAAAAAAAAAAACAACAACACGGGAGTGGGAGGGAATGGGAGTCATTCTTCCGGGAGTGGAACGGATTTTCCTCCAGTTTTTCGTGGGATTGGGACGGGAAGAGATTAAAGTTTGTGATGCATTTTGGAAACAGGAGATGAGCCCTGGTCTAATCGCCACCTGGCTTGAGAAACCCGTTCTCAAAGACTTACTTTTAGTCATTATTTGGGTAGCACACATATTCTGAATGCCTTCGGCAGAATTCAAATGAGCCATTTTAATCTAGATTAATCTAGATTAATTCCAAAATTAATCTAGATTAATCTAGATTAAAAAAATCTATGCCCACCTCTAATATATATATATTTCAGAAAAAAAGTTATGCGATGAGGTGGATATTTATCTACAATCATTTGTAATTTGTGAAACAAAGCAGCTCTTTCTTGCACATGCAGCTTGTGAATGACTCTGTACTGTAAGTAAAGACAATTTATATCAATTTATATATAAAATGGTTTCCAAAACTAGAAACGCCCCTGATTATATCCAAAATAAGTATACCAAGTAAGTATACTAAAGTGTACTTATTTTTTACAATTATGTGCATGTTCCAGCTTATACCTTTTAACTGAGGACAGTCGAGTTCTTCCTTACCCTAGAAAACAACTGGATTGCCTAATTTTTTATCCATATCAGCACACTATATTCTTACGAGTGTTTAAAATTCACCGTTGGGTCAGTTAAATGCCCACGTTTGCAGATGGAAATGCATGACCAAGCCCTCAGACGACCTCGCACCACGTTGCATGGCTTACACAACAAGTCCATAATGAGATGAAGGTATTAGTCAGTCGTCTAGCCGAACAGATACTGTCTGCTCCCACGCTAGGATGCGCGGCGTGTTATTGTGTTCCACTGGTGGCCTGCAGTGCACGAATAAACACTACACCAGACTGGTGGAAAGACTCCAAAACCATAAGAACAACATGTACGAACAGGGACAGAGAGCAAAGTAAATAAATCTGAAAGCTTTCAAAGCTTCTTGAGAACAGACAAGCATTGAAAGGTCACGTTCGGCAACTGTTCACTTTGAAAATGTTACTTTTCTTTCACACTTTGAGTATTTATGCAAGTCTTGCAATACGAGAGATTGGGATAGTTACCTAACCAGTGAACAAGAGAAATAGTGATGCTGTAATCGAAGTACAGGGCCTATAAGGGTCTTACTTACTGGTTGTTGTTTATGTGCTGATCTGCCCGGAGGTGATCCACGATCAAACCAAACTCAAAAGCAGTCCCTTCTGCTTGATCTTATGCAGTACATGAAGCCCAGCGCTACTGGAGCAGAATGAATGGAGCTGCAGGGCGAAACTTCATCCCTGCTCTCCATCAACAGAGAGAAGGACAAAATGTTTACTACAACATGAGTTCTGCTTGCACAAGCAACGCATAAGTCACTCGTAATGACTCTGGATATAAACACATACTGACACCCGCAGAACTACACCCCCATGTTGTTAACTTACATGTAAGTAAGACATAGCGTTCATAGAAGGTCCAATAGAAGGTTAAATTACAGTCTGAATGATGTATTGCTACATACAATATCGAAGACATTTGTTTATTATTCTTCTTTAAAAATTGTACTTGAGGCTACAGCACATGGGATGACAGAATGTATTTTTAATATTCAAGCATTTTTCTTCTTTATTTCAGTAGGAAAATCCTGCTCCAGTGTGCCACAAGTCAGGGGGGAAGACATGGCTTTGGAAGGAGAAAGAAATTTTTTTTTTCTGTCCAAGTATGTGAAGGCATATATTCATAATGTCTCTCCAGTAAACGTACAGTCAAACCACATTTTTTTTCAGACACCAGATATCATTTTACTAGTGGGTGCCGGACACTTTAGTTAATTTATGTTAGTGAGGATAGCACAATAAAGTAAACTGTGACATATTATACCCACAAATTCTTCTTACAGTGGACTACCAGTCAAATAGTGGACCAACAATAATTTAGACACTATGATCTGGCCAAGGTTTTGTTTATTGCTAATTTGAACTTTTAAATCACAGTTTGAATAAAATTAAGCATTGCTTGGTAATTGGTTGACCTAAATTGATATTTTCTAAATGTGTACTTAAATTTAACAGCTGACAGCTATTCAACCTAATTCATTTGTGAGACAGTCTAACAGAAGGATAGCCAAAACCAAATGAAATATCAACTGATTTGATAGGAAAAGTAATCAAATTCTACAAGGAGGGTATTTCAATCAGAAATATAGCAAAAAAAGATTAGATATGCTTAGAGGGATGGTCTTTCCATTGTGGAGAAATTTAGAGAGTATGGTGAGGTCGTCATGCGAGGGAAGGCACGTGTGCTCTACATTAACCCATCCAAGTGCACACACACACCGTGAACACACAGCAGTGAGCAGCCATTTATGCTGCGGTGCCCGGGGAGCAGTTGGGGGTTCAGTGCCTTACTCAAGGGCACCTCATCATGGTATTGAAGGTGGAGAGAGAGCGCTGTAAATTCACTCCTCCCACCTACAATTTCTGCCGGCCCAAGACTCAAACTCACAACCTTTCCATTATGAGTCCGACTCTCTAACCATTAGCCATTACTTCCCTAGCCTCTCAACATCAACATGACTTCATTTAATAATCAGTAAGATATTCATTACTCTCCACCATCCGTATAGCTGCTAGGTACTGTATGTACCCTGTACAATCTGTTTGCACATTATTCTTGCACATCCATGATTATATTATTATTGATTAAGTCTACAGTATACTGTCCTGCACATTTTATTTTATTGCATGATATTATTTGTACTTTTGTTATTCTTATTTGTAATTTTTTCATCATTTTTTTTCATACCTATATTTATGTATATTCTCTTGTGTTTATGTAACATATAATTGCACTGTCCATGGAGCGGACCTGACTTACATTACACTGCTGGGTATGTTCTGTATAATTGATGAATACAAACTTGAATCTGAATCTTGAGGTGAAGAATTTGCCTGGTCTTGGAAGAAACAAAAAGACAACACCCAGAACAGACAGACTTATAAAACAGTTAGCTATGAAAAACAGAACAAAAATTCTGCAAAAAAAAAAAAAATGCTACTTAAGTCAAAAAGGCCTCTGACACAGAGATGTGTGCTCAAACCATTCACAACTGGCTGAAGGACCCCAGAATAATACCCCAGAAGAAACCCTTGAAATAAAATAAAACGCCTCCAGTTTGCTAAAGAACAAATCAACAAGTCTGCAGAATTTTGGAAATCAATCCTTTGGAGTGATGAGTGTAAATTTAACATGCTTGACAGTGATGGCAAAACTAAAGTGTGGAGAAGCAAAGGAGAAGCCTTGGAACCAATGTCTCACTCCTACTGTAAAGCACGGTGGGGGCAATCTTATGGTGTGGCAGTGTATGGCAGCTAGTGGACTAGGTAAACTACATTTCGTTGACTATGAACAGGGAAATTTATGTGGAAATTATCCAGAGTCAGATGCTGCCATCAGCAAGGAAGCTAATAGCCCATCGTTACATCTTTCAACACAATGACCACAAACACACTGCAAACATGGTTTATTTAATCAGAAGAGGATTCAAGTACTAAACTGGGAACCACAAAGTCCAGATCTAAACCCAATTGAGCATCTCTGGGAGGTGATGGAAAGTCGCTGCTTGGATCAAGTGGCAAACAAACCAACAGGAACTGAAGAGCCTGCTGCAGCGAGTCTGGGGAACTATTGACATTCAGGTTTGCATGGACCTGGTTGACAGCATGTCCAGGAGACTATAGGCTCTGTCTGTCATTGAGGTTGCTAAGGGTGGCCCAACAACATATTGATATTGTCTAAATATTGTCATAACATTTGTCTGAATCATTTTTGGTTGATTGTAATCCATTATATACATTGCTATCCAAGTTACCTGACATTATCAAGATGGATTTGTTCTGACACAGTTTAACTCTGAGAGTTTTTGTCATATTTTATTACCATTTTCTGAATTATAGCGAATTAACTGTGATAACGTGAGAAATTTTGAAGGTGTCTAAATACATTTCGGTTTGACTGTATATGTTGTAAGGAAAGCTATTTTGAAACTAGATTGCCAAGGTAAGACACATTTAAAATAGTTAAACTACGGTCAATGTACACTATAAAAGATAGCAAGCAAGAAGTAGACTGATTGAAGCTACTTAAAAGGGTAGCAAAATCCCCAAAATGAAAATGCTGTCATCTTTTACTCAACCTCATTTTGTTCAATACCTGTCTTGCTTTCCTTCTTCTGTCGGACACAAGGTTTTGAAGATCAGTAGGAGCCAAAGAGTTTTGGAAACCATTGACTTCCATTATATGGTCATAAAAGACAGACATTTATCAAAATATCTTCTATTGTATACAGCTAATTAACTCCAATAATCCGTTTTTTGGTTGAATGTGCAATGAGAGTAAACATATAAAACATACACTCCTGATTAAAAGTTTAGGGGGTCTGTAAAATGTATTTAATTTTATTCAAGGCTTGAATTTATTTGATGGAAAATACAACAAAAAGTAAGACTGCTGTTCTGTCGCTGATAAATCCAGTACTACCTTTAGTTAGTTACTTCCCAAAACAAGTTGCTAATTTAAACTGTTGAACAGCATGGCTAGCTGGAGAGGTATAACGCCATTTAAATTACAGCTCCTACTCACACAAGATCTCTAAACAGAAGAAAGTTCTGTGCAATTTGTACCAAAGTCTATGTGAAAGAGCCCATTGTCACCGTGGAATAGGTAAATACATGAAGTGCCTGAACATTCCCTATGCTGGTGTATTTTTCCTTATAGTACCAAGACCCTCTCTTACACTCATAACCCTATGTGTCACATCCTGCAAGAGGATTTTAAAGATGTCTAGCAATGTTCAATAATGTTCTGCAGGTCCTAAAGGAGCTCAATAACTCCAGGCCTACAGAGGCCACTGAATCAGCATTTCAAAGTGAAACTCCTTTCCACAAAGACCTTTGAATTGAAATATAAAAGTTTCTCCTTCCCAGCCGTATGGGTTCAACTCTGATTGACCCTTCTCAATCTGTGCCTCTCTGTTATAAAGAACAGGCATAAAATAAGGCAGAGTTAATAGAGTTTAAGACTAAGAGCCAAACCGCATTGGAATAGGAAGGAGATGGAAAGAGTCAAGGGAGGGCGAGCGACTGAGGCCGAAAGAGATTGAGCAAAGGGAGGAGGAGAGAGAGAGAGAGATCCCTAAGGGAGGGGGATTGGGTCCGGGCTGCCTGAGGAGATTCTCGCCTCTAATTGGCTGAATGCCTCTGCTCGGCGTTCCCACAATTGTGTTTCAGTGACTTGCTCTAAAGTCTCGAAGGACTCTTCAAGGTTACCGTCACTCTTCAGTGTTATCGCGGCACTCTAAGCTACTGTAGCAAATCTGCTTTTAGCGTAGCCATGATGGATTATTGAGAATAGCTGAATATTCAAAACCGGAATGGGTGAAAATTTACCTCAAACGCACACATACAGCTTTTCATCAACTTTTGTCATATACTTCACTCAGCACCACAATAAAACAGTCATTGGGTGAATATAAAATCGGATTAGAGTAAAATATCGATGGTGAACAATAACTAGATTTTCTTATGTATATGTTTTCACAGCAGTCAGCGTCGTGCTGTGACTGAATTCTGTTTGCATTAATCTTGCTGTCTTCCTCTCAAACAGACTGTTTTGTATGTGAAATAAAGAGGATGTAATGAAAAGCATGCCCTTGAATACAAAAGCAGTCGAGGTGTCTTTTCACTTCCATTCCTGCAGAGATCTGCCTTTTTGCTTTTCTTCCAGCATTGCTAAAACTAACCGAATAAGCTTGTGTGTATCAATGTGGAATCAAATAAAGAAATCATCTCTGCTTTCATTTTGCCCGTGTCTTTTCTTCTGGAAGCCACAGGTATTAACCAAGTGAAGATATTTCTTGATATTAAAATGGCAGCTGAAAGAAAATAGTTGTATCCGCAATTGCATTACTGTTGTAGTGAGATATTTGGTTCCGTGTTTGCATATGTAATCTGAAATAGATTGATAAGAAGCAGAGGTGCGCACTAACTAATAAACCAAACCCCTTGACCCAAATCTACGCTTTGATCCCATGGTGACGGGAAAATATGCATAAATCCCACTTCATATGCAGGACCTCGTATGGCAATTGAGATTTTCCGGAAGCTCCATTTTTATGAAGAGAATAACAGTATTAAAACATTTATGAATGCCTACAGAATGAACAAAAGCTCGCATTTTCTGTACATTAGCAATTTTCCATAACAATATTTATCCAGGAGCCATCTTCCTTTCTTAAACGTGAGCTTTCGGTCAGCATTATTATCAATTATGCAGTAGTATTCACCTTTCTGCTGGAAATTCATTAGAAGATCAATATAAATCACTTTTGTCCAGCAGCAAAATCATTATATATGTGCTAGAAATCCTTAAGCAGCTCAAGAGGGGAAAAAACACATTTTCAAAGGAGAATTGATTTAAGAACTACCTTGGATTTCAGCCAATAGAGTGTTGTGCTCTGCCCTTTAAATGGATTAAAGCAGTATGGGCTCATATACAGTATCTGTGCACAGGGATGTGTATTGTGAATGTAAGCAATTACTATAAATGAGTACAAGGGAATCATGTGTGCTCAGTGGCAGAGCCAGTATGTTTTCATAGGGGTGGCCAGGGAGGGGCCAGTCACCAACCTGGGGTGGCACAGAAATCTTCATTATTTCAATATAAAAATATGGATGACTATAAAGTACTAGACTAGTAATACTGGGTGAATATGACATTTGTTGTATTATTCCTCACCTCCAGGTATTTTAATAAAGGGACTCACTAATGCTTAATTGCCCTGTCAGTTTGGTTCTGGCTCTAAAAAATTCCCCAAAAACGTGTTCCCCTTCATGGGAACTCGAACTGCGTCCCCTAGGGGTCGCTACGGGGAACGCCCTCAGCGTGACTCGGTCTGAAGATACATATGTAAAAACACCACCTGTTGGCCGGCGACAGCCCATGACGTCACTACCGGCGTACCACAATATAAGTGCCGCCGGGAGGATACATCATCAGCTTTTCGTCTTCACTGACTGGTTTGTTTGAAGCGTGCAGAGTGAATCTGGTAAGAGTACAGTTTTCTAACTCTACTATGGCGAGCACTAGCAAGGCGTTTAGGAAGTGTGTGGATCCGTGTCCTCGTTATTTGACACCCGATGACACACACGACTGTTGCGTCTTTGTTTGGGCATGGAGCACGCACGCGATGTCCTTGAGGGGCGGTTTGCGTGCATTGTGGCGGCTCTCTGTGAGGAAGCTCAGCTCTCGCCTGTCCCTCTTTTCGAGGAAAGAGGGGCAGCCGTCTGCTTCCCGCGATTCAAGACCCACCGTTGCGAGGCACGGAGGCGAATGAAATCGTGGGGTTCGCGGTTGGTGGTGGCCGATAAGCTGGAAAGGACCGCCCCTTTCGGCGCGTCGGCCGAGAGTGAGTGCTGGATGTGATGATGCGATCTTTCTGACATCATTAGATGCAGCAGCTAGTGCTCCGCTGCATATGAGCGAGTTTTGGAGGTTATGGATTATAAAAATAAATTTAAATAACCCCCAGCTCGAGTGAGCCTTCCTTTCTTCATAAATCTCGATGTGGAGGTTGAGAAGGAGTGGGAAAGCTAGTTTTTTTTTTTTCGTATTCATAGGTTTCAGCATACTAGTTATGCTGACACTGAGGGGATGCGTGAAAATGGCTATGAGGGGATGCCCCTGTGCAAGAGATGATAACCAGCTTATCTCTCTATGGCGAGACATCCTCTCTCAAGGCTCCCTCCTGGCCATCTAAGCCCCTGAATCTCGCTTAAATGGCAGGGCATATGCAGCAGCAGGTCAGACCGTCGCTTCGTTGCACACGAAGGCGTACCAGACTGACCTGCTAAAAGTCCTGGATAAGGTCCAGGTCTGAGCCCGAACAACCAGGGGTCCTAACCCATCTCGGTCTGAGGATCAGAGATGGGCTTAGAAAACTAGTCTCGCGACTCATGCCCCTCCCCCTCCTGCGGCTAGGGTGAGACAGAGGCGTGGGTCAGAGAGAGGCAAGCCCTCTCATTCCTCTCTAATTCCCCTGTAACCACCGTAAACTCCACCGACCGAGGTTAGGTGGAAGTTTCCTGCCTAGAGGCGCTCCCTTGTGACGGAGTTCCCCTCTCATTCTGAGGAATGAGTTCTCCGCTCCTCAGAGCTCTGTGATAGGTCGCTCTCCGTGCTGGTCGAGCTAGCATTGCTCCCCTCACTATAGAGGGTTATCTATGAGCATGCCGCTCCCTGCTGAGCGTCTGAGTTCCTTCTCATTCTGAGGAATGAGTTCTCCGCTCTCAGAGCTCGATATAGGTAGCATTATAGGCTCTCATTCTGAGGAATGAGTTCCCAACTAAGAACTGCAGTCAGGTGGACTTATGATGACTTCAGGCAGGTTCTGTATTCTCGAACTGCCTTATTGATGGTCTGGACGTGAGTCCCTCGGAGGTTTCTGCGGATCCTCCTGGATCTTCAGTCATTCTGGTCACCACTGCAAGGGTAGAGCCAGTATTACTCCCCTCACGATAAGAGGGTTACCTATGAGTATGCCGCTCCCTTCTGAGCGGCTGAGTGTCTTTTCATTCTGAGGAATGAGTTCTCCACTCTCCAGAGCTCGTTATAGGTAGAGCCAGCATTGCTCCCCTCGTTAGAGGGTCACCTTTGAGCATGCCGCTCCCTGCGGGCGTCTGAGTTCCCACTCATTCTGAGGAATGAGTTCTCCGCTCCTCAGAGCTCTGTGATAGGTCGCTCTCCGTGCTGGTCGAGCTAGCATTGCTCCCCTCACTATAGAGGGTTATCTATGAGCATGCCGCTCCCTGCTGAGCGTCTGAGTTCCTTCTCATTCTGAGGAATGAGTTCTCCGCTCTCCAGAGCTCGATATAGGTAGCATTATAGGCTCTCATTCTGAGGAATGAGTTCCCAACTAGAACTGCAGTCAGGTGGACTTATGATGACTTCAGGCAGGTTCTGTATTCTCGAACTGCCTTACTGATGGTCTGGACGTGAGTCCCCTCGGAGGTTTCTGCGGATCCTCCTGGATCTTCAGTCATTCTGGTCACCACTGCAAGGGTAGAGCCAGCATTACTCCCCTCACGATAAGAGGGTTACCTATGAGTATGCCGCTCCCTTCTGAGCGGCTGAGTGTCTTTTCATTCTGAGGAATGAGTTCTCCACTCTCCAGAGCTCGTTATAGGTAGCGCTAGCATTGCTACCCTCGTTAGAGGGTCACCTTTGAGCATGCCGCTCCCTGCGAGCGTCTGAGTTCCCACTCATTCTGAGGAATGAGTTCTCCGCTCCTCAGAGCTCTGTGATAGGTCGCTCTCCTTGCGGGTCGAGCTAGCATTGCTCCCCTCACTATAGAGGGTTATCTATGAGCATGCCGCTCCCTGCTGAGCGTCTGAGTTCCTTCTCATTCTGAGGAATGAGTTCTCCGCTCTCAGAGCTCGTTATAGGTAGAGCCAGCATTACCTATGAGTATGCCGCTCCTTCGAGCATCTGAATGTCCACTCATTCCGAGGAATGAGTGTTCCGCTCCAGAGCTCGCTGTTGGTAGAGCCAGCATTGCTCCCCTCACCCAGAGGGCCACCTATGAGCATGCCGCTCCCTTCTGAGCGGCGGAGTTCCTCTCATTCTGAGGAATGAGTTCCCGCTCTCCAGAGCTCATGGTTGGGCTCGGCGCTCCCCTCTGAGCGGGCGGAGTGTCTTCTCATTCTGAGGAATGAGTTCTCCGCTCCTCAGAGCTCTATGATAATCGCTCTCCCTGCTGGTCGAGCTAGCATTGCTCCCCTCACTATAGAGGGTTATCTATGAGCATGCCGCTCCTGCTGAGCGGGAGTTTCCTCTCATTCTGAGGAATGAGTTCCTCTCCAGAGCTCATGATGGGGCTTGCCGCTCCCTTCTGAGCGGCGGAGTGCCTTCTCATTCTGAGGAATGAGTTCTCCACTCTCTAGAGCTCGTTATAGGTCTCACTCTGAGGAGTGAGTTCTCCTCTAGAGCTCCTCATTGGTAGCTGAGTTCCTCTCATTCCGAGGAATGAGTTCTCCGCTCTCCAGAGCTCGCCGTCGGTAGAGCTAGCACTGCTCCCCTCAACCAGAGGGTCACCTATGAGCATGCCGCTCCCGTCTGAGCGTCGAGTTTCTCCGCCCCCAGAGCTCTGTGATAGGTCGCTCGCCTGTTGGTCGAGCCAGCATTGCTCCCCTCAACCAGAGGGTCATCTATGAGCGTGCCGCTCCCTTCTGAGCGTCTGAGTTCCCTCTCACTCCGAGGAATGAGTAGTTCTCCGCTCCAAGGCATAGAACGTTCTAATAAGTGCACACGCAAGACTTTGGGCACTTTTCTAAAATCCACTTAGTGGTAAGTCCGCACATTAAAGATTCTGCGTTCTTTCTAAAAATCCCGTAAGGGTAGGGTTCTGCACTGCTTCGTGCCCTTTTGAGCTGGTTAAAGCCCCGGTTTGTGCCTTGGGCCCGCTCCCTGTCCCATATATGTTGGGTCCAAAAAGGGAAAGGGGGTACACTACCAAGAGGTCTGTTGAGACAGTTCCCTCAGTAAGCTTGGGAGAGCAGGTGGTAACCCCTGAGTGATCGGCCAGGACCTGGTGAGCCAGGTGCCTGGCCATATCCCCTTGAAGGAATCTTTTCTGATTCCAAGACCTTGAGCTCTACCCTAGGCCCGGTAATCCCGGCGCCTAACAGGTAAGTACTAGAGTATGCAGCTCGGGCCTTTGGCGAAGGGGATAATATCACTGACAGCCATCAGCCGTCCCGGAAACTTCCTTAAGCCGGGTATAGTTGGCTTAGTGCTCGCCTTTTGCGAAATTGGCTTGCATTCCCCTCAGCATGGTGAAGTGGGTATAACGTTCCCGTGGCGACCCCTAGGGGCGCAGTTCGAGTTCCCATGAAGGAACGTCTCAGGTTACGTGTGTAACCATGGTTCCCCAGTGGGGAAGCGAGACACTGCGTCCCTGGGCTTTGAGCCATGCCGGACGCAAGCTTCAGCGAAGAAGCTGATGATGTATCCTCCGGCGGCACTTATATTGTGGTACGCGGTAGTGGCGTCATGGGCTGTCGCCGGCCAACAGGTGGTGTTTTTACATATGTATCTTCAGACCGAGTCACGCTGAGGGCGTTCCCGTAGCGACCCCTAGGGGCGCAGTGTCTCGTTCCCCACTCGGGAACCATGGTTACGTAACCTGAGACGTTTTCTAACATTACATACTCATGGATGAGACATGCAGTTAGTGACAAGAATGTGAAAAAGGCCGGAAGACAACAGTACATTAATGCCAGATTGTAAAATGAGCTGTGTTATGCATTTAAATTGTTTAATTTTCGTTTGTACTTACTGTGATCTGGAATTGCACGATAGCCTATATTTTAGTATGCATTTTAGAGACGTATGCATTTTAGAGACGTTTTGAAATATAATGCATTCATATATGCATGCACCGTTTGCAGCTTTAATCGCCTTTTTGGTAATTTCATGACGTAAACTGATGACAGAACTACGTCGCATGCTCATAGTTTCTTGTGCAGTTATTTATGATGACACGATCAGAGCATGTGCCTTGAGTACAGTGATGGCTGACAGGACAGGAAAGTTTGTTTTACTGACATACAGCCTAACAGCATTTCATTATTCTACTGAAGCTCATTTGGCTGGTCTACCTTTTCTGCGCTTATCTGACTCACGCCTGGTGCTGAGGCAAAGCTGCAGTGCGCGTCTGAAAATTATCCCGTTTGATGTGGATGCAAAGAAATACACCGGTTAAGCATTTTAATAAAGGTATTTCTTGTCAAGAAAAAGGGGAAAAAAACTGCAGGGTTTTAAGCAGGGTGGCCAAAGGGGTGGCCAAGCTTAGATCAGTGGTGGCCACGGCCAGCCCCTGGCTCCGCCACTGTGTGTGCTTCACTTGTTTTTGAATGTTGAGGTTATAATATAGAAATTGGGTTACACTTTAATTTGATAGTGCACTTTAGACATTCTAACTATAAGTAATAAGTATAATGTAACTAATTCTCATTAATTTGCAACTTCATGTCTCAGAGTAGACTGTTAGGTTAGGTGTAGGGTTAATAGAATAGAATAAGGTGACATACACTTGCAAAGTTTCTTATAGTCGGTTTGTTGTATGTTGTGGACCCATCGAAATAAAGTGTTAGAATATATGAAGCAGACAGTCTACTTATACTCTAATGACTGCTATTTGACATGTTTTTGGCAAAGTTACTTACTGTTTTATAATCTCTAAAGTGGACTATCAAAATAAAGTGTTACCAGGAATTGCTTTTGGAACAATATGTGCTTACAACAAACTAAATGGCAACAACATATTATGATATAATAAAACCAATAACACTTATCTTCAAAAGGACTTGAATTAGATTGTATATCATAATTTTGTTTTATACCAGAAAATAGAAGACTGCTTTAAATATTACAAATATATGAATGATTTATTATATACATGCACATAAAAACTAACTTTTAAAAGTTGTTATGTCTTAGTCATGATTATGTCTCATAGCTAAGTATATTATATTCACAGAGGCTGCATTTATTTGATCAATAAATACAGTAATATTGTTCAATGTTATTATATATTAAACTTATAGTTTTTACATATTATATATATGTTTTAAAATGTAACAATAGTTTACTTGCTGAAAAGCATATAGTATGTTATTTAAAGGCATTTTTACTCACTGTGATGTACTATTGGGCCATGTTGTCACAGAAGGTCAATGTGTGTTAAATGAACAGTAACTCTGTTCCAGGCAATAACAGATGGAAATGTTCAATATGCTTTTAAAGCCAGTACTCGCTGGAAATTGATTTTCAAAAAATAACCCTACCCTGAGAAATATTCACTGGATCTCTCTCTCTCTCTCTCTCTCTCTCTCTCTCTCTCTCTCTCTCTCTCTCTCTCTCTCTCTCTCTCTCTCTCTCTCTCTCTCTCTCTCTCTCTCTCTCTCTCTCTCTCTCTCTCTCTCTCTCTCTCTCTCTCTCTCTCTCTCTCTCTCTCTCTCTCTCTCTCTCTCTCTCTCTCTCTCTCTCTCTCTCTCTCTCTCTCTCTCTCTCTCTCTCTCTCTCTCTCTCTCTCTCTCTCTCTCTCTCTCTCTCTCTCTCTCTCTCTCTCTCTCTCTCTCTCTCTCTCTCTCTCTCTCTCTCTCTCTCTCTCTCTCTCTCTCTCTCTCTCTCTCTCTCTCTCTCTCTCTCTCTCTCTCTCTCTCTCTCTCTCTCTCTCTCTCTCTCTCTCTCTCTCTCTCTCTCTCTCTCTCTCTCTCTCTCTCTCTCTCTCTCTCTCTCTCTCTCTCTCTCTCTCTCTCTCTCTCTCTCTCTCTCTCTCTCTCTCTCTCTCTCTCTCTCTCTCTCTCTCTCTCTCTCTCTCTCTCTCTCTCTCTCTCTCTCTCTCTCTCTCTCTCTCTCTCTCTCTCTCTCTCTCTCTCTCTCTCTCTCTCTCTCTCTCTCTCTCTCTCTCTCTCTCTCTCTCTCTCTCTCTCTCTCTCTCTCTCTCTCTCTCTCTCTCTCTCTCTCTCTCTCTCTCTCTCTCTCTCTCTCTCTCTCTCTCTCTCTCTCTCTCTCTCTCTCTCTCTCTCTCTCTCTCTCTCTCTCTCTCTCTCTCTCTCTCTCTCTCTCTCTCTCTCTCTCTCTCTCTCTCTATATATATATATATATATATATATATAATATATTTTTTTTTTTTTTTTTACTGGATAAGCCTGCTGTATGCTATAACAAACATAATTTCTTCCAAATTCACAGGAATCCAAAATATTATGGACCACACACAAGTTAATTATATTTCATGAATGAGGCTTCCAAAAATTTCTGACCAAAATGCCATTTACCCATGCTGCTTTTCAGACCAATTAAATAATCAAATGCTTTTGGAAAATCAAATTTACTACCACATTGAACTGAACAAAATTACCCACATCAACATTAAAGGAACAGTTCACCCCCCCCCTCCCTCCCATAAAAAATTAAAATAAAAAAATTCTGAACATTCTACTCACCCTCGTTTCATCCAAGATGTAGACGAATTTGTTTATTAATTAGAACAGATTTAGAGAAATATAGCATTACATCACTTGCTCACCAATGGATCATCTGCAGTGAATGGTTGCCGTCAGAATGGAGTCCAAACAGCTGATAAAAACATCACAATAATCCACAAGTAATCCACACCACTTCAGTCCATCAATTAATGTCCTGTGAAATGAAAAGCTGTTCATTTATAAGACATATCCATCATTAAAGCATTTTAATTTTAAACCATCACTTCTGGGCAAAAATATTAGTCCATAATAAACGAGAATGCTTAGAAACACACTCATCTACATCTTAGATGACCAGAGGATGAGTACATGTTCAGCAAATGTTCATTTTGGGGTGAACTATACCAATGGAAGACTAAAGAAAAACCCTCACATCCAATGAAAAGCACTCTTATCAGAATCTTTGTCGCTGTACTTATGCATTAAGGACTATTATCCTTTAGATGTATGGTTAATCTGACTAAAGTGTCTTGGATATATATCCTTGAATATTGGAAATTTGCTTCCATTAACAGTGAACTGCATGAAACCTAATGCTGGTTGATTCTGAGGTCCTTCTTGAAAGGCTGCACTAGAAATAATTCAATGAAAAAAAAGTGCTTCTCCATTATTAATGTTAATTTAAAAATATATATAAATGCACATTACTACACACGAGAAACCCTTATTAGAAACACTGAGACACATCTCTATTCTCTATGCTCAGAAGTTTTTACTTAAAATTACTATAACTAACAAGTCATCAAACTAAATAACCAACAACCACCAGCTAAACACACATCTCTCTCTCTCTCTCTCTCTCTCTCTCTCTCTCTCTCTCTCTCTTTTTTTAACAGCAGAACTAAACAAGAACCTCCATGAGTTTACCCATAAACATACTGACATTTGAAAATCCCACATGTGCATTGGGCTATATATTTGGCCTGGATGTTTATATCATCCAAATGATGTGGACATAATACATGAGGTGTACTTTGACATTTGAAAAATAGACAATATGAAATACCTACTGTGTAGATATTGTTAGGTAGGGCACACATTGTTATTTATTTTACAGCTTGTCTGAGGCTATTCGATACATCGTTAACATCACAGATTAAAGATTAAAAGCAGCACTTTAGAAGCAAGAGATTTTCAGCATAGTGTGTACAACTAATACTGGGTTCAAAATAAAGTGTCATTGAGTACAGCCAGACCACTCCCATGTAATTTAATATGAGCAGTATTACGTCCATGCTAACCTGCTTTAAGAGATAATATTAGCATTGACCGGTTTCCTTTCACATTCCACGAGATAGTATTACTGACCACAGGCTGACTGGTGGCGGGAGAGGAAGTATTGGTAATGTTTGTTAATACAAAAATAAACAGATTAGCGATTTACTAAATAGCAGTGCCTCTTGGGATTTTTATACGCTTATCTGGCGGCAACAACAAACTAGCTTTTAAACCCTCAATGGTCTTAGCATTTCACGATAGGCTGATACAAAGCACTGTTGTTTATCTCTCTCAGACCAGCCAATGATGAGCCAAATGTAGTCTAAAACATTAAACATTAAATGTAGTCATTTTAAACATTAAACAATATTCACAACCACTGCAATGTGTCACATTCATGACGTTAGAGAAACCGAATGTATAATGTCTATACATGTTGAAACAATTTATCCGAAAATAAGACTAAAAAGCAATTTTTCTATAGGTTAAAATGATCCAATAGCCTTTTTTGGGCCTGGAGGACATCAACCAAAAATAAAGTTATTTTTAAGATGGAGCAAGGTTTAAAAAAAGAACAAAACAAACAAAACAAAATAAAGTCAAACTGGACTTTGTTCTCCAATATTGTGCACTGATGACTTGTACATAATAAGATTGAACAAATATTTGTGTAATTAAATACAATGATTTATTTATTTATTGAGTTACATAAGCTACTATTGTTCAAAAGTTTGGGATAATATTGTTTTTTGAAACAACTTGATATTAAGCATTTTATTCAGCAAGGATGCATTAAATTGAAAAAAATTGCCAGTAGAGACATTATGATATTGAACAAAATTACATTGGCTTTTTTTTTTTATGCTGTTTTTCTGCAGTCCATAAAAAAACGGTTTCCACAAAAATATTAAATACCACATTTTCAACATTGATAATAATAATGTTTCTTCAGCAGCGATATTAGAATTTTAGACTGATTTCTGAAGGATCATGTGACAGAATACTGGAGTAATGATGCTGAAAATTCAGCTTTGCTTCACAGGAATAAATAAGATTTTAACATATAAAAAAAAAACATTCAAAATTTTTCCTTTTTTTTACTGTATTTTATATTAAACAAATTCAGCCTTGGTGAGCATAAGAAACTTCTTTCAAAACACAAAAACACACTTACTGACCCCACACTATTGAATGGTAGTGTAGATTACTCCCAGAATGTACATGCAGTACATTTAGATTTCATTGTTTTGATTTCTGATGTAAACTTTTAAGCGAGTACATGGTCAAAACAATTTTTTCTACAAAAGGTCAACATTAAGGTGTTTACAAGTTCCTGATGTGAATGTGCAGGCCCTTTACATAACCCTACGCAACATGTAACACAATCAAATATGTTGGCCATGAGTCACAACGTAATTAGGTAGCAAACCAAATGGTGTTATTCTTGGTAGACTCCCATGATTCCAATAATAAACAAAAAGGGATCGGTACGTCATGGCAGCCAATACACGGCATATTTCCTGCCAGCTTTATTACTTAATTACACCTCCTCACAGGGCCATTACACAGAAACAGGTATCAGGTGGACTCTGGAGCCCGCTGTCAACTGGAGTGTTAGGGACAGGCATCATGGGGAATCACAGACAGAGAGTCTTGCGCCTCCAGGGACGCGTGGCCTCCCTCTATGTGTGTGAGGCAGACGGGACTAATTGGCACTGTTTGTTTCTGGCTTTATGTGAAAGGCTGGGCATTACTCACCCTAAAACTCAGCCCTTATTTCCAACATGCCGCCTTCATCCTCTCACCTGCCAGTAATGCCTTATAAAAGCATTATGGCTAATAATGTGCTAAATGGGTAAAAGCAAGGGATAGTTAATGTGGGCAATAGCAGAAGTGACAAATTCTGGGATAAATGGGGTATAAGATAACATGTGCGTTATCTAAGCAATCAGGCAGGTAAGATCAGGGATGTAATATGTGTTGATTTAACATCTGTTTTTCATTAACATATCAAATTATGATATAATGTTTGCAAGTTTGTCTGCTACAAATTAATTTATATCTATAACTTATCACTAGCAGGCTGAGTAAAACAGCAGGTGGGGTGGGTTGTAGCATTATTACAAAAACATCAACATCAGTTACAATTTGTAACATACATTTATTTTGTTAAACAAATATATTATAAATATAATACAATTCATTATTAAATTGTAAGCACTTTGATTATTAAAAAAAGAAAACAAATCTGTAAAATCTACCAAAAAAAAAAATCTACATCTGTTCAGTAATTGTATTTTCTTAGAAAAAAAAGGTGACAGTTTTGAATAACTGTTATATCAAATAAAACAACATCACCAGTTTAATTTACCTTCAATTAACCTGACTGCATATCAAATTATAACCCTGGGGGTTTGGGAGAAGTACCTTCATTTTTTCCCCTGTAAAGATAATGCATATGTATACACAATGAATTAAACAAACACATAAATAAATCGATTTTAGTTTTGTTTGAAGACATATACAGTAAAAGCATTGCTTTTACAAAAACATACTCCTTTCATATGTAGGCCTATTTTAACACCTGGAAATGGATTGCAGTCTTGGATCATTTTTTGTTTTGTTTTGCTTTGGTTCGCTATGTTTTTGTTTTGTTCAAATAAAAAGCATTGCTTTTACAAAACCATACTCCTTTTATTTGCAACTGAATACCTAAACATGGATTGCAGGATGTTTTGTTTTATTTTGTATTCTATCGTTTTTTTGTTTTGTTGCAGTGGCAATTTCATAAAAGCAAGTCGGAGGATTGCTTTTTTATATATAAAGGACAACTGCTTTTTATAAAACCTTATGGGTTATATAGAACATGTTACTATACAATTACCTCAATAAAAAAATAATCAAAATAAAATACAAACACTTTCTATTTTATAATACTACAAATTAGCGTTCAAACATATATTAACATGATTATGTTTGAAAAGTAAGTGCAATAAGACCTGTAATTAGGATTCCACCATTGACCCATTACAGCTCACCTCTTGCCACCATCAGGTTTGTTTTAAAGGCCCTCCCATAGACAACATTATCTTTGATTCATTTCTGTTCATCAGCAGGGACGAGCTTGTTAAAGACAGTGAAGATCTCCTGTGCGGTCTGAGATTAAAGGGTGCAAGCGTGTGTCTGGAATGAACGAGTGAAGCGCACAGACACACACGGAGAACACAAACTCATCTTTATTTCCTAAACACAGACACAGATCAAACCAGCTCCATCACACCCGCATTGATGATCACTATCAGCCCTTAGTCTAATCATACCACCTAGCTGGATACAAGCTTCATTCACAGCATGGGAGAATCCAGACGCGAGTGCACACGTGCACAAAGAAACCACACGCGACCGGCTTGCTCAAACACACCGGAAATCAATACCAGACCAAATATTGGAGGAGCCACATAAAATAAGACTTACATTTGCACGTGCACACTCACATATATTACGCACCAGTTTGCAATAAAATAAATAAGGACACCCTTTCGGCTGAATTGCTCCACCACATGTAAGTTCCTCTCAGATTTGAGAGGGATCCTGCTTTCTGTGTAATAGCACTTGAAAAGGTCAAAGCTGCTTTATAGTCCAGCAACCCCATTCTGCCTTGGCCTTTGCCATGACCAGCTTTAGCATAATGCCGGCAGACATGTTAGCTACCTGACTCGAGCAGACAAGCACAAATACGGACACATGTGCAGGCCTCTCGCAGAGCCATCCAAACAAACCCACAGTAAAGACAACTGCCAAGGTCATACATACATGTCAAGATCAGCTTCTGGTGGCTCCTCTGAGAAAGACATGAAAGTGAAAAAAGTGAAAGTAACGTGACATACAACCAAGTATAGTTACCCATACTCAGAATATGTGCTCTGCGTTTAACATATCCAAGTGCACACACACAGCACACACACACACACACACACACACACACACACACACACATCGTGCACACACACAGCCGGAGCAGTGGGCAGGCATTTATGCTGCGATGCCCGGGGAGCAGTTGGAGATTAGGTGTCTTGCTCAAGAGCACCTCAGTCGTGGCATTGAAGGTGGAGAGAGCGCTGTACATTCACTCTCCCCACCTACAATTCCTGCCAGCCCGAGACTCAAACTCACAAACTTTCTATTACGAGTCCGACTCTCTAACCATTAAGCCATGACTTCCCCATCATCAACCAATTGTACCATAATAAAACCTTATTTGTCAGCAAATGGTCAGTAAAAATGGTGTTTGCGTTTCAGAAAATGTTAATCATCTTTATTCCTGTGATGAAAAGCTGAATTTTCAGCATCATTACTCCAGTTTTCAGTGTCACATGATCCTTCAGAAATCATACTAATATGCTGATTTGCTGCTCAAGAAACGTCTCTGATTATTATCAACATTGAACAAAGTTAACTAGTCTACTATTCATACTTTTCATCATTGGACTATCTTTTTTCATGCTAGTTCAATTTCATGTTAGATAATGATTAAGCAAACATTTGCAATGTTCTCATGTTTTACAACAACAACAACAACATCATCATTAATGCCTGAAATGCTATTATAGAAGTCAAGGACAGCAGAGTGTGCCGCAACATGCCCTGAAGTGATCTTTGTGAAACTAGTGAAGCACATATAGCTGAAGGCATGAGGGCTGGGTATATGACTGCAGGAGGAGAAGGCGGCAGATGGCATTCGACTCCCCAGGCACACGCACACATGATGAGGATGCCTGTTCACACTGATGTGAGGGGACAAGCCAATCACACCTGCTGGCACTGCACCCATCTCATACATACAGCACACAGACATGAGGGACATCTTGCACCACCTCTGCCAGCCTGTATACATACCATTTAAAGGAAAGTTGCTGTTAGCCACTTTTGGGGGTCCAACTTCAATGCTAATGCTAATGTTAGCATACGACCCGGCTGATTAGTGCCATTAGTTTTTTCAGATTTATCACTGGTGACACAGTACCACATACAGAAAATGAAGGGCAGCAGGTGCCTGAAGTTACTGACATGTGAAGTGACTACTTTTTGTAGTACACTTAGCTTGTCAATAGGATAAATGGGCTTCACAATTATGTGCAACCTAATGTTAAAAAACAAACAAACAAACAAACAATACATATACATAGTTGTTGTTGTTTTTATTATTATTATTGTTATTATCGAAATTTCAAATGTGACTTCAAATATAAGCTACAAGAAAATGCAATGAATCAAAAGGAATAATCAAATAAAAAAACTAAATACAAAACAAAACACACTACCAGTATAACACACTACCAAAAAAATAAAAATAATAATAATAAAAGTATGGAACACACTAATTAAAAAAGTAAAAAAAATAAAAAGACAAAAGTAATACACCAAGAGAGTAATACAATACTACCACATAGAGCTTTTTTTTTTTTACAATAATACAATGATGATAATAATAATAATAATAATAACACATAATCTTAGAGCACTGGGCAAACTAACATTTTTACACTTAAAATATATAAAAATATACAATAAAATACAGTGTACAATGAAACACATAAACACAGACAATAATGTATCTGTACAGAATATTTGAACACATTACAGAATATTGGAAAACACTTACACATCAAATGTCCTTGACATAGTTGACATAAAACTGACACAGAGAGAGAGTTTTTAAATTATTTTATTCAGCATCTGTCAAAGAAATAGCCAAACTAGTCTTTCACTAAATAATAATGCAGTAATACAAATGAAACCAAACAACAAATGTAATATCATGGAACAAACCCCCAAGTAAGGCCCGATAATCCAAAAAGCTTTTCCTTGATTAAATACAACTCTTTTTGCAGCTACACTAATAACATACTCCAAAACAATTAGCATAATTTACAGCCATATGGTTTATTATCTCCTGGGTCAGCATATGGAGAACAAAATGGGGGAAGCTTCACCACAAATTTAAACAAAAACAGCTCCTCTCTCACCGTCTGCCTGCCAAACTCAAGCTGCTACAGGGGATAACGCTTCTGCAGTACACATGATGCAATTATCAACAGCACTAATGAAAACCCTGATTCATTTCATATCCCATTATAGAATCCATGTAAATAATCTAAACCAACACCTAGTGCATACATTCGTGTATCCTGCTGGGTGGTTTAGTGAGCGTCTAGTCGAGAAAAACAATGAAAACCATTTATCTTTCTTGAAATTCAAATAAATTAGGAATATATAAATAGTGTTCAGCATTCAATGATACAGCCCGACTGATATTAATATGAAACTGTCACTCTGACAGACACAAGTAACAATTTTCCACAATTCATTACACCACCCGTGAGCCCATATATGTCAACTCAATGAGATGCTGCGTCTCCCAGAAACACACAGACACACACACCGAATGAACTATGGTAAAGACAGAAGGAGGGGGTCTGAAGTATATAGGTTGCCACCATATATAGAGGTAAATTAACTGTAGTCCTGTCACATTGAGAGATGGCACATTGCCATGGGGACAGCAGGGCACCGTAATGCTGGGAAAAAAAATTGCCACTTGGCCATGGAAACATTGTTTTGAATCATGGTTGAGCGGGATATAATACAGAGAGGTGGAAATAATGGAATGATAGAGGTGGAAACAAACAAAAATAACAGGTTTAAAGCACAAAAAACTTCAATTTTTAAGTAATAAGAATGCTTCATGAACGTGGCATGAGATCAGGCCAATTTGCACTCCCATGTCACCCAGTCCAACATCAATAGGAAGAAATAAAATAAAATAGACTACACAAATACTATGATCACAATACAAAATAGCTTGTGAAAAAATACGTTCCTCTCATAGTAATCAGATAAAATCATTCGCCATATTTAAATCCAGACTAAAAACACATATGTTTAGCTGTGTGAGCACTGTACTACGTCTGAACTTGTTGCACTGCATTTTATGTATCATCATCTTCTATTCTTAAAGGTTTGAATTCATTTTAAATAATTTTAAAATAATTTTAACATTTCAATTCCTTGCTTTTATTGTTTTGATTATTTTAATTAATTTTATGTAAATCACCATTGTGTATGTAATGTGCTACAAACTACACTTGCATTGCCTTGCCATTTAAACAAAAATATGTGTAAGTGCAAACTTAATGTAAGGTTTTCAAACACTTAACTTCATGTTATTTACAATTAAATGAAAATGTATTAGATTTTACATTTATGTTAAATGTAATTAACCAAATTTCAGAGTGTTTTTTTGACCCACTTAAGTAGGGCTTAAGTAGATCTTTATATAACATTTCATAATCACTTATATTGTTAAAGAAAGAAAGAAAGAAAGAAAGAAAGAAAGAAAGAAAGAAAGAAAAGAAAGAAAGAAAGAAAGAAAGAAAGAAAGAAATGTAATTGTGACTTTATCTCACAATTTGTACATTTGTACAAAAAAAGATTTGCAAAAAAATAAATTAAAACAAGTTGTGAAATAAAGATACAGATTCAATTACTCTACCTTGTTTTTTTTTCATTTCGTGGTGGAAAGAAGATTCCAGAAATATCATGTAACACACTATTGCATTTTTTATGTACTTTAAATACATATTTTAATTTGACAATATTACAAGGCACACTTTTTAAATGTGTTTTAAGATATATCAAGTAGTGTTTTACTATAAGAAACACTGTATTTATGCTCTTTAAGTGCATTGTGTTTGGGAAATGGTCCCTTCCCTTTCCCCCCAGTTTCTTCTAATAACTATCCATGATATATATATAGAGTTGATAATGTCACTCAAGAGGCATTTAACAACATACATACGCACATAGAGACAAGCAAGTGTAAAATCTGCTAAATAATTCTTATCTCGCAAGCACGAGTGGAGATTCTGCATTATTGGATGGTTTTATCAACTCAGCATCTCTGAGGATGGACCTGGTTAATATACATGAGAAAGATGAAGACATGACAGTCAGATTTCATCTAGTTTCCTTTATACTAACACAGAGCTGAAGCCAATGGGTCTTTCTGACCCTGGTCCACACCACACACACGTCGTGCGTGGCATCTCCCTTCAGATTTGGGCATGACGGTCTGTTCAGGAGAGCCAATTCAGCCCCATCCACTTTCATTTAGCTTGGCTGGGTAAACAGAAATTAGCATTTCCTTTCTCCTACACAAAAGAGAATGAATACAGACATGAAGAGATAGATTAATTTATTATCTTAATGCAGAGAGACACTGGTTTGTAGTGTCAGTGTCTCTATGCTTTGTGTCCAAACTACATCAGCTGGGAAGAGGTGAGCACTGGAAGGTGTTATCTAGCGCTCTCCTTTGAGAGCTTGTTTATGCCTGTGTAGAGAAATCAAACAGACAGAAATGGACTCCCACACACATGCTAGCACACCAAAGACATTTGACAAAGTCAAACGCTTCACAAGAAGGGAACTGATAACAGTTTCAAATGCTTCACGAGAAAGAAAGCCACAATGTTGAACTTTGGAGTTAATAGATGGTAGCAGGTTCAGTTATTTAAGTTAAAGTGTCCTTATAGCGAGAGGACTGCTGCAACAAATACAAAGAGGCATGAAAAAATGCGATGTCCTTTTCAAGGTGGAGGATGCATATAGCCTGTATTGGAGCTTGGTGGTCTTCAAACAGATAAAGAGCTGACATTTTGACACAGGGTCCCAAGGCTGCATGTCTAAATGGACATCCATTTGATCAAATGCCAGGAAGGAGATGCCTGGAATAATAATGCACCGATTAGACATCGCCTTTGCCCCGAGCACCGATAAAGGTCAGAGACTGTGGTGCATTTGGGTGCAAGTCAGTGTCTGGTTTTCAAATATATAAACATTCAGCATTTATGCAGAGGACATATAAAAATTCAGGTATCTGCAGGTCTGTCATTATTTTTGACTGCAGGCCCACAATTAGAATAACTATACTGAATTAAAACAGTGTGCTCATGAACAGTGAAATTGTTTAGATAGACTGACAGACGATAGATAGTTCACAATTTCACATTTACATCTACTAGCACGATAAACGTAATGAGTATTTGGCGAGTATGATAATACGTTGTAGGCGTGCTGTCCTGGGGGAGGGCTCTGAGCTCGGGAAGGGCCCGAACCCAGAGTACCCCCCCGTGTGATTAGAATTCTAGTGATATGGTGGAGAAGGGGTGGTGGAGGGATGCTGCTTAACCGTCGACTAGATGGAGGTAAGACAGCTGTATTTATGTCCGAGGGTTGATTACCTAGATTGTGTACCACCTGAGCTAATTAGCCTGAGTATCTGACGTGCTCCTCCCGAACTTAGCTTATAAACTACGTTTCTAAACTTCATTTCACGATTTCACATTTACATCTACTAGCACGATAAACGTAATGCGTATTTGGCGAGTATGATAATAGGTTGTAGGCGTGCTGTCCTGGGGGAGGGCTCTGAGCTCGGGAAGGGCCCGAACCCAGAGTACTCCCAAAAAGCAATGGAGCGTAGGACAGCCGCCAGACTAAGATTCCCCCCAAATACGCGTTTGAGATCTGGCGGGAGCTAGTTCCGATGAGTAATTGTGAGGCGGACCGGGGGGGCCTACTTGCTCTGAGGGAGCGGTTTGGTATGTATGGTTAGGCCCCACCGACTGCCAGAGTGGACTTCGTGGTTTTGGGGCGACCGGTCGGGGAGGGCTCAACCGAGGCCCAGCGATGGCTCACCGCTTGGGACGGGTGAGCCCTGCCCGCCGATGGAGGAGCAGCGTGGTTGAAGCCCTGGCCAGGAGGACCCGAGTTGCCTGCAGTGGGATAGGTCATGGAGTCGGCGTACCGGCCCTACTGGCCGTCAGCCCCTGCTAATCAGAGGACAGAGGGCGATATCTGGCCGAGAGGACCCATGAAGCCTCCGCCTAGGGCACTTTACCTCTTCATCGGACGAGTGGGTCCTATCGGCTGGCAGGTAAAAAGAGTTTTGGACGCCCGACAAGGAGGCTCTCGCAACATCCGACGGGAGATCGAGACTCACGGCATCGAATGGATGAGCGTCGCATGCGGACGGCAAGCATAGGAGCCCACCGGGAGGCCTGCGTCAACGTCATGACATGAGACCATGCTACGCTGCCAGACGGACGAGTAGGGAGAAGAGAAAACCCGGAACTGGGAGGGCTCTCGTTGCATTCGATGGAGATTGAGATTAGGACATCGAACGGGTAAGCCTCGCCAGGCGGGGGGAAAAGGTGTGGGGATAGCAGAGATAGTTGGATGGAGTTCGGCGGGCGAGCGAGGAACGCAGCGACGGCTGGGCCTCGTCGACCGTCGGACGGAAAAAATAGGTGGGTTACTGAGACCAACGCCGACGCTCTACGGTGAGACCGAAATCACTGAGTCTAGCGGGTCGGTCTCGATGACCAAGGGGGAAGCGGTAAGTCGTCTAGCTGTGAGGCTCTCGCTAACGCCCAACGGGGACACCATACCCACTGTGTTGGACGGATAAGCGTCGCCAGCATGGGACTAGAAAAGGCAAGGTTGTCTGGCCGGGAGTGCTCTCACCGGCGACCGACGGGAGATCGATGCTCACTGTGTCGGACAGGTGAAGACGGAAAGGTAAAGTATGGTCGGGATGCTTAGCCGCCATCCAACTGGTGGCTAGCTTCGCTGACGTAGGAGGAAAAGGTGAGGTTGTCCAGCCGGGAGGCTCTTACGACTTCCGACATGAGATTGATACTCGTGGGTCGGATGGTGGAACCTCGCCGGTGGTGGACTGAAGCTAAGGTTGTTTGATGGTCGAGTGTGTAGCGTTCGGCGGGGTTCGAATGGTGGTGCGAGCTGACGGAAAAGATGAGTTGTCTGGCTGGGAGGCTCTCGCCGACGTTGGCTTGGTAATCGCCTAGTCGGACGGGTAAGCCTCGCCGAGCGTGGGACATGGAAGGTAAGATTGTCTGGCTGGGAGGCTCTTGCTGGCATCCGACAGTAGTTTTGTTTATTGCCGTGTCGGACGGCTAAGCCTCGCCGAGTGGGACTTGAAAAGGTAAGATTGTCTAGCTGGGAGGCTCTCGTCCGACTGGTTTCGGATCGCCGTGTCGGACGGTTAGCATCGACGAGCGTAGATTTGAAAAGAGAAGGTTGTCTGGCCGGGAGTACTCTCGCCGGCGTCCGTCGGGATATCGGGGCTCACCGAGTGGACAGGTTTAGACAGAAGGGTAGAGTTAAGTGGTCGGAAAGCCTCGCGGTCAACCGGCAGCGTGGTTGGGTAGGCTTTGCCGGCCGCAGAATGGAAAAGATAAGTTTGACTGACCGGTAGGCTCACGTTGACGTCCGACTGGTTTCAAGATCGCCGTGTCGGACGGGTAAGCCTCGTCGAGCAAGAAAAGGTGAGGTTGTTGTCTGGGAGGCTCTTGTCGACGTCCGACTGGTTTCGAGATCGCCGTGTCGGACGGGTGAGCCTCGTTGCGCAACAGGTTGAAAAGGTAAGGTTGTCTGGCCGGGGTGCTCTCGCCGGCGTCCGACGGGAGGTCCAGGCTCGCTGTGTCGGACAGGTAAAGACGGAAAGGTAAGTCGGCCGTGGGGTGGAAAAGGTAAGGTTGTCTGGCCGGGGTGCTCTCGCCGGCGTCCGACGGGAGGTCCAGGCTCGCTGTGTCGGACAGGTAAAGACGGAAAAGGTAAAGTTGGGTGGCCGGGAGGCACTCGCTGTCACCAGACTGGAGATGGAAGCTCGCAGCCTGGATGGGTGAGACTCTCCGTCCGTAGGGTGGAAAAGGCAAGTATTTTGCTGGGAGGCTCTGGCCAGAGTTAGACAAGGTGTCAGAAGGGAGAGCCTCACCAAGCGTGGGGTTAGAAAGGTTAAGTAGAAGCCAGGAAAGCTCGCACCGATTTTAAGGCGTTTGTTCGACGTATTCACTCAACCGGGAAGGCTTACGCGGCATCTGGCAATGTTCTAATATTAGGAGAGAACAGTCAAAGGAATCGAGGTGTTTATGCTTGAACGGGGAGTTATGCGGAGCTGACAATAGATTACAAAGGTTTTCTTACCTCACAATGTCCTGGTAGCCACTCTGATGGCTAGTGCTGAAATGGCGGTCAGCGAAGATCTGGTCATGAACCCTCGTTTAATTTGCGCCGCTTATAGGGAAAAGCTGCACAGGTTATTTCGGGAAACGGCTGAACTCGATGGAGAATTTGGTAAATGGCAACTTGACGTCCATATTCAATTATTTGCGATTGTTGCAGCGCTTCTGTCATGGAGAGATGGCCAAGGGTTAGAGATTAAGTGGACATTGAATTGGCAATACGTCATGATTCTCTCTCAAACGATTCTGAGAATTTCAGAATCAATTCTGGGCTTAGATTTTAACCGGATGAGCGATGATGCAGAGTTGCTTTAGAAACACCCATATGCTGCTTGCTTCCAATTCCTCACGTGCATGCGCCCCTTGAACCTTCTGTAAAATAATCTTTTATAAGGTTTGAAAAGGTTGGAGCAAGTAACAAGGAGATTCGCTGGCTTTATTGCGCAGGAGCGCTGAGAGAGACAGGCATTTGTTTGATGCACGCTTGAAGTGTGCGGTCTCGCCAGTCTGTGTTTTCCTTACAAATGCTCTGCGGAGTCATAATGCCTGTGGTTTGGAATGCGGTGGAATTATACATGCAAGATATGAACCTTACTAACGGAAGGCTGCTCTTATTTAAAATGCTGATGCACGCTTGATTGTGTAGACTGCTCGCGCATGCGGCTGGCGCGACTCCGTGCAACGGGTTTAATGTTCTTGCATCTCAAAATGGTTTTATGATGCAAAATTAATGTAAACACAGGCAGTTACGTCTTAACGGATTAAATATGGACGTGATAACCACGTAACTTCCATTTCAACAGAGATCCGTGCGTAGATGCGGCATAATAGATCTCCCACTGTCTATGGTGTCATGGTAAAAATGACGGTAAAGATGGAGAAAAATCACTCACGGTTCTTGGATGGAAAGCGTTCGGATGATCTTAAATACTGAAAGCACTCTTGTTTGTTATGTTTCTCTGTTCCTTTTATCATCTGCTATTTGCTTGCACTGCAAGTTATACTATTTTTGTTATACCATTACGTACGAGATTTATGTTATTTTTTTTTTTTTTACTTAACCATGTGTTACTTTTCATATTTTAAACGATTATGATGGCCTGCAATTCATCCGTTACCCAATTGGTCCTTGGTGACGGCCTTAGACGAGGGGTAGGAGTCTATGTCTGCACCTGCCGGATCGGTACTCGGATGTTGTATGCCCCTAGCGGTGACACCTAGGCAACATCATTTGGTGGGTCGAGCAGTGATGTTGCTGTAAAAGAGAATAAGGTGATGTTAAATAAAGTAGAGAGCAGAGGCGGTATCACGCTGAACGACGGCCTCTGGATCTTGGGGTGGGAAATTGATAGAAGCGCAAGAGAAAAAGCAGAACGAGAAAAGAGATGTGTGGGTCTGTGTTGTGGGCGAAGCAGCGTTTCACTTGCTTTGACTGCCGTAGCTATAAGCCACAGGAAGGGGGTCCTGAAGAGCTATCGTAGCCTGCTCTGCTAATGGAGGTAGCCTCACGTTAGTGCCTGCTACGGGAGCTGGAAGCCACTGTAAAGGAAAAGAGGGTTATTCATAGCAGAAGGAAAAGACTGAGATGTGTGGGGCTGTGTTGCAAGCGGAGGCAGCCGAGCTGCGCCCGGCTGTAGCTGTAGGCCATGGAAAAATGGTTGTGACACTTAACAAGGCCGGTGGTGGTCAGTAACAAAGTAGCTTTAGTTCGCTACTGTACTAAAATACATTTTCGAATATCTGTACTTCTGGAGTCGTTTATTTAGTAAATTTACTGTGTTCCGAAGATTGTACTTTTTGCTTTGCTACATATCGTGAAACGTACCGTTACTCCTTATAATGTACTCTGGGATGCGGGAGCGGTGTCTGATTTATGAACAAGCTTTTTTATTTTATATATATATATATATATATATATATATTATTATTTTTTTATTTATTTTTTTTTATTTTTTTTATTTTTTTTAAATGAACCTGTACAATTGGTTCGCAAATTGCTTTTACCGCTTCCTTCGCAAGTTGAAATGATCCGATAGCAGCTGTTCTCGAGTTGACAACTCACTGATTCAAATGATCGATTTAGAGTGATGTCTCCAGTGAACTGAAATACACAAGAGAGAACTGTGAGATCTTGGAGGTGCCTGCGCAACTGATGCTGCAAGATAATTTATTACTGTCGAATTTTGGATTAATTGTGTAACTGAAAATCATATTTGGGTCAAAACTGACAGTTGTTTGGGAACTAAATCTGTTGTGAAGGGGATCTATTTAGCCCTCTGAAATGCATATGCAAATCAATGTCAGTGTCTCTATGATTTAGGTCAAAAACATTAATATAACACGGGTCGAATGTGAATAACTCGTGCACGTTCATATTTACTGTGGTATGCGGTGATCAAGAGTATATTTGCGAAACGCATTTGTCTCATCCAGCTTATCTAAGGAATTTTATGCCAATTGAATGCTGATAAAAATACGGGGTTGAAGCCGGTGTGTATTCTGGGCATGGTGTCGTGGTTACATGGTGGCATTAACATCCGATGTCTTTGCAAGGTCTTTTAACAACTTTTATCAACACATACCTGCCTTTGGAGCTTCCCTGAGAATTATTGGCAACAATGGTGGTTGCATGCTAACGGAGGCCGCCTCGCGTTAACATCTGAAACTAGAAGCTAGAGGCCCGGCTGCATACTTGCGCTGCAGCTGGGAGAGCCGCGGTGAAGGCTGAGGAGCCGAAGCGGGAAGCGAGTGGTGCTTTGCTGCTGTGAAAACTGGGGCGTGGCCCAGGCTCGTTGAAGGCCTGCTGCTGCGGCCTCCGGCCGGCGGAGGAGAGCGTGTGACTGGTTGAGCGAAAGTCAGTGGTCGTGACGAAGCCCGGAGGCCATGTCTGGTAAAAATAAATAAAAATTAAAATAGGCGATCCTGGGGCCGGCAGATTGACCGGAGGCTAGGAAAAGTCCCCAGCATGGGTCTCATTGTTTGGACGGAAATGTTGGGTCTGTGATGCAATGGCAAATGGTGCCACCGAATGCTGCTTAACCGTCGACTAGATGGAGGTAAGACAGCTGTATTTATGTCCGAGGGTTGATTACCTAGATTGTGTACCACCTGAGCTAATTAGCCTGAGTATCTGACGTGCTCCTCCCGAACTTAGCTTATAAACTACGTTTCTAAACTTCATATAGATGGATGGATGGATGGATGGACGGACAGACGGACGGAGGGACGGAGGGAGGGAGGGAGGAGGGAGGGATGGATGGATGGATGGATGGATGGATGGATGGATGGATGGATGGATGGATGGATGGATGGATGGATAGATAGATAGATAGATATAAGAGGCAGGTTATATGTACTTAAAAAGAGTAAGTCTAAAAGTGTACCTGTTTTTCACAAGCGGTTGCTAATATCAAATTAGCATAGCTTTATTGTAGTAATAATCACTGTAGTAATTGTGTTTTAGTGGAAACTTTTTTTACTAGTAAATTTGTATAAGGTCTTGGAGGTATCAAGATAACAGCATGCAGACAATAATTTCTTAAAGATGGGTTTGGGACAACTAGCACTTTAGCGGTTCAACCATTACAGATGCATTCTCCTGCTAGCGTGGGCAGCTTCTGTTGTTTAAGCCCTGCAGCAATAAAGAGAGTGCTAGCCAGCGTAGCGTCACCTGGGATTAATGCTTAGAGAAACTTCGATAACATTTTACAACCACATGCCTTGACAGAGGTTGACTTACTGTGCACATTTATTTCCATATAGCAAAACTCTAACCAAATTATCTGGCCTCATTACGCTAAACTCCCAAAAGCCTAACTTTTAGCGGCGGAAGATCTTTAATTTGTTTGTTAAGAATGGCTAATGCTTATGCACAACTGCCCAGAGGAAAATTGTATTGCTCTGATGTTGCTTATTCAAAGCTCTCCAAGTTCTCCATATTAATTTAATAAATGGTGTTTTTATGTCCTAAGTCCTTATAGGAGGAGTAAAAATAGAAGAAAATTAGACCATTGTAGGCAAACAGTAAGACGCTATAAACATTCATGTGGAGAGAACTGCTCATATTTGAAGAATTTGATTTTGTTTATAAAAGTGGTCAAAAGATTGGAATAATTAAGATTTTAATGGTTTGTAAAAAAAAGTATATTATGCTCAATACAAAAAAATACAGTAAACACAGCACTATTGTGAACTATTGCAATTTAAAAGAACTGTTTTCTATTGAAATACATTTTCAAATTTGCCTAAGCTATTACTACTAAATATGTATATTTTGAATAAATGCTGTTCTTTGTAACTTTTTATACATCAAAGAATCCTGTAAAAAGTATCACATTGAATGAATGAATAAATAATTATATGAATAAAAGAAGGATAATAATATAAACATTTCTGAAGCATCATGTGACACTGAAGACTAAAGTAAGGACTGATGAAAATACAGATTTGCATCAGAGGAATACATTACATTTTGAAATATATTAAAATAGAAAACTTATTTTAAATTGCAATAATATTGGACAATGTTACTGTTTTTACTGTATTTTAATCAAATAGGTCCAAACTATTAGCATTATATTCATTTACACACATGCGTATCACCGTGTTAGTTATGGTAAAAATCAAGTTAAGCTTGGTAACCTTTTAATCACTCACATAAAAATACATCGGATATATATATTTTTTTGTCATGACTAATGTATTAATGATCCAGATTCATCTGTATTGAAGAAAAAATAATCACTTCACCCGATGTTCAAAGTGAATAAAATAGCCTTGACAGCCTAAGTTACTAACTACTACAGAAGAACTTTACTCTCTCCCAGTGGACTCGCATGTGTGGAAAGCGGTCAGTTTGTGTTTGTGTCTTGTGTCAAGCTGGTGGTTATTAAGCCTCTTATTAAGAAACCAAAACTAGATCCTTGTGAACTGGCAAATTACAGACCCATTTCAAATCTTCCGTTTATGTCAATTTGTAAAAAAAAGTAGTGTCTGCTCAGTTGTGCTCCTTCTTGCTAAAAATATATATATCTATGAAGAATTTCAGTCAGGTTTTAGGCCCCGCCATAGCACAGAAACTGCACTTGTTAAAATTACAAATGACTAGCTTCTTGCGTCAGACAAAGGCTGCATATATTTGCTAGTTTTACTTGATCTTAGTGCTGCGTTCGACACTATAGATCATGACATACTTATAGATCGATTACAAAACTATACAGGTATTCAAGGGAAGGCTTTAAGATGGTTTAGATCCTACCTGTCCGATCGCTACCACTTTGCTTATTTAAACGGGGAGTAATCTCAATTATCAACAGTAAAGTATGGAGTACCACAAGGAACTGTCCTAGGTCCTCTGCTATTTTCATTATACAGGTTGCCCCTTGGTAATATTATTAGAAAATACGAGATTAGTTTCTATTGTTATGCTGATAACACTCAACTATACATCTCAACAAGACCAGATGAAACTTCTAAACTATCTAAGCTAACGGAGTGTGTTAAAAATTTAAAAGATTGGATGACCAATAATTTTCTCCTATTAAATCCAGATAAGACAGAGATATTACTTATTGGACCTAAAGACAGTACACAGAATCTCTTGTATTACAATTTGCAACTCGACGGATGTTCTGTTACTTCCTCTACAGTCAAAATCTGGGTGTTATATTAGACAGAAACCTATATTTTGAAAATCATATTTCCCATGTTACAAAACAGCATTCTTCCATCTTAGAAACATTGCCAAGCTACGGAACATGTTAACTGTTTCTGATGCAGAAAAGTTCCTTCATGCATTCATGACCTCTATTGTAATGCACTGCTAGGTGGTTGTCCTGCATCTTCAATAAACAAGCTACAGATAGTACAAAATGCTGCGGCTAGAGTCCTTACCAGGTCAAGAAAATATGATCATATTACTCCAATTTTACAGTCTCTGCACTGGCTACTATTAAGTTCCGTATCAGTTACAAAATATTATTACTTGCCTATAAGGCCCTAAATGATTTAGCTCCTGTGTAACTAACTAATCTACTATCACGCTACAATCCAACCCGCTTCATAAGGTGGCAAAACTCTGGAGTCTTGGTTGTAGCAAGATAGGATAGCAAAGTCCACTAAAGGAGGTAGAACTTTTTCATATTTGTCTCCCAAACTTCCTGATAACGTTTGGAGTTCAGACACACTCTCTCTATTTAAATCTAGATTAAAGACACATCTCTTTAGCCAAGCATTCATATAATGCATCTCACAATCTTGTACTGCAGTTATATCTGATCAAACGCACATTATTATGCTTTAGCTTGGGTTGAACAGATGATTTCTGCATGGATGGAACAACTACTACGCTAATTGTCTCGTCAATTCGTTTAGATTGTATTCGTTTCTCTGTTTCTGTTTAACATCCCGTGGTAACTAGGAATTACACAAGCTTCAGTCTGGATCCAACCCTTAAATTATCTGAGCTGACCGAACACCTGAGAGAGATGATGACAACCCCTTGGAGGACCTCATATGAAGCCAACCATCAGCGATTATACTGAATTTACCAAATTGTGCCATAAGTTAATTATATTGAGTTTCTACAATATAAATCTATTTTAGAAACTTAATTTCCTGTGAAGTTGCTTTGCAACGATTGTATCGTAAAAAGACGCTATACAAATAATCTTGAATTGAATTGAATTGTGTTTTGATTCCACGTTCTCCCAGTGTTTGAATTAATTAATTAATGAACTAATGAGTGTCAGGACCTCAGTTTAACGTCTCATCCGAAACACGGTGCTTGTTTCCATGTGCTTATTTTGGTTTTCCTGTTTCATGTCCTTGTTTGGTTTGATTATCAGTTAATTTGGTTCCAGGTGTGTCTAGTCTTCCCCTCGTTATGTTCAACGTTTTTATAGTGTGTTCTGCCCTGTGCTTCCGGTCCTGTATTGAATTGCCTATATGTTCCTTGTGATCTTGTCAAATAAAAACTGTGGATGTAAATCTCCCACGTCTCAACGCTCCTTTGTCTCCTCGTTCACGTACTGTGGCAGCCGAACCGTGACATCATCAGCGATTTATACAATATAGTGTTAATGATTTTCAGCTACAGGATGTTGTGTTAACCTTACAATGGCATGATGTGTGAAACCTTCATATGTTCCTCATGGAAGCTTTTGATATAGAATGCCTTCTGTCAAACAGTGTGTAAAACAACTACTTTTTCTATTTTTTTGTCTTAGATTAAATGATTCAAACATCATGTAGAATGTACAGCCTTTGGGTTGAGCCTGGAAAAGACTTTGATTATTGATTCCCACTTTTTTTTCTGGAAGGAAAGATATATGGCATGGATGTTCTTACATTTGAAATTAGGATGCAGAGCTTCTGACAGGAAAGCTCACAGGAAGTGAGAACATCAGATTGCTGCTGGCAAACCGTGTATTATGATGAGGAAGTAGCAGCGATGTGCCAACATCAAAAAATTCAGAGTCAATTTCAAAAGACTAAAATTTTACAAATGCGATGGTAATACTTTCATACATTTGCATCTCATTAATATCAATAGCCTCATCTGTGGGAGGGAGACAGAGTTGGTAAAAACAAACATGAGGACATTTTTGGAGAGGTTGAAAGACAAGAGACACCAAATAGCTCTGGGTCCCAATGTTCTGTGGTCCTTTTAAAATGGATCAATATGTGAGGAAGGGGAGATGGGGATAGGCTGGGCTTCTATAGTGTAATGGGGTCTTTGGCAGCTTTCGCATGCATGTTTACGTCATTTCTGCCAGTTTCTGTAAAATGGCAGCGAGTGCTTTTTTAATTGATGAAGGATGTTGCAACACTTCAGCAACCCCTGCTGTTGCTAGGGATTAGGCAGATATGATCTGAAAGGGAGCCCCTGTTATGACAGAAAAAAAGTACATTACATACTGAAAAACTGATTTAGTTTCCCTATGGTTTCACACAACAAAACATGGCTGCTATCCAAGTTTATTTTGGAAAACTTAATGTCCCTAATGCTTTTTTTATACAGTTTTTACTGTAAATTTATTGGATTTTTTTTAGTTTACTGGACTGTCATTATATAGAAAACAATTACCCCAATATTTTCCTCTCCCACATCAAACACAGCATTTTTGGAAGAAATAGATATATAAATAATAGTTTATATAATTTGGAATAAATATTGTAATGTGATAAAAAATAATTAATAAAAGATACTATAAATAATATATAAGAATAAATGGACATAATATATACTTTTAATTTAGTTATTTTAATTTATTTTTTTTCTTTGATGCCAATGACCCCCAGATATTATGTTCCATATGCCAGAAACAATTCATAATATATATACATGTATATATATATATATATATATACAGTGGGGCAAAAAAGTATTTAGTCAGCCACCAATTGTGCAAGTTCTCCCACTTAAAAAGATGAGAGAGGCCTGTAATTTTCATCATAGGTATACCTCAACTATGAGAGACAAAATAAGAAAAGAAAATCCTGAAAATCACATTGTAGGATTTTTAAAGAATTTATTTGCAAATTATGGTGGAAAATAAGTATTTGGTCAATAACAAAATTTCATCTCAATACTTTGTTATATACCCTTTGTTGGCAATGACAGAGGTCAAACGTTTTCTGTAAGTCTTCACAAGGTTTTCACACACTGTTGCTGGTATTTTGGCCCATTCCTCCATGCAGATCTCCTCTAGAGCAGTGATGTTTTGGGGCTGTCGCTGGGCAACACGGACTTTCAACTCCCTCCAAAGATTTTCTATGGGGTTGAGATCTGGAGACTGGCTAGGCTCCTCCAGGACCTTGAAATGCTTCTTACGAAGCCACTCCTTCGTTGCCCGGGAGGTGTGTTTGGGATCATTATCATGCTGAAAGACCCAGCCACGTTTCATCTTCAATGCCCTTGCTGATAGAAGGAGGTTTTCACTCAAAATCTCACGATACATGGCCCCATTCATTCTTTCCTTTACACAGATCAGTCGTCCTGGTCCCTTTGCAGAAAAACAGCCCCAAAGCATGATGTTTCCACCCCCATGCTTCAAAGTAGGTATGGTGTTCTTTGGATGCAACTCAGCATTCTTTCTCCTCCAAACACGACAAGTTGAGTTTTTACCAAAAAGTTATATTTTGGTTTCATCTGACCATATGACATTCTCCCAATCCTCTTCTGGATCATCCAAATGCTCTCTAGCAAACTTCAGACGGGCCTGGACATGTACTGGCTTAAGCAGGGGGACACGTCTGGCACTGCAGGATTTGAGTCCCTGGTGGCGCAGTGTGTTACTGATGGTAGCCTTTGTTACTTTGGTCCCAGCTCTCTGCAGGTCATTCATTAGGTCCCCCGTGTGGTTCTGGGATTTTTGCTCACAGTTCTTGTGATCATTTTGACCTCACGGGTGAGATCTTGCGTGGAGCCCCAGATCGAGGGAGATTATCAGTGGTCTTGTATGTCTTCCATTTTCTAATAATTGCTCCCACAGTTGATTTCTTCACACCAAGCTGCTTACCTATTGCAGATTCAGTCTTCCCAGCCTGGTGCAGGTCTACAATTTAGTTTCTGGTGTCCTTTGACAGCTCTTTGGTCTTGGCCATAGTGGAGTTTGGAGTGTGACTGTTTGAGGTTGTGGACAGGTGTCTTTTATACTGATAACGAGTTCAAACAGATGCCATTAATACAGGTAACGAGTGGAGGACAGAGGAGCCTCTTAAAGAAGAAGTTACAGGTCTGTGAGAGCCAGCAATCTTGCTTGTTTGTAGGTGACCAAATACTTATTTTCCACCATAATTTGCAAATAAATTCTTTAAAAATCCTACAATGTGATTTTCTGGATTTCTTTTCTTATTTTGTCTCTCATAGTTGAGGAATACCTATGATGAAAATTACAGGCCTCTCTCATCTTTTTAAGTGGGAGAACTTGCACAATTGGTGGCTGACTAAATACTTTTTTGCCCACTGTATATATGTATATATATATATATATATGTATAATGTCTCCCATTTATACTGACTGTGTGAGCAAATTGGGTCACACTTCGTTTTAAAGTCTAATTCTAGCCGTTAACAAACACACTAACTCCTAATTAGCTACTTATTAATTGTTAGTAAGGTAGCTGTTAAGTTTAGGTATTGAGTATGATTAGGGATGTAGAATATGGTCATGCAGAATATGTGCTTTATAAGCACTAGAGATGCGTGGATGGCGTTTACATCCGCGGGGCGCTGCAGATAATCCACGGGTCGTCAAGGTCAAGGTTCAAGGTTTCTTTATTTGTCACATAATAGTTATACAGGGCATAACTAGAAGTGAAATGCAATCGAATCAGGTCCGCTCAGTGACAGTGCAAAACAATAAGAATACAAATTATATAAGTAACATAACACAAGGGCATACATATGGTAAGAAAAGGAGAAATAAGAATAAAATGTGCAATGAAATAAAAAGTGCAAAACAATAAGATGTGCAAAAACAATAAGATGTGCAAAAGACAATGAGATGTGCAAAAGACAATGAGATGTGCAAAAAACAACAAGATGTGCAAAAAACAATAAGATGTACAAAAAAGAAAACAAAAACAGTGTACTGGGACTTAATAAATAGTAATGTGAATAAGAGGGATGTGCAGACGGGTTGTTCATGGTATTGTACATAGAGCAGCAATGATGAGAATGTGATGATATTTACAGTTGACAATGGGTCTTGTGAGTGTTTATGAAACAGAGTTTGTGTTTAGGAGCCTGATGGCCTGAGGGAAGAAGCTCTTCCTCAGTCTTTCAGTCTTTGCCATCATGCTCCTGTAGCGCCTGCCAGATGGCAGGCGTGTAATAAAACGTAGGGCGTGTAATAAAACGCGTGTAAAAAGATAGGGTCGTGTAATAAAACGTTGCATTTTGATTATTTGCGGGTGGATAAGACACACCATTAATGATGCAAATATTAACTATATTTTCTAAAATATGAAAGTGTTTTAAATAGGCTACATATATTGAATAAACTGTAAATTGAAGTTATTCAACAAAACATTATTTAGTCAAGAGCAGTGAGGGATTTTCTCTGTCTTTTGATGTTTGATTAACATTAATGACAGACGACACGGCACATACAAGACCTATTTCACGGATCCAATGCTTAAGATTGAATACTCAACACATGCGCTTTCACTAGCAACTGTTTACATTAACTTAAGACAAAACCGATAGTGCTTATGAGGATACTCCCCAGGGTGACTATTTTGACGTTATTTTGTGTGTATTTGGCCACTTAAGCCCAACAAGCTTTGCTAAACTCAATACTAAACTCAATTTGGTACTCGTAGCGTGCTTTGGATGTGACTTTGATATATTTACAGTGTAAAAATTACAAATTATCTTCATGGAACATGATCTTTACTTAATATCCTAATGATTTTTGGTATAAAAGAAAAATCTATAATTTTGACCCATGAAATGTATTGTTGGCTTTTGCTACAAATATTAGAATTGGTCCCATATACTGAAGTTTTACCAACATTGTATTACATAGACTATATTCATAATCAGCTGAAATATTGTCATTAAAGCAAAGTAAAATAATAAAAATTATTACCTAAATTATTTAAATATTTAGCTTGCATTAGGCTGATCTTTTTTTTCTACCCACTGTTAAAGAACAGTTTATATAGATAATGCTTAAAATAATTATCATAAATATTGCTCCAAAGCAGCTTTACAAACCACACTGCCTTTTCTAAACGTGATACAAAATATGCAGATTTTGTTTGGATTGCTTATTGTAAAAAACAATGGCTGTAAAATGAATACATTTATTTAGATTTATCTCATTTTTAGAAAGAAATTTGAAAGCATATAATGTCAAATTATTGTAAATGTGTTCAAATTAATAACTTTGACATCCCTACAAATACCTTTGGTAAAAACTTTTTATCTCTCAAATCCCCTGAGGGTCCTTGGAGCCAGTTTAAAAAAACGCTGCTTTAAATTATCAAATCATGGCCTTTAAATCCTCCGAAAGCAACATAAAGCATAAATAAATATGCATTAAAACAGACCTCGCAGCAGTGCGGTTTCAATATGCCTGCCTGACTCTTTAAACATTGGCAGCTCTGTTTCTTTTGTCCGACTACATATCTGTACATGTCTTTGACATTTTTGATGGCCGTATCTAAGAGGCTGAAATGATTTGCTTTTCTTTGAGTCCCTCTCTCCTCTCCCTATTTATCAATTAATTGGTTTTACATGTCTAAGAGCCGCTGATAGGTAAATCTAATGAGTGAACTCCAGGGGCTGTTGGGGGGCAGAATCAGCTGGACGGCGCTGCAGGGTGGAGGTCTGTTAAAACGTCATAGGTTTAGATGCATCTTCCTCCTCCCCTTCCTTCTCCTCAGCACACAGCCGGTGCGAAAAGCTATTTGTGCGGCTCAGTCCGACGTCTTCCTATCTCATTACTCAAGACTGATGCAATAGTATGCAATCTGGCTCCCTCCCTCCCTCCCTCCTCTCGTTTTCTATCGCAGACCATCACTCCAGATCTCTCTCTCTTTGTATCTCTCCATCTGCTTGATTGCCCATAGCTCACTCTCTTTCGCTCTCGCTTGCTCTCTTTCTCTCAGCAGACCTGGTACTCTGTCCGTATGGCTGAGGATGCTGTGTTCAGGTGGACCTTTGCAGCTGAACCAGATAAGGCCCATACGGTGTTAGAGGGGGATGCTGGGTACCTACAGTGAGTAATCCTGTTAATGGTGGCCTTTAATTAAAGAGCACACCAGGGAGCACCACTGGCCCCGACCGTCCCGTCCGGGCTCAGACACCTCCCTACAAGGTCAAAGAGTGCAGAATAATGTGGATGGAGAACTTGAGACCTTGAAGTTGTTGGAACTTTATAAAAAACTATGTATCCTTGATTAGCATACTGATATTTAGTAAGGCTTTGTTTTATTTAAAAAATAATTTTACAGTGCATTTGTATTATGCATCCTATGATTGTTTTTTTTTCCTGTTTTCAACTTTGAAAATAATTACAAATGTTTATTGTTCTTCTTTTTTTACAAATAATAATTGAGCTTACGTTGCTGAATGTGAAAATGCATCAACTGTACAATATTGATTGATTGATTGTTTCTTTTTAAATAAATGTATACTTTTATTCAGCAAGTACACATGGAATTGTTCCAAAGTGACAGTAAATACATTTATAATACAATATTTATATTTCAAATAAATGCTGTTCTTTTGAACACTGTATTCATCAGAGATTCCTGAAAGGAATGTAATAAATTCCTAAAATAAATAAATAAATAAATAAAACACCATGGCTTCCACAAAAAATATGAACCAGCACAACTGTTTTCAATATTGATAATAATAAGAAATGTTTCTTGATCAGCAAATCAGCATATTATGATGATTTCTGAAGGATCATGTGGCACTGAAAATTGGATGATGCTGAAAAGTCAGCTTTGCCTTCACAGGAATATTTTGTTTTAATTAAATTTAGATTTATTTAGATAAATAAAATTATTTATATACAGTATATATATATATATATATATACACACACACACACACACACACACACACACACACACACACAGGTGCATCTCATAAAATTAGAATATGGTGAAAAAGTTATTTTTTTCTTGTAGCTTATTTCAAAAAGTGAAACTTTCATATATTTTAGATATCATTAGATGTAAAATAAAATACTTCAAACATTTTTTTTATTTTGATAATTAGAGCTTAAAGCTAATGCAAGTCAAAAATCAGTATCTCAAAATATAATATTTACATTAATTCAGTAAAAACTTCTGGGTAACTCTTGTTCTTTGAAAGCACAATAATGGGGAACACTGCTGACTTGGCAATGGTCCAGAAGACGATTATTGACACCCTCCACAAAGAGGGTAAGTCCCAGAATTTCATTACTTTCATTACTGAAATGGGTGGCTGTTCAGGGAGTGCTGTATCAAAGCATATTAAATGCAAAATTGACTGGAAGGAAGAAATTGGGTAAAATGTGCACAAGCAGCAGGGATGACTGCAAGCTTGAGAAACAGAAACATTGTCAGAAGAATCTTACCTGGGCTAAGGAGAAAAATAACTGGAATGTTGCTCAGTGGTCCAAAGTGCTATTTTCAGATGAAAGTAAATTTAGCTTTTCATTTGGAAATCAAAGTTTTGGAGTCTGTAGAAAGACAGGAGAGGCACAGAATCCAAGCTGCTTGAAGTCCAGTGTGAAGTTTCTGAAGTCAGGGATGATTTGGGGTGCCGTGACGTCTGCTGGTGTTTGTCCATTATGTTTTATCAAGTCCAAAGTCAATGCAGCCGTCTGCCAGGAGATTTTGGAGCACTTTATGCTAACATCTGCTGACAAGCTTTATGGAGATGCTGATTTCCTTTTACAGCAGGACTTTAGCACCTGCCCACAGTGCCAAAAGCACTCTCAAGTGGTTTGCGGACCATGGTATTAATGTGCTTGATTGGCCAAACAACATGGCTGACCTGACCCCATTTGGAATCTATGGGATATTTTCAAGAGAAAGATTAGAAACAGTGGATCCAACAATACAGACGAGCTGAAGGCTGTGCCACAGGCTCATCGCTTCCATGCCACACCTCACTTATGCTGGAGTTTGTGCTAAAGGAGCCCCGACCAAGTACTCATAAATGAATATACTTTAAAGAACTTGTACTTTTCTGTTTTGAAAATCCTTTTTTATTTTATTGATCTTAGGAAATATTCTAATATTTTGAGATACTGATTTTTGACATTCATGAGCTGTAAGCTCTAATCATCAAATAAAAAAAGTGTTTTACTTTACATGTAATGGATCTAAAATATATGATAGTTTCACTTTTTTAAATAATTTATAAGAAAAAAATGAACTTTTTCATTGTATTCTAATTTTCTGAGATGCACCAGTATATATATATATATATATATATATATATCATAATACTATTTCACCATATTACTCTTTTTACGGTTTATTTTTAGTTGATAAAATCAAAGAATTCTTTCAAAAACATAACAAATATTTCAGATTCTAAACTTTAAAATGGTAGTGTATGCCCCCCCCCCGCCATATTTTGTATTGAAAGTGAAAAAGGGAGATTACATAAAATAAAAGGAACTGCTCCATATGCCCAACCCCTATGAGAATTGAGAAGGGTGAACCTTTTGGGTTTTGGTGATGTACGAAGAAATGGCCTGTCAATTTGTATTATAAATGAAACCATAACAGGCCAAATTTTTTTTTCTCTCAAATATCCAATTCTTAGACCTACAGAAAGGATAATATATAACTTTACATTGCACATGACAAAATGTCCTATATGTTTGCACATTCGCAGTAAATTGGAACATATCTTACCTTTGTGAATGTGTCACTAAATAGCACACAAATATCAGAGAGAGTGGAAATTGGACAGTGTTCATGGTGCATCAGATAAAATTGTAGAAAACAGTGACAGAACATTGGCCAAACATTACCCCTGGGATCATATAGAGCACCGAAACACAGGCTTATCGCTGGATTTTCATCCCGAGGACAGCCAAACATGTCAAAGAGGAAGACATGAACTCACATTGGAATGATGGTACAATCAAGGAAGACAGATTGCTTCCGAATCACCAGGAATAGCTTGATGTGTCGCTGTGTGAAAATCATTTGAACTGAAATATTGTTTCATAGTCAAGAAACATGAGGCTAAATTGTAAATCAGGGAATAATAGAAAAACAAGACAGCGTTGTGAAATAAGTTTAACGAGTCGTGTAAAGCACCGCTTTTCTGCTCACTTTTCTATTTCAGTCTTTTCTGGTCACATTACATTACAGACCTCTAAATGCCCCAAATGAGAATGTAAGCATGCAAACACGCTGTACAGAAAGCAATATGTAGTTTAGAGTGGGAAGTTGTCTTGGTTACAAAGCAGATTTGTTTTATCTGCAGTAACTGGAGGTAGACAAATTGCAAGGTCAGTCCCTGTGGATCATCCTGAGGTTAAGTGCCATGCTCAAGGGCATCCTGTGGTGACAGGGCATCTCCTTAATTCACTAAGTTAGTGCTTCTCAACCAGTGAGGTCATGGACAGCCGGGTAAAATATAATGCTAAGTGTAAGGAACAAAATGCAATTATTGATCAAACTATATAACCACGAAGAGCAAAATAATTAAATAGATATAGGGTTGAGTAACTTTAAACTAAACACTATTGTATACTGTGGAGCTGATGCAAGAAAAGGCTTTTTTCTGTATTGTTTTCTCACGTTCACATTTTAACTTTTAATCTCAAAGAGTTTCTCGAGAGCTTGGCTTAAATGTTCTGTTGATCACAACATAACACACTGAAATAAATTACTTAATTTCAATTAGCTTTACAGTAAAATATCTAAATATCCTAGAAACAAGATAAATGCACTTGAGAAGCAACACTCAGAAAAAACAGTTTTCAGAGAATATGAGTTCCCCTTCATGGGAACTCGAACTGCGTCCCCTAGGGGTCGCTCACAGAAACGCCTCAGCGTGACTCGTGTCTGAAGATACATATTTAAAACACCACCTGTTGGCGGCGACAGCCAGCACGTCACTACCGGGCGTGCCACAATATAAGTGCCGCCGGAGATTACATCATCAGCTTTTTCGTCTTCACTGACTGGTCTGTTTGAAGAAACGTGCATTCTGGTAGGAATACAGTTTTCCTTTATTTATCATGGCGAGCACTAGCAAGGCGCTTTGAGATTGTGTGTGGATCCGTGTCCTCGTTATTTGACACCCGATGACACACACGATCGTTGCGCTTTTGTTTGGGCGAAGAGCACGCCGCCGATGTCTTTGAGGGGCAATCTGCGCACTGTGAGAAAGTTCGCTCGCCTGTCCCTCTTTTCGAGGAAAGAGGGCAGCCGCCTGCTTCCCGCGATTCGACACCCACCCTGCCGAGGCACGGAGGCGATTGAAATCGCGGGTTCGCAGTTGGATATGGCCGATGAGTTAGAGAAGGACCGCCCTTTTCGCAAGGCGTCGGCCGAGAACGAGAGTGAGCTGCTGGATTGTGATGATGCGATCTTTCTGACATCATCAGATTCAGCGGTTAGTGCTCTGCTGGGTTATGCCCAGGAAGAGCAGGAGATGTTTGAGGGTGAGGAAGTTGAGACTGAACCCTCAATCCTCCTGCACTGCATATGAATGAGTTTTTGGAGGTTATGGATCATAAAATAAATCTTTCTGGCCATAAATCCCCAGCTCGAGCGAGCCTTCCTTTCTTCATAAATCTCGATGTGGAGGTTGAGAAGGAGTGAAAAGCTATTTTTCTCAGATTAGGTTTCAGCATACTAGTTATGCTGACATTGAGGTGCGTGAAAATGGCTATGAGGATGCCCCTGTGCAAGAGATGATAGCCAGCTTATCTCGCTGTGGGCGAGACATCCTCTCAAGGCTCCCTCCTTGCCATCTAAGCCCTTGAATCTTGCTTAAATGGCAGGGCATATGCAGCAGCAGGTCAGATCTGCCGCCTGCTGCACACTATGGCGGTGCTTCAGGCGTACAGACTGATCTGCTGAAAGACCTGGATAAGGCTTTCTATAAAGTCCAGGTATGAGCCCGAACAACCAGGGGTCCTAGCCCATCTCGGTCTGGGGATCAGAGATGGGCTCAGAAGGCTAGTCTCGCGACTCATGCCCCTCCCCGCCTGCGGTAGGGCTAAAAGAGGCATGGGTCAGAGAGAGGCAAAACCTGAGGGAGGTGTTCCGGATGAAGCGCCCTATATGACACTTTCGTCCGGACCAGAGTAAGACATCTACTCCTTTCCTTAGGGGCATCGGCCCTCTTGATCCTCTCTAATTCCCCTGCAACCAATGGATGAGTACGATCCATTTCTAAAGGCTATCGGCTATCGCAGTGATTACATCACTGGCCGATACTAGATCCAGGCTAGTAGCGCTTCCTGTGGGTTGAGCTAGCATCGCCCCTCACCATAGAGGGTCACCTATGAGCATGCCGCTCCCTTCTGAGCTGCCTAAATCTCCACTCGCCAGAGCTCGTTGTTGGTCGAGCTAGCATTGCTCCCTCAACTATAGGGTCACCTATGAGCGTGCCTCCTTCTGAGCGCTTTGAGTTCTCCTCTTATTCTGAAGAATGTGTTCTCCGCCTCCCAGAACTCTGCGATTGGTCGCCTCCTGTTGGTCGAGCTAGCCTTGCTCCCCTCACCTTAGAGGGTCACCTATGAGCATGCCGCCCCTTCTGAGCGTCTAAGTTTCCTCTCATCTGAGGAATGAGTTCTCCGCCTCCAGAGCTCGCTGTTGGTAGAGCTAGCGTTGCTCCTTTCACCTAGATGGTCATTTATGAGCATGCCGCTCCCTTCGGAGCGTCCTGAGTTCCTTCTCATTTCTGAGGAATGAGTTATCCGCTCCCCAGAGCTCTGTGATAGATTGCTCTCCTGATTGATCGAGCTAGCCTTGCTCCCCTCACTATGGAGGGTTAACTAGGAGCATGCCGCTCCTTTCTGAGCGCCTAAGTTTCCTCTCATCTGAGGAAGGAGTCCTCCGCCTCCAGAGCTCGCGGTCGGTAAGAGCTAGCATTGCTCCCCTCACCTAGAGGGTCATTTATGAGCATACTGCTCCCTTCTGAGCGTCTGAGTTTCCTCTCACTCTGAGTGTCTGAGTTTCTCCGCCTCCCTAGAGCTCTGTGATAGGTCGCTCTCCTTGTTGGTCGAGCTAGCATTGCTCCCCTCACCACAGAGGGTCATTTTAGAGCATGCCGCTCCCTTCTAGGCGTCCCTCACTCTGAGGAATGGTTTCTCCGCTCCAGAGCTCCTCATGGGTAGAGCTAGCACTGCTCCCCTCACACAGAGGGTCACTTATGAGCATGCCGCTCCCTTATGGGCGCCTGAGTTCCCTCTCATTCTGAGGAATGAGTTCTCCGCCTCCAGAGCTTGCTGTCGGTAGAGCTAACTTTGCTCCCCTCACCTAGAGGGTCATCTATGAGCATACTGCTCCCGCCTGAGCTGCCTGAGTTTCCTCTCATTCTGAGGAATGAGTTCTCCGCCTCCAGAGCTCGTGCTGGTCGAGCTAGCTTTGCTCCCCTCATCTAGAGGGTCATCTATGAGCAGGCCGCCCCTTCTGAGCGCCTGAGTCCCCTCTCATTCTGACGAATGAGTTCTCCGCCTCCAGAGCTCTGTGATAGGTCGCCTATTGGTCGAGCTAGCATGGCTCCCCTCACCATAGAGGGTCACTTATGAGCATGCCGCCCCTTCTGCCTGAGTCCCTCACTCTGAGGGATGGGTTCTCCGCCTAGAGCTCCTCATTGGTAGAGCTAGCACGGCTCCCCTCACCAACGAGGGTCACCTATGAGCGTGCCGCCCTGTCTGAGCATCTGAGTTCCCTCTCATTTCGAGGGGTGTTTTCTCCGCCTCCAGAGCTCGCTGTCGGTAGAGCTAGCATTTCTCCCTCACCTGAGGGTCGCCTATGAGCATGCCGCTCCCTGCCTGAGCTGCCTGAGTCCTCTCTCATTCTGTAGAATGAGTTTCTCCGCCTCCCCAGAGCTCTGTGATAGGTCTCTCTCTTTGTTGGTCGAGCTAGCATTGCTCCCCTCACCATAGAGGGTCGTTTATGAGCATGCCGCCTTCTGAGCGCCTGAGTTCCCCTCACTCTGAAGGGTGAATAGTTCTCCGCCCGGAGCCATAGAACGTTACCCATCTAGATAAGTGCACACGCTAAGATCTTTGGGCACTTCTGAAAAATCCACTCAGTGGTAAGATCGCACATCAAGTGTTCTATGCTCTTTCAAAAATCCATGTTATGGTAAGTGCGCACGCTAGACTTTGGGCACTTTTTAAAATCCACTCAAGTGGTAAGTTCGCACGTCAAAGATTCTATGCTCTTTCTAAAAATCCTGAGGGTAGGGTTACGCGCACAGCTTCGTGCCCTTCTGAGCTGGTTAAAGCCCGGCTTGTGCCTTGGGCCCCGCCTTTGTCCCATATGGGTTGGGTTCCAAAAAAAAAAAAAGGGTGTCGCTACCAAAGGGTCTGTTGAGACAGTCCTCAGCAAGCTTGTGCAGAGCAAGCGGTAGCTTCTGAGTGACCGGGCAGGACCTAGTTATTACCACTAGGTGCTTGGCCATATTCCCTTAAAGGAATCGCTTCTGATTCCAGACCTTGAGTTTCACCCTGGGTCCGTAGTTCCGCACCCAGCAGGTAAGGATTTTAGGGTATGTAGCTCAGGCTTCTGGCCGAGGGGATAATGTCACTGACAGCCATCAACCGTCCCGGGGCAACTCACTTAGCCTGGTAGAGTTGGCTTAGTGCTCCTTTTGCGAAATTGGCTTGCACTCCCTCAGCATGGCGGCGTGGGTATAGCGTTCCCGTAGCGACCCCTAGGGGACGCAGTTCGAGTTCCCATGAAGGGGAACGCCCCAGGTTACGTATGTAACCATGGTTCCCAGTGGGAACGAGACACCGCGCCCCTAGGCTTTGGGCCATGCTTCGGACGCAAGCTTCAGACGAAGAAGCTGATGATGTAATCTCCCGGCGGCACTTATATTGTGGCACGCCGGTAGTGACGTCATGGGCTGTCGCCGGCCAACAGGTGGTGTTTTTAAATATGTATCTTCAGACACGAGTCACGCTGAGGCGTTCCCCGTAGCGACCCCTAGGGGACGCAGTGTCTCGTTCCCCACTCGGGGAACCATGGTTACATACGTAACCTGAGACGTTTTTTCATCATTTGTTTTACTTAACCAGTAGATTTGTCCTAGGTATTAACATGTGAAAAAGGCAGCAAAACAAAAACAAATGTAAAACAAAGAATATTGGTGTGTGTTTTACAAGAAATTACTATTTGTTTTTCTACTTCAGAATTTCATATTTAATTACAGCAGTAAATTACAATAAAACTAGCAGTTTCATTGTAATTATCTGTTATGTTTTTCAAAAATGTGGGAGTAATTTTTTTTTTAAATAAATGATACACCATCTTTTTACATGTAATGTACACTTACGGTGGGGCAAATACGTACTTGATACACTGCCGATTTTTCAAGACTTTCCTATTTACAAAGAATGGAGAGATCTGATTTTCATCGTAGGTACACTTCAACTGTGAGAGACAGAATCTAAAAAAATGAAAATCCAGAAAATCACATTGTATGTTTTTTTTAAATAATTAGTTTCCGTTTTATTGTATGAAATAAGTATTTTAAGTATAAGTATAAGTATAAGTAAAATAGAACTTAATATTTGGTTCAGAAACCGTTGTTTACAATTACAGAGGTCAGACGTTTCCTGTAGTTCTTGCTCAGGTTTTCACACACTGCAGCAGGGATTTTGGCCCACTCCTCCATACAGGTCTTCTCCAGATCTTTCAGGTTTTGGGGCTGTCGCTGGGCAACACGGAGTTTCAGCTCCCTCCATAGATTTTCTATTGGGTTCAGGTCTGGAGCCGGTCTAGGGCACTCCAGGACCTTGAAATGCTTCTTACAAAGCCACTCCTTAGTTGCACTTGCTGTGTGTTTGGGGTCATTGTCATGTTGGAAAACCCAGACATGACAGATCTTCAATGCTCTTACTGAGGGAAGGAGGTTGTTGGCCAAAATCCTCGCAATAAATGGCTCCATCCATCCTCCCATCAATACGGTGCAGTCGTTCTGTCCCCTTTGCAGAAAAGAACCCTCAGAGCATGATGTTTCCACCCCATGCTTCACGGTTGGGATGGTGTTCTTGGGATTGTACTCATCCTTCTTCCTCCAAACACGGTGAGTTTTTACCAAAAAGTTATATTTTGGTCTCATCTGACCACATGACCTTCTCCCATGCCTCCTCTGGATCATCCAGATGGTCTTTGGAAAACTTCAGACGGGCCTGGACATGTGCTGGCTTGAGCAGGGGGTCCTTGCGCACACTGAATGATTTTAATCCATGATGGTGAAGTTTGTTACTAATGGTAACCGTTGAGACTGTGGTCCCAGCTCTCTTCAGGTTATTGACCAGGTCCTCCCGTGTAGTTCTAGGCTGATCCCTCAACTTTCTCGGGATCATTGATACTACACGAGGCGAGATCTTGCATGGAGCCCCAGTCCGAGGGAGATTGACAGTCATCTTGAATTTCTTCCATTTTCTAATAATTGCGCCAACAGTTGTTGCCTTCTCACCAAGCTGTTTGCCTATTGTCATGTAGCCCATCCCAGCCTTGTGCAGGTCTACAATTTTGTCCCTAGTGTCCTTAGACAGCTCTTTGTGCTTGCCCATAATGGAGAGGTTGGAGTCTGATTGATTGAGTGTGTGAACAGGTGTCTTTTATACAGGTAACAAGTTCAAACAGGTGCAATTAATACAGGCAATAAGTGGAGGATAGGAGAGCTTCTTAAAGACAAACTAACAGGTCTGTGAGAGCCAGAATTCTTGCTGGTTGGTTGTGATCAAATAGTTATTTCATGCAATAAAATGGAAGTTAATTATTTAAAAATCATACAATGTGATTGTCTTCTAGATTCTGTCTCTCACAGTGAGGTGTACCTACAATTAAAATTACAGATATCTCCATTATTTGTAAGTGGGAAAACTAAAAAAAATGGCAGTATATCAAATACTTATTTTCCCCACTGTATATTCAAGACGTAATCAATGAAAGTGTTGGGGAAAGTTACTTTTAAAAGTAATGCATTATACTATCATGTATGTAATGTTGGAGAGATGAGATGAGGCAAACTGAGATGAGAATCTATGTGCAGGAGATTAATAAATCCAGGTAACAGCAACTAATCCAACATGGGTACAGCAATGAACTCAGATAAGGGCAAGAGAGCAGCCCTCACACACATTCTGACCAATGAACAAAGGAAATACTAGGGCTATAACTACAGGGGACAATTAGATTATAAGGGAGTGGAACCATTAAGTGACTATGGAAAAAAACAAGGGTAACCAAGTTTTTTACAGTCTATGGAGCTAACTAGCAAGTAAGAAGATGGAAGGAACAGGAACTAAAACACAGGAAGAGAAGACGGGGAATAAAGCAAAAACACTTCAACATAAAAGTCCTACACCAAAACACAGGGCAGACTAGACAGGAATGTGACAGTGTAATAATTTTACTTTACGAACAAGTAAGTAATTGCGTTACTTTTATGGAAAGTAATATCTACATTATAGCATTGTTTTTTGTCACCTGGGCTGGGCTTACCTGTTTGTCTTTTGAAAGTAACCTACTTTACTATTTACTTGAAAGACAGTAATCTGATTACATAACTCACATTATTTTAATGCGTTACCGAAACACTAATCTATGAAAACAGATCCTAATATCTTTTACTGCGCTGTTATTCAAGTCATTTTTTTTACTTTCACAGTACATATTTAAATGCAAAACAAGACATTATTGTCTATGTTTGCCTTTTTTATCTGTGTTTTTCCTATTATTTGTTACACCTGATGTTTTCTTTAAATTCTCTTTAATGTTCTCCTAAATATTTCATTATTATTATTACACCTGGGCTGCATTCAACCCCGAAAAACGGTGCAAAATGTTTATTAAACGGAAACAGTGATTTGTTGAACACCCTGCTGTGATGATGCAGGTGTTGCAACTATGGCAGCTGAGAAGACTTTGTGTTCTTTTTGAAGAATTTTCGGAGCCTGAATAAATCGGTATAAATACATGTTTAATACAGCAAAATACACTCGATGTTACAGTCACTGCCCTTGCTGTCCAGAATAAAACAGAACATTCCAATCGAGGGATTTGTGGAAACTGTGGTTCCTAATTATTGTGATCTATACTTGTGCTCTTATTATTTAATTTATTTTGCCTTTAATGTAAATAAACATGTGCAAACAATATACTTGCGCTTGTGAATTTATTTTGATGTTAATTACATTTACTTACAAATTCATCATCATCATGTTGATATGCTATGTCACTATAAAACTGACACACCCACCAAACAAGAGAAAACGTATCTCAAACCCCGTTGCCAAGAAACATGTCGTTCAACCCGGAAACTGTAGCAAAACGTGTGAGCCTGAACGAGCCCTGGTTCTTTCTGGTCCTCGAAACTGATTGGCTGAGAGCCTTTTCCAGCAGTACAATATTGTAGTGATAACAAAACTCCAACCATTTCACTGGTTGCCTCACTCTGCAAAAATATATAGATAGATCGATATAATATAATTTAGCCACTTTGAGAAGTCATTGGGTCATTTTTTTTTTTAAACAACCTATTAGTAATCACTCTTGTAGATTTACATGAAGTGATTTACCAGCATTTTTGTAAACACGGATGAGTTGCAAATGTGATATTTATTTACAACAATTGAATAATAAAAGGTAATATTGTGATAAATATTAGACACAATATTGTCTGATTTTGCCATTTTTTAGATAAATCTAGCTGTTTTGCTTGTTAAAGTAGTGTTGCTGTTGTAAAGTTATACAGCTACAGTAACTATCCACTCGGTTCAAATTTTTGTCAACTCCCTTGTTTCATTTCGATAGGTTTTAAAAATTATAAAAGCTCTTTATTCCAAAGATACTTCAAGCTAGTCAGTGTATTCAGTAGGCGTAATGTATTGTAAGTTGCTTCAGAGGCGTACGATATTGCAAGCATTACAGCAATAATAAAACAATGCGTTGTCATAAAAAAGTAAATGTACTTTTGGTATGTAAGTAGTTTAAAAACAAGTACTTCTGTACTTTTACTTAAGTAAAAATGTGTCTTTACAACTTTCAATGTAATGGATTAATATTTGACCAGCAGTATCTGTATTTTCAATTAAGTAATGTAATTGTGTACGTTGTCCACGTCTGACCCCTAAAAAGTGCATATTGGTACATTAAAGGTGCATATTAGTACCGAAATGGAACATGTCAGTTAATTTTAAAAAGTAGCGCCGTGGTGACAGCTTTGTACCTTTTTTTCTGAGTTTATAATATCATATAAAATAATATGTTCAATGTTCAATTTTGAAGGCATCTGTGTTACTTTTGTGTTACTTTAAACAGTTTTGGTACTCAGTTCGGTGGATTGGTCACCCCTTAAAACCTAATGTGAAATCTGAGTCCTGAAGCAAAACCAGTTGAGAACCAGAGCCGTGCACAGACATTTTGAGGGGCAGTGGCCCAAACAAAAAAAGGGGCACTAAGTGTTTGCTAACAAGCACTAATTTCGCTTGTTAGCAAATTATCCAGTTGTTACAAATATACACTACCAGTCAAAAGTTTTTGATTTCTTTTTTTTAAAGAAGCCTCTTCTGCTCACCAAGCCAGCATTTATTTGATCCAAAGTACAGCAAAAACATTACAATTTTGACATATTTTTACTATATAAAATAACTGATTTCTATTTGGATATATTTTTTAATGTATTTTATCCTTCAGAAATCATTTTAATATTCTGATTTCCTGCTCAAGAAAGATGTATTATTGTTATTATCAATATTTAAAAAAATTGAGTAGATTTTTTTCAGGATTATTTGATGAATACAACTATCCAAAGATAAGCATTTATGCACTATAAACATTCAAAGATATATATATATCAAAAGATATATATATATATTATAGAAATTAGGACTAATGCTATTTATTAGCAAGGATGCTTTAAATTGATGATAAAGCCATTATAATGAATGAAAAATGTTACAAACATGTATATTTCAGATAAATGCTGTTCTTCTGAACTTTCTATTCGAAACCTGAACATTGTTTTACTCAGCTGTTTTCAACATAATACTAATAATATATATTTTTGAGAAGCAAATAAGAATATTAGAATCATTTCTGAAGGATCATGTGACTGGAGTAATGATGCTAAACATTCAGCTTAAAATCACAGAAATAAATTACATTTTAAAATATACTCAAATAGAATATTAATAGCAATAATTAAAGTGTGACAAACTGCTGAATATTCCATATGATGATATACCTGCTGCCTTGCTGGAGCTTTGAATTCATGTTTACAATGTTGAACTGCCTTTAGTAGCCTCCCTTTGCTCTTTCTTTTGTGAAGGTATTTTTTCTACAAAGTGTGCCAACAACAGTCAATTTTGTGTTATTTATATATGATCTGATTGGGTACAATAATTTGATTAGACATTCTAAGAACGTGGATATTGTGTACAAGTTGTTACGACTTTTAGAGCAGATCATTGCCAACAGAAATACAACAACAACTACCAAATTATTTACTCAGCGAATCATCCACTGACTGTAATGTGGATTGCAATCCATCTACCTGTTAATGCATCGACCTCCGGGAAGAACTGTCCTCTCCAGAGAGCAGGCACACAGATTGTGAGTGATGCTGCGGAGTGGCGGGAAAACACGGAGTGTATTCATGGAATCAGTGGATCTTTAGCGGAGCGGTAACAGAATGCTTTGAGCTGGGGTTGGTCTGGTAAGAGGAGCACCACAGCCAATGAGGGCAGAGGGGCAGTGGCAATAGCCACCGGGCCACCCCCCTATGCACGGCCCTGTTGAGAACCACTAATCTAGTTTATGTTCCTAGTTTATAGTAGACATCAAGCCAATAATCTTTGCGTTACCAGTCTTAATCCTGAACCATTGGTCTTCAACCACTACAGACAGAAAAGTAAAGTGCTGTTATATTTCAATTCTAAGGTTTGCGATTTCAGAAAAAAATATTTATCTGATCGGTTAATGAAATAATTGTCTGACTGGCCGTTTTATGAGGCTGATATGTCAAGGCTGCAATAACAGGCAGCGAGGCCTGATTTTGTCTCTAGAATTTATGTATTTCTTTCCTTCCATTCAATGTAAATCAACGTCTATATATGTTACATGCAGCAGACTACAGCGCTTATGCTTTGTGATGTTTCCCAAGATGCCATTCAAATTTTTTCATCTCTACTGTACAGCACATAATGGGGGTGTGTTAGAGCTGTCTCTCCCATTCGTCTTAACTCGTGACAGCTTTTCAGGTCAGGTTCTCCCAATCTCCTCTGCATCACTCTTCACTTTTGTTCTTTTTTATGCTGCTTTTTACTCATCTTCCCCTCTCTCCTCTCTTTTATGCCTGATACCTTTCATCCTCACGGTTCCCCCTCAGCTCCTGCATCGTTCAGCTCCCCACCCCCTACCTCTTGCCGGCCCGACCAAGCCCTCTATCTCTTCAGATTGTGTCCCATCAGACGAGCGGCCTTGTGGGTAATGGGTGTGCAAATCCCCATCCGCACCCCGCATCTCTCATGTTGGTGAAACCTGTCGGCATGGGAACGCCAGTCTTGATCACCCTTATCAAAGGAAGCCTCGTTCCTCTTGCTATGCCTGGAGGTGCTTTAGAGAGGAAAGAGAAGATCTGTCAAATGGCTTGGATGAGCTCGAGATAGACAGGAACAGAGAAGGTATGCTTTGTACCCTTGGGCTACAAACACGAGCCAATCATAACCATGAAATGGGCTGCCATGAAAACAGTACATGGTAAAAAAATGGAAATCTCTCATTGTTTACTAGGAGTGGCTGCCAAACTTAAACAAATTGACAATTTAAGCTAATTTCTGCACAATAACGGCATCAAATGTGTTTGGAAAACAAATGTTTGGCAAATTAGGAAAATAGCTACTTTTGGAAATTTGACTGATAGTTCTTTTTCCAATAAATTATGGGTCAATTATATAATCAAGCAAGGATAAAGAAAAGGAACATTTTTTGTATTTATTAATTAAAAACATTTGCCAAGTTATACTCCAGGCATTCATTCTGGTTTAAAATGTCTTTGCAGATGTGTCATTTTCTAGTGTCATATAGCGACTAATAACATTAGTAACATTATAATAACATATTTTTTACCATTAGCTTATTAATTTCATATTAATTATTATTAAATTAATCATATTATTATCAGAAACTGGCAAAACACAAACAGGCAAGTGAATAACAAGCAGGTTTATTGAACAATGGGAGATGGGTAGAGAACAATGTCAGGTGAGTGAAAATACTGAAACCAGTCCTTAGAATGCCTTGCTGATTACTGACAGTCTATTTATTTTGGAGAAACACCGGAGAATCATCACAAAACTGGAAGGTAAGTATTAACAGGTTTCACACTAGCGAGTCAGGTATAGTTTGGAGTAGTGAACGATAGACCGGACAGTGATGGACTGGATACAGCGTGCTTATGAAGGTGACTTGATTGGGGATCGGCAGGTGCAGGTGATTAGTACACAGGTGAGTGAGATCGGGTTTAAGTGGTGGTTGATGACTGTTTTGATGGAGGAGGTTATGACAACGTGACTTCTCTGACAATTATACCTTTTAAATCATATTTTGTTTAATTTTATTTATTTGTTTATCTTGATTTTATTTTGCCCCCCCCCCCACCCACAGTACATATTTTAAGTGCAAAACAAGACATTACAGTCTATGTTTGCCTTTTTCTGTGTGTTTTTCCTATTATTTGTTACATCTGATTTGTTACATCTTTTTTAGTAAATGCTCTTTAATGTTCCCCTGAATATGTCATTACTAATACAGTGCTTTCTGGTTCTCAGAACAGATTGGCTGAGAGCCTTTTCCAGCGGTGCGATATTGTAGTGATAACAAAACTCCAACCATTTCACCGTTTGCCTCACTCTGCTAAAACTTATAGATGGATGGATGGATGGATAGATAGATTTTTGCTTTATAAATTCACAATACATTTTAATTAAGAAATTAAAAACATGCCCATCAAATATTCAGTCTTATCATGTATTCAAGTTCCTGTATGTATGTATGAAATAATTTTTTACATACCTTTGATTTTTTTGATATAGTTAGCTTCTGAGAATAACACTCCCATAAACTTTACACTGTATAGAGTCACTCGCTATTTTTTTTTTTTTAAATGAAGCGCATAAGCAGTCATGCCAAGCCTCAGTATAAACAGCGCCAAAGTCACTTCACAGGTGATGAATTCAGGACTAAAAGTAAAACAGCAGAAAAATGGATAGACGTTGGAAGACACACTGGATGAAAAATGTAAATTATAGTGTTTTGGACCTCAACATCAGCTGCTGCTGGATATAGAAATGTGGATATGGCAGAAATAAAAATAATGACTTCAGCACTCTATATTCAAGTACAGGAAAGGCTGTCAGAATAACACACTGATTTTAATTCAGTCCATTTTCAGAAAGATAAAATTATCAATACACACAAACATACACACACAAGACCAAATTGATCACTTCTTAGTGCAATATTGCTTTGATTCGTACTCTGTAATTAAGATGTCAGCCCAGAAGTGTTTCAGAAAACTATGATTGATGTCTACACACAAGTGCTTCATCTACACCGGAACACTTGATTACACTTTGTATACACCTCATAATATTTAATCTTCTCACTTAATTTTGAAAACTGATGTCCATGAGGGTGGAATATCTAAGCCGTACATGCATAGAACAAAAAAATATGAAAGTTTCCTTATGTGAGCAGCTCTTAATATATATAAAGTATATACATATATATATATATATATATATATACTGTATATATATGTATATAAATGGCAATATTCAGCACACTTTTTTTCTCTTTTATCGCATACTTGTGCCAAGCTAAAGTATATAGTCATCAACATCATCCCTTTCATTTTTAATGCTATCTCAGTTATATGCACAAGAAATCTCTGTGTCTCTGAGGCATATTACACGAGTAAACAAAAAAGCCGGTGACAGCAAGTAGTCAGGCGTCATCTGAAAACAACCAATGCACATGCCATATTAAACTACACTGGCTTCAGGAGTAGTAACTAAACAACCACGTTCATCAAAACACATTTTCAGATGCTGTCCGAAAGTTAATAACTCCCTGTTGTTGACTGCACCCAGAGGCACTTTTAAAAGCTATGTATAAAACACTGAGAAAGCCATAGTTACACCTCTGCCTCGCCAGACTCTTAAAATAAGAGGCTTTGGTGCAAATTGTCAGATATTGACTTACTGCAGCCATAATCCCACAGTGAGAGCATTTCAGTTTTTAGTCATAAATGGGATATTATTTCACATTTTTATTCAGAAGATAGTAAGCCTTGGTTTGAAGGTAGATTAATTTAAATTTTCACATTTGAAAAAAATGCAATCATTAGCAGGTGCAGACAGAAAGTGGTTCACATTTACTGTGCTGATTTGGATGAAATCTGCAGATTGCATTTAACTACACTTAACTACATCTAATAAAACAGCCAAAATATACAGTATAAAAGGATAGTTCACCCTAAAATTACTATTTTGTTATAATTTACTCACTTTAATTTTGAAGAAAATGTCCTGGGCAATCTATTCCATGCAATTACTATGAATGGGGATTTGAGATTTCAGCCTTTTAAAAGGACAAAAAACACCATAAATGTATTGTAAAACTGGTTTATATGATTGTGCACCTTATTCCAAGTCCTTTGAAGCATGACTGATATTGTTTACTAAAATTACAACTACTACAAACTGAAATTGAAACAAAGCTGGAAAAAATATAAAACTATATATAAAACTATTGCAAAACCTGCAACTAACAGATATAAGTATTCAAAATTAATAATACTCATAAATAAAATAAGTGAAAAGTAAATAGAAATATGAAAAAACTAAAACTAATAAAATAATATAATATAACATATAAATAATACTATACTGAAAAAAATGGTGTAGAAACCATTTTTACTCAGAAATTGTTAGTACATTTCATAAAAAGAAACGTACATCGGACTGACCGACGAATTGGAATCTCTCTAGAGAGGCCAATCTGCTTCGAGTGTAACTAAAACGAACCAATACACATTGGCATGCAATTATATGCAGCAGCTGCTCACTTCGCAGTGCGGGTAGTTGCATCTTCAGGTTTTTGCTGAGGTGCCGAACAGGTAAGGCGGCAGCATCAGCGGGGTCAAGCAGCTGTGGCGATGGGACGTTCGTCTCTGTTACCTCCTTCCGGGAACGAGGGTTACCTATGTAATCGATACGTTCCTATTTAGTCGGTTATGTTCGACGTACGTCAGACTGACTGACAAATAGGAACCCCTAACAAAGCGCCACAGGAGCCGCCCCCTTCCAGCGCACTGTAGCAAGCCTCCTGTACCCCCTTGCTTGAGGATGGTAGGACAGGGCAAACACAGAGAGTGTCGATCACTGCTGTTCCCCAAAACCCATTCAGTGAGACTATTGGATAACACAGGTATAGCGTACCCTTTCACTGGAAAGGAATGCTGCGGAAGCCACATCCTTCCCCGAAGGAGTTATGTGGAGAAGTACATATAGACTAACCCCGTAGGGATGTACTACATATAGAAGTACTGGGGTGACTCCAACCTGACGAGAGGAGGGAAAGACACAGGCTTTGTTTAAGAGCAAACCATGGAATAACACATATGGGATCCCTGTAGGGTCACACACATGGAACCCAGCCTAAATATATTAATTAAATTCAAGATTATTAGTATAGCGCTTTTTACGATACAATCCTGGTAAAGTAGCTTTACAGGAAATTAGGTTTCTGCATTATATTTCTATATTGCAGAAACTTAATATATTTAACTAATGGCAAAATTTGAGTGAGCACTGACTGAGCACGTTCCTCTGTGAGGCGTGCAAACTGTTCGACCGAATCCAACTCCATACTGAGAAAAGAGATCCTCTGCACTGGGGCGAGTTTGCTCTTTTCCCAGTTGACCTTAAGGCCCAACTGACTGAGGTGACTGAGCACCAAATACCTTTGTTCGCTTAACTGCTCCCGAGACTGAGCAAGAATGAGCCAGTCATCGAGATGCGAACACCCTTCTCTCATGGGAACAAGGGCTCCCTCCACAAATTTTGTGAAGACTCGGGGAGACAGGGCCAGCCCGAAGGGTAGGACCTTGTACTAATATGTTTGACCCTCAAACGCAAAGCGCAGAAACAAATCGAGACATGAAAGTACGCGTCCTTCAGGTCGATCTCTGCAAACCAATCTCTAGGACGGATGCCTTACCAGATACTAACCAGTGAGACCAATGTAAGTGATATGAAACAACAGGTTTATTGAAAGTGATGTCATACGTATTCAAGACAGCAGTCCGAAGGTGAGTAATCCAGGCACATAGAGGTATCAGATTTCTTAGCTGTGTGGTAAAAGGCTGTTCTCTCTTGTAGGCGATCCAGAGGAGTGAAGAAGCGGTGGAGCATCGGAGCATCTACTGGATATTTAAACACAGGTTAAGAGTCAGGTAAGTATGTTAAAACAAACCTTAAACAATCCACCGGGGACGGGGGGTGTTCCTTGGAGGCTGGTGCAGGACTGGGATACGTGGAACACCTCCAGGGTGGAGCCCGGGACTCGGGGGGCCATGGTGGATCAGGAATCTTGGGCAGCCATGGAGGATCAGGGAGCTTAAACGGCCATGGCGGGACTGCTTTCGAGGCCGTGGCCCCAGCCTCAGCCTCCATGGCTGGAGCCCTACTCCCCCCTCTTGAAGGCGCTCTAGAGGCACGGAAACTTGGGGGCGCCCTGGAAGCGCGGACACGTGGGGTGCTCTGGAACATGGACACATGGGGGCGCTCTGGAAGCGCGTACACGTGGGGCGCACTGGAGGCGTGGACACTTGGGGACACTGTCGTTGAGTGGGCATCGAAGGGGTGCAGCGGAGGAGCGGGCTCTGGAGGGCACCGACAAGGAGCTACAGACGGCGGTGAGCTTGTGTGGGTCACGGACGGCGGCGGGCTGGAGAGAGCCGCGGATGGCAGGCAGAAAACCCAGCGAACAGCAATTCTGGGCTTACAGTTTCCTCCACATTTCCAACGGTGAGGGAGGAACCACACTGCAGCATAACACAGCCAATATACTGTGCAAGGGAATACAAGTAAGCTGCAGTGGGTACTTGATCAACAAGATTGTCGTTGAGCACCAGCCAGAAAAGAGTCGTCATATAGCCTGAAATAAATTGTAAGCTAAACTGTGCTTCATTGTCATCAGCGTGTACTAAACTATAGAATTATCTTTGATTCCACAGGACCCTGATGTAAATGTCAGGACTTTAAAGGCCATAATACACCTGCTGCACACATATGCAAAGTAAAAACACGTCATGCCATCATCTTCATTGACCTTTCTTGCACTGCTTTTTCCTGTCCTTGTCCGCATGTGATCACTCTGTGTTAAAGGCGGTAATTTGATCATTTGACATATGCCACTGTCAGCTGATGTTTTCTTATGTCTCTCAGAGTGAATGCATTACATTTATCTTCTTGCATGAGCCTGACCTCGTCTCTCAACCTGTTGTCTTCTACCCCTTCATAATTACCTGAACAGGGGGGCATAGTGCCGGCATTTCACATGCCTCCTTCTCAGAGTTTAACAGAGCGTGAATGAGTCTTTAAATGTGTGCTATTTAAGTGCACACGTTTACCTCAGGCTTTGTTTTGATCGTGGGTTGTACCTGAAAGAAAATGCATGAACTGAGGTGAACTCAAAAAGTATTTGGAAACTCTTGGACACTTAAGATACAAAAAATAAAAGAGCTGAATTTGGTTCTAAACCAAAAATGGTTCTAAACAGTACCAGAAAAGTTTTTTTTGGCTTTTAACAATAGCAGAGCCCTTTTTAGTGCTAAATATAAGCTTTTTTTATAGGGTTCCATATAGAACCATGCTTTGAAAATGCTACACAGGACCTTAATGGTGATATAAATAACCCTTTTAATGATAGTTTTTCATTAACATTAGAATGTAAATATCATTAATATAAGTATTATTTTGTTTATATTATGTATTAATATAGTGTTTTGTACCCCTCTAGCTGCCTGGTCATATAATATATCTTACCTATCTTATATCTTGTAATATACTTGTAATATCTTATAATACAAGTGTATATTAAGGTTTTACATAAAATCCACAACAACAACAATTTGTCAATTTCATTTTGTTTATGATGTGAAATATTTGGCAAAAATTGCAGTGTTCTAACAACAGTTATTAGTAGAATACCTTAATTAATGACAATGGACATTGGACAAATATAATGCTTAAAAAATAAAACAAAATAGAACATAAAATAGTGTACTGAAGACCAAGCTCCGTAAAATATCTTCACAATCCTCTATGATGCCTTTAGGTTAATCATTATCTGTAATTTGGTGTGACTGAATGGCAGTTTTTCTCTGCAGATGATGAGGTTTTATAGCATATGAAATGCACAGTTGAGTTTAGATATACAATGTGTCTCTTTTCATTTGTTTATGTGAAAATAAATTGTGTATGAAAGCCAAAAGTTGTATGTGAGCACTTTACAATGTTAAAAGCAAAAAGCTATATATATCCATGGGATAGCTGGGTATGTTTATGCATAAACCATAGTAATACAAAATATTTAAAAAATTGATCATAAATTCAATATCTTTGTTTCTTACTTGGTGATATATCCTTAAATGAATAGAGCTGGTCACATGTACATATTCATACTAAATATATAAACTAAAAAGAGAAGACCTAGAAACAAACAATTAGCATTTGAAAGTTATAATTGATAGACATTTTAAGAAATAAATTATTTACCTGTTGAGACTGTTGACAGTCTGTGTAGTTGGATGGCTGAGCTCCATAAAATCAGAAATGATGCATCTTAAAAGTGTAGCCTCGGTTATGGTTTCACATTAAAACAACAATAACAACAGCAGCATGTTGACATGTGTTGTTTTTTTTGACATGCAAAATTATCTGTGCTCATAACAACAGTTATTAGCTGAATACATTGACGAATGGCAATTGACAATGAACATGAATAAATACATAAAGAAGTAAAACACAATCTAAGAATAAAAAAAATAGTGAAGCAAACCAAGTTTCAGTGATACAATCACATTCCAATCAATATGATGCCTTTAAGTCCATTATTTTGCTGTAATTAAGTGGTGATTTTTCACTGCAGATGATGAGGTTGTAGCATGTGATACATCTAAAATACACAATTGAGTTTAGAGTTACAGTGTGTCCATGTGTTTATGTAAAAAGAGTTATGTTTATAAAGGCCAAAGGCAAAAATTGACAGTATGTGAGCCCTTCACAATCTTAATAGAAAAAAGTGATAAACAGTTATGGGATAGTTGTAATATTTTTTTGTGACTGGGTATGTTTATACATAAACCCAAGTAATAATAAAAAAAATCTAACAATATGAATTATAAATTCATTGTCTCTTTTAATTACTTAGTGGAGAAGAAGAGATAAGTTCCCGAAGCTTAGCAGAGCTGCACACACTTGTATGTGACAAAAAATAAATTAAAAGACAAGAACATGTTTGTTTGGGAACCGATTCCAAATGTAAAGATACATTTGTATCTAATTTTAAGAATGAAACCAGCAATGAAGTGCTTTGACAATTACAAATTTGAAAAAACAAAAGGGTGGGAACAAATAACCCTAAACTCCAACAAAGAACCATTTCAGCATAAAAGAGTTCTTCAGAATGCTATGGTTCTAAATAAAACCATTACTGCATGTAATGAAACATAGAGTCACATTTTTGTTAGAGTGTAGTAGAGTATATTATACAACATTCAAACAGTTTTTTTTAAGTGTCCAGATACTTTCTGGGGCCACAACATATTTGCAAATGAGTTAGCTCTAGTGAACCAGAAAACCAATAATCAGGGAAAATATAATAATTATGCACATGAAAATCAGTCCACGAAGAAATAAACACAACAATTGACTGCCAAAGAGCTGGATTTATTAATAATTCAGTATTCAAACCTGTTCTGCCCTACATCGGATGAAAGAGCAGTCGAATCGATGAAGATAAACAGAATTAGATATGTGGATAAAGAGTATATGTGTACCGTAACTTGGCTTAAATACATACAGACAGGAAATGCCATATTCCTGATGGAAATCTCCAACCGATCAGTAGCAATCCCTGTCCCGAAGGAACGAATGGGTTTTCCATTTGGATGTGATCCCTGTGATCCCTGTGATTCTGCATTTCTCAGCACATTGAATTCCGATCAGGCATCACGTCTGGATGCAGCCCTTTATATAAGCACAGCACATCAACAGCAGAGAAAAGAAAAATCATACATAAATATGACTGTCACTGGGGATTATCAAGTTTAGTAATGACTTTATCAACCCCGATGGTACGATTGCAGATATATTTTGTAACACAAACTTAAATGCTAAAACAGCTGTAAGGAAAGTGTAATTTATAAACATACACCTTAAATGCGAAGTGTCTTGTTTTTTTATTGTTAAAATGTCACATATATTCCAGCATAATGTGTACACAATTAACATCTCAGGTTACGTATGTCAACCATAGTTCCCTGAGAATGGGCCATCATAGACTAGCTCACCAGAGTATGGCTCTCTGAGTGGAGGTCTCCAGCGTGACCGGTTACCTGAAGCATGATTACAAACACCCAATGCACTTGACATTGGCAGTGAGGCTCAAGAAAGAGCATGCTAATGAGCATGTCTGCGAGCATAGGGCACCTGTGGAACACATCACTCTCTTTTTCAACGAGGGGACCAACAGGAATGCCTCAACTCTAGTTGGCCCAGAGAGTGGAGGTCTCAGCATCCCGACTCTGTAGGCGAGAGGAGACCTGACTACACTCAGCGACAGACCTGAGACGAGGCTCACAATAGAGCCTACATACTAACAGTGCCCTCTAGGGGAGCCCCGAGTAGGGGAGCGCTTAAGAGTGGAGGCCTCAGCCTGGCTACACTCAATGTCCAGAAGCTGGATTCCTAAGTCACAGAACCGAACACCATCCTTTTACTGCCCAGCAGACGGAGCTCAAAACCCCTCTTCAGGCAAGCTCAAACGCCATCATAGACTAGCTCACCAGAGTATGGCTCTCTGAGTGGGAGGTCTCAGAAGCGACTCTCCAGATTGAGAGGAGACTACACTCTCAGAAGCAGTTAGTGAGGCTCTTCAGAGCCTACCTGCCTTTACTGTCTAAGCGGAGCTCTGAAGAGTGGAGGCTTCAGCAGAATGACTCTCTAACGAGAGGAAGCCAAACAACACTCAACTCTAGTTGGGGGGCTCTTAAGAGTGGAGGTCTCAGCATACCGACTCTGTAGAGCGAGAGGAGACCTGACTACACTCAGCGCTACAGACAGCTAGCGAGGCTCACAATAGAGCCTACATACTAACAGTGCCGTCTAAGCGGAGCCCCCGAGTAGGGGAGCTCTTAAGAGTGGAGGCCTCAGCCTGGCTACACTCAACGTCAGAAGCAGTTTGTGAGGCTCCTCAGAACCTACCTCCTTTTACTGCCAGAGACGGAGCTCTGAAGAGTGGAGGCTTCAGCAGAATGGCTCTCTTAAACGAGAGGAAGCCTAGCCACACTCAGTCCGAGTAGGGGAGCTCTTAAGAGTGGAGGCCTCAGCCTGGCTACACTCAACGTCAGAAGCAGTTAGTGAGGCTCTTCAGAGCCTACCTCCTTTTACTGCCAGAGACGGAGCTCTGAAGAGTGGAGGCTTCAGCAGAACGGCTCTCTACTGAGAGGGAAGCCTAACAGCACTCAACCCTGGTTGAGGGGCTCTTAAGAGTGGAGGTCTCAGCATAACGACTCTCTAAAGCGAGAGGAGACCTGACTACACTCAGCGCTACAGACAGCTAGCGAGGCTCACAATAGAGCCTACATACTAACAGTGCCGTCTAAGCGGAGCCCTGGAGAGTGGCGGCTTCAGCAGAATGACTCTCTTAAATGAGAGGAAGCCTAGCACACTCAGTCCGAGTAGGGGAGCTCTTAAGAGTGGAGGCCTCAGCCTGGCTACACTCAACGTCAGAAGCAGTTAGTGAGGCTCCTCAGAGCCTACCTCCTTTTACTGCCAGAGACGGAGCTCTGAAGAGTGGAGGCTTCAGCAGAACGGCTCTCTACTGAGAGGGAAGCCTAACAGCACTCAACCCTGGTTGAGGGGCTCTTAAGAGTGGAGGTCTCAGCATAACGACTCTCTAAAGCGAGAGGAGACCTGACTACACTCAGCGCTACAGACGGCTAGCGAGGCTCACCTACATACTAGCAGTGCCGTCTAAGCGGAGCCCTGGAGAGTGGCGGCTTCTGCAGAAGGACTCTCTTAAACGAGAGGAAGCCTAGCAACACTCAATCTGAGTAGGGGTGCTCTTAAGAGTGGAGGTCTCAGCATAACGACTCTCTAAAGTGAGAGGAGACCTGACTACACTCAGCGCTACAGACAGCTAGCGAGGCTCACAATAGAGCCTACATACTAACAGTGCCGTCTAAGCGGAGCCCCCGAGTAGGGGAGCTCTTAAGAGTGGAGGCCTCAGCCTGGCTACACTCAACGTCAGAAGCAGTTAGTGAGGCTCCTCAGAGCCTACCTGCTTTTACTGCCAGAGACGGAGCTCTGAAGAGTGGAGGCTTCAGCAGAACGGCTCTCTACTGAGAGGGAAGCCTAACAGCACTCAATCCTGGTTGAGGGGCTCTTAAGAGTGGAGGTCTCAGCATAACGACTCTCTAAAGCAAGAGGAGACCTGATTACACTCAGCGCTATAGACGGTTAGCGAGGCTCACAATAGAGCCTATACACTAATAGTGCAGTCTAAGCGGAGCTCTGGAGAGCGGAGACTTCAGCAAAGGACTCTCTTAAATGAGAGGAAGCCTAACAACACTCGATCCAGGTAAAAAACAAAAAATATATATATATATATTTTTTTTTTTTAGCTCGCAAGCGCCCCTAGGGGGTATCGACGCATATCCGCGCTCGCGCCTCCCTTCGATGTCAGCATAATTAACATGCTTATACCGATGGATGCGGGCTGAATATGGTTTACGATCTTACTATGAATATCTGGAGAAGGAATGGGAGGCTCACGGGAGCTGGGAGGTTATGCCAGAGAGAGATCGCTCATCAAGTCTACTGCGAGCCACTCCCCATTTTTTGTGCCTCCACTGTAGGTTACCTAGCAGAAGCGCATGCTTCATAACCTCCAGCAGCTCTACATCGCAGGAAGCACACCATGAGCCAGCAAAGCACTTCCTACTGGATCAGAAGATGTAACAGACAATACATCTTCCTCCCGCAGTTCACTCTCGTCAGCCGCTGTCGAGCGCGAGATGAAAAATTATTCTCTCTCAAGCTCGTTCGCAAGCTTCATCTGCGATTGCCGCGAACTCAGTCTCTTCACTGCCTCTGCAGCGGCTGGACCCGAGCCGCGGGGGGCAGATGATCGCCCCAATTCTCTCGAGAAAACGGGACGACCGAGAGCGGAGCTTCACAATGAACGCACTCCATTCCCTCGAGAACAGAGCGCGCGTGCTCTTCGCCCAAACACATAACGCATAGATCGTGTGTGTCATCTAGTGTCAGACAATGCTGACACGGATCGACACACCTCCTAAAGCACTTCTCAACAGACATATCTACTCACACTTCAGAAACAAGGTCCCCTGAAGGAAAAAAAGAGGATTAAGTGTTCCACAGGCGCCCTTTTATGCTCGCAGATGCTCATTAGCTTGCATCATAGGCGTCCACCTGCCAATGTCAAGTGCATTGGGTGTTTGTAATCATGCTTCAGGTAACCGGTCACGCTGGAGGCGTTCCCACAGCGACCCCTAGAGGACGCAGCTTAGAAGTTCCCTTCGGAAGGGAATGTTGATTTTGTTGTTTTCATTGTAATTTTTAGCAATGTAGTGTCAATTTTTTTTTTAATTTACAGTGCAGTTGTATTATAATAGTAGGCTAATATATTTAAGCATGTGAATTATTATTATTATTATTATTATCCCCTCAGAGCTATCAGGCCTAATGAGTCCTAAATAAGAAAATATATGTATTATGCTCAAATGTTTCAAACCTATTTAAATTGTATGCCTTTAACATTGTGACAATTGTCATGATATTATAACTGGTCGAGATATAAAAATATCAATATAAAATAATATTTATATTTTTTAAGATATTGCATCAACGTTAGAAATGCAAGTATTGTGGCAATACATAAAGCTATTTGAACAGCCCAGTATAGCAACATTGGTTCAACTTCAACAAATGGAGTGAGTTTGGAGAGAGGCTAAATATTTGTCTGACCAATAGCAGAGAAGGGTTTTGAAAACCTGCTTGGAAACAGTCGTTATTTTTTTCAGTTGTTGAAGAAATTACACACTGCATCCTTGTAAACAGTGTTGCCAACAACTAGATTTAGCAACTTCTTTGGCCCTTTAAGTTTTGGAAAAAAATCCTTTTTTTTCCAAAAAGAGGTCTAGCGACAGATCTATTGACTTGGACAAACCTTATTTAGTCTCTGAGACCCATTATTATACTGCCTCATGATCACAAGGCCTTGTTTTGCTGTGCACACAACTCTCTTTGCATCTGCTCTGTTCAGTGAATATCTGAGAGGAGTAGTGCGTCAGCGCATTCAGTTAAAATATTCTGTTGCATCTAAAATGAAAATTTTACATGTAAACCACAGCCTTTGTCTTCATATTATGTGTATATAATTTTGTCTGATGATGTCTTGATAATAAATCAGGATTTTAGTGAAGATTAACAGCTTGGATGGGAGTGCTGGTTCTATAGTCTTAATGGGCCATGTTTCAGTCATTATTTCATATTCATCTCATTGTCTGACAATAGAAACAGACAAAATATATAAATGAAAACCATTTCATTAAGAAATTGGCTGTATTAAAATACAGTATATAAGCAGGAGAGAGGCAAACAAATGTAAAAGGTTGACACTAGGCAGAATGCAAAAAAGACACAATGGCATAATGGATATGCTAATTAATGCATGATGTCATTTAGCAACATTTTCGAGCAGGCTTTAGCTACTTTCCATTGAAGTTAACAATTGTATGTAATTTTTTGTTGGTATTGAAAGCTCATTAATATCCATCATCAGAGAGCACATGGATTAATTTATGCTTCCATCGTCACACCCACACAGCCCATTTATGCCTGATGGCTGAGGAATTGTGCATGTTCAAAAAGCTAGATAAATAAAACCCATGTATTTCTGGATTTATATTACCTAAGGATGATAATTTGAAACACTCAGAACTCAGCAATCATGCTTTATTTCAATTGACTTTTATAAGTTAAAAAAGAATAACTGATGATATTTGGTTCAAAAACAAAAGAAAGGACCCCTACCCACAAAAAATAAAATCCAGTGCCTGATAAGCATAAAATAAAATCTAATGCCACTCCACTTTATTGCATTTGGCTCTGTGAAAAAGCTCCATGTGGTTTTGTCTAGGGGAAAATAAGGAGCCTGCAGTACAAAACTCACAGGCTGCAATACAAGGCCACTACATGTGCACACATTTGAATGCAAGCCTCAATTTGAGCCACTTTCAAATCAAAAGCAGAGAGTCTAGTCTCCAGCAAGGCCAGGAAAGCTCTATGCATCCAAATTGCTTTGAGAGGAAGGGAGCATCTGGTCCATTGAAATCAACTTAATGCATATTTGCCAAAGCGACCGTCTGGCAAAATAGTGCTTTTTTATTTTTTATTGGTAGAGTCCCCTTCTCTCCCCCTTCTTTTGCACCTCTCTCTCCCCTCTTTCGTGGCTTTGGTAGGGTCATATGAAAAGGCATGTAGGCTGATGAAAATGAAGCTTTTATATTGAGCGAGTAAGAGATGGAGATGGAGCGAACAAAATTTGAATGGTCACTCACAATCTATCAAAGGATTCGGATCTGCAGGCCGAGTAGAGGGACAAAGTGCAACCTCGCATTTCATTGACTGTACTAAAAAAAACTTAAATGATGCCGACAGCTGTCCAAGGTTTGGGTCGGATTTAGAGTCAAAGGTCAATGCTGAAGCAAAATCATTCCCTGAAGGTAGTGGATGCACTAAGTGTTACTCTAATCAGTCTGAATGACTGTATTGCCATAATTTTGAAGTCATGTGTTTCCACCTAATAGCGATTACATCCAACACCTGAATCTACCATAGCCAAAAAAACACAACAAAAACACTAAGTTTCTTAAGCGAAAGTCCAGAACAAGTACATTAGCACATCAATAGCATACACACCTACTGCATAAACACTGTATAAAAGTCAGTGATATTACTCAAACGCACACACACACCCACTTGTACGTTCTTCCTGTGTTGACCTCAAAGGCAGAGCAGAGCGCAGCTTGAAGCTGGTTGCTCTTGGCAGGACACGGGGAGTCCAGGCAGGGTGAGCCAGCCTCCCTGAGCCAGCTGCTCCAACAATAACTCTGTGTGTTTGGTTTGGCCTGATCTATAGCCCCCCAGCCCTAAGACTTAAATCCCCACAGCCGTCCAGCATGTGGCAGGGAGAGTTCTGATAGTACCGCTAAGAAGAGACTCCAGACCGGCTGATAGAAAATCTAGTCATCCGGACTGTCAGGACACAAACTTCATTACCCTGTGAGGGTGAGCTATGCTGAGGGCATGAAGATAATAAACTAGTGCTGTGCTACTGTGTTACTTACTAATCTATTAAATGTGTGTAAAGTGAGTATTTATTTAGAGCATGTACCAAATTTAAAATTTTAACTGTTTCATTCTGTTCTGTCCTCTTTATAAAGGAAGAAATTGTCAGAAACTTTTTGAGAGTTGCAGCACAGATGTCAGAATTTAATATTTATATGCCCCCAAGTCAAGTGTACTTTGAATAAAACATCACAAAACTATTTGTATAGCCTGTTTCTTAATTAATTAGTTATTTATCGTATTATTGTAAGCAAAAGAAAAAGAAAAAGAGAAAAAAGTATTGTTAAAAATGTTGTAGACTAACACATTTGGTTGAAGTCACAAGCTGAAATAATACACCTACATAAAAGAGTTTGGGTTATTCAGCTACATAAAAGTTCGTTTTAAAATGTATTTTACTCAGCAAGGACTAATAAGTTGACTAAATGTGACAGTAAATATATTGTTACAAATAAATGTTATTTAGAAATTTCTATTGAATAAAAAAATAGATAGATTGTAATAATATTTCACAATATTTTTATTGTATTTTTGATGCAGTCGTGGTCAGAAATATTGGCACCCTTTGGTAAATATGATCAAAGAAGGCTGTGAAAACGTATCTGAATTGTTAATCCTTTTGATCTTTTATTTTAAAAAATCACAACAAATCTAACCTTTCATTGGATATTAATAATTTAAAATGGTAGGAAATATCATTTTAAAATAAATGTTTTTTCTCTAATACACATTGGCCACAATTAACGGCACCCTTTTATTCAATACTTTTTGAATCCTCCATTTGCCAGTTTAACAGCCCTGAGTTTTCTCTAATACCTGATAGAGAACACCTGACAAGAGATCAGAAACCATTCTTTCATCCAGAATCTCTCCAGATCCTTCAGATTCACAGCTCCATGTTCGTGTTTCTTCTCTTCAGTTCACCCCACTCATTTTCTACAGGGTACAGGTCAGAGGACTGGAATGGCCATAGCAGAAGCTTGGTTTTGTGCCCAGTGACCAATTTTTGTGTTTGGATTATTGTCCGGTTGAAAGATCCAAACCCATTATAAGATTTCTAACAGGGTCAGTCATTTGTTGATTTTTTTATCTGCTGTTATTTGATAGAATCCACGATGCCATGTGTCTAAACAAGATGTCCAGGATCTCCAGCAGAATTATATGCCCACAACATTAAAATACAGCAGTATATTTAACTGTACACATGAGGTAAATTGTATCCCTGTGTTCACCAAACACTTCTTATAATTACATTTACATTTATTAATTTAGCAGACGCTTTTATCCAAAGCGAATTACAATTGAGGAATATAATAAGCAATATGTTATAAAGAGGCAAACAGACAAAGGAAGTGCTTGTAATACAAATTTCTAGGCATTGTTCAGAGCAAATTCTAGCCAGACGGTGAGAGTTTAGGGAAAAGAGAGCAATGTTAAGGAAAGGGAGCAACATTTTTTTTTAAGATGAAGTCAAGTGATGATGGAAGAGATGAGTTTTCAGGTGTCACTTTAAAATTGTCAGGGATTCAGCGTTCCGGGTGAGGGTAGTAAGTTCATTCCATCAGCCAGGAACGGAGAATGAAAACATTCTGGAGAGTGATTTTGTGCCTCTCTGTGATGACACCATGAGGCGTCGCTCAGTCGCAGATCTCAGACTTCTGGAGGGGATGTAGATTGTCATAAGGGAGTGGAAGTAGGTGGGTGCTGAGCCTGTGGCTGTTATAAATGCACGCATTAGTGTCTTGAACTTGATGCGAGCTGCAATCTTGAGTGTTTGCTGCTTAAAAGCTATTTTTTTTGTTTCATCTGACCATAGAAGCCAGTCCAATTTGAAGTTCCAGTCGTGTCTGACAACTTAATATGCTGGAGTTTGTTTTTGGATGAGCTAGGATCATTTGTAATGAATCCCTCCCAAACAAAATGTGATTATGTAGGTTTTTTTTTTACAATTTTTTAAAGGTTTTTCTGACCCCGAAACTAAACATTTCTCTTAACTCCAGCTGTGATCCTTGAAGAGTCTTTGGCCACTCAAATTCTCCTCCTCACTGTGCATTAGGACGATGTAAACACATGTCATCTTCCAGGCAGATTCATACAATTTTCTGTTGATTGAAAATTCTTAATTACTGCCCTGAGGGGTGAAAAAGTGAAGTGGGAAAAGCCACTTTACTAATTTGTGAAGCTAAATTATCTTTGAAATTTTTTCTCATTGTGATGGATGATTAAGGGAATGTGGGCTTTGTTTTCCCTCCTATTTATATTTATGTGAAACAGGAAGTCATGGTTGGATAATTTCCTGTTCATAATCACCCTGGAGTGCCCAAAATTGTGAATATGAATGGGAATATACTTCAGAGATATTTTACTCATAAGAATTTCCAGGGGTGCCAATAATTGTGTCCAACATGTATTTGAGAAAAAAATTCATTTCATAATGAGATTTTCCCCCATTTTCAATTGTTTAGTTTAATGAAAGGTTAGATTTGTATATATACAAAAATATCAAAAGGATTAATAATGTAGGTTTATTTTGGTATATTGATAATATATACCAAGGGTACCAATAATTCTGATCATGACTGTGTAATACAGCCTTGGTGAACATAAATACTTATTAAGATAATTGTGTATTATTAATTGAATGCATGACATATTAAATAGATTAAAACCAAAATTAACATAATAGCTCACCATTTTTTTTACAAAATTAGAAACACTCTCTGCCTATAATTTAGTTGTTTGCGCTTTTGGATTTGCAGGTTTACTTGAAATCACTTACAGCATACAGTATTTAAAAATAGAACCCGAACACACAGTTTGAAAAACAATATATATTTCAGAGGTAACATTATTTCTAAAATGAACTATAAAAACATTAGATACAAAATGTGACAGCCCTAAATAATACACTATGATTCCACAAAATAATAATTTTGAAAACTGTATATGCATGTACATGTACAATCCAAAACTGTCTGTAAAACTTTATGGAAGTGAACCAGCTTTTCCCCCCCATATATGTCGAACACAGTTATTCTGTGCACTAAATATCCCTCATCTTCACAACAGATTACAAAACCTGACTTTTTTCACATGTATTGTTGTTTGCTGTTTATTAAAAAGGAATATAAATGGAAGGTAAGATTATGTTGGAGGCTGCTGACCCCATGGCCTGTGTGTAATATCCCCAGTGTGTGTCGAACCCCCCTTCTCCTCCTCGGGGGAGCAGTCAGATTAGGCAGTGCAGCTCTGCAGAAGGCCTCTAATCACTCTGCATTAGCATAACAAAAGAGGGAGAGCTCCTGGCCAGTGCAACCGCGCGCCACACAACCCATTACTGGCAGCCTTTATTACAATTATCACGTCTATAGTGCCTGCACTACTGCTGACGGGCAGAGAGTGTGTGTTCTGGGTTTTAGAGGGGCTGTATAAAGAGTGTGTGTGCATTTACAAGTGACTGGGTGTGAGTGGGAGTGTGCGCAGCTGTGTGAGAAGTGTGTAGATCTTGAGTGTGTGTGTGTGTTTGTGTGTGTGTATTCTGTGAGTTCTCAGCACCGACTCTGTGTAATTCTCATCACGTAGTTCCATTCTCCCTTTGTTGGCTTGGCTGGAACGCATGCAAGGGAACGTTGCGTGCACCTGATTTTGTGCCTCTCCCAGCCCTTGCAGCCTATATTCCCATCTGAGCCGCCTAAACACACACGCACGCACGCACGCACACACACACACACACACACACACACACACAATCCCTGCTCCACCAAATCTCTGAGCCCTAGGCTATAGAAATAGGAACAAATTAATAATTTTTCAGGGTTGCAATAACAATAAGCGCAGCTCTGGAATGCTAATAATATGATGACTCTTAATTCAGATTATTATAATTAATAATGATTACAGTGGCACTACAAATAACATGCAGCCATCAACCTAATGAGAACATGCATCAACCTAGATCTGCCTTTGGTTTCTAACCGATCCCCGCTGCCTCTTCAGTCATCTATTCTTAGAGTTTACCTAATACGACAACAAAAAGAGAACAGAAGGGAAAATTCAAATGGGTGTTTATTTACAGTATATTTATTATTTTCAATCTGCACTGAGGAAAATCAGTGTGGAAAATAACAATCAAAAGCAATAGTCTTGGGACACACTGATATTTCATTTGAAGTTCATGCAATTGGCAGCAGTTGACCCATATACTGCTGTTGTACTGAGGAAAAAGGAAAACTTTGAACATCTAATTATGAATTTCGATGTATTTTCCCTCCCGAATGCTAAAAAACAAGGGCCAGAAATAGAAAACTACATATTTGTCTCACAGTTTGTTTGTGAACCGCATAAACTAAAGCTGACCCACATAACCTTCATATAGCCGTGATTTCCTGATAAAGCACCTCCCTAATTTCTGGTGACTTTGTGATAAGGGCTGTCCCATGTGAAACTACCTCTGAGACTCAAGCCCGAGTCACTAACCTGTGTGTATTCATGATTGCTTGTTAGCAATTTTTTGTCCAATGGTAATGAAGTCTTTTGTGCCTTATGATTGCACCATCAATCAAAAATACACAGCCCTGATTGCTGCCGGTCCCCATTCCCGATGCATAAGGCAACAAAGTGAAACACTTGCGCAAACTCATCAAAATCACATGTCGGTCGCCACCAAGACACACACACACACATGCGAACTCAACATAATCATATGTTAGCTGCCAGAGTGAACTATTAAACACTGATGGGGAATGCTGGTAACCAAGGTTACTTTTCATAAGAACAATCACACTCCAAAATGTCATGCGAGAGAAAGATTGCAACAGGAACTCAAAGACTTTCCTATTACAAATGAGTATTGGCTCCAGATTAAACCATGTAACTAATTCTAGCAGAAAAAAAACAGCATAACTGTCCCTTTAAGCATGCAGTGTGAGCTAAGATTGTCTAAGATTGCACTATGTATAATCATGTTATGTTCTTTACTGTTTTAAATTCATTTAAAATAAATTTGATATCATTTATTTTTTATTGCTGTGATTTTTTATTTACTCCTTGTTAATATTATTATTTTTAATGTCGATTTCACTTCCCTTTTATGTAAATCAATTTGAATTACCACTGTGTATGGCATGTGCTACATAAATAAACTTGCCTTGCATTGCCTAAAATAATTATTCACTAAATTATCAGCTGAAGATTATTTTTATTTAAGCCGATGAGCCTGTTGAGTTCAAACTGCTGTAAATGCATCATCAGTATTCTGTTGTAAAGGTCTCCAAATATCATATTTGTTTATTAGACAAAAATGTAAAATTTCCGATCCATTCACAAATGTTACCATGCACTGATGCAATCAGGATCACGCGTACAGCATCACATTTGATCAGGGTGGGTGTCTTGATACAGAGGTTCCTCCTCTGTATCAAATTATCCTGTACTAATGTATGCGTTTGTGTTCTATATGCGTCATACTTCAAGGAAACCATTAAATGAGGCTGAAGCAGCAATTTATTAATGTGCATCTTGAAACAAGGATGTGTATGACATTGTAGTATTTCCACTATTTATGGTAGTATTTTACATCCTGTCATCTTTCCTTAAACCACACAATGCTTGTCTGATGAAAAGACCAGCATTTAACAAGCAGAAAGACTTTATCTCAGACTTGTTTGTGATAATTTGTGTTGGGGAGTAACTAGTTATTTGTAACAGGATATGAGACATCAATATTTCAGGAGATTAGGACAGAATAGGTAACACACGCTTATTTAATTTCTGTTTAATTTCCTATTTGGATTTATGTATATGTATTTTTTTTCCAAATAATTGTTAGATGCCAGTGTTTCTGGCTGTCATAGTTATGCAAATTACTTATTACATTACTTATTACATATTACTTGGGACGTGCAGAGAGTTCTTCAGGGGCAGGGGCTCAAATTGGATCAACATTTGGATACATGACTATTTTATCTTTTTGCAAGAAGTCACATATAGTCATCAAACCTGCATTTATTTGATCAAAATGTGGATATACGTTATTACTTTACTTTTCTTACTGCGCATTGTATGCAAAGTGGAATTATTAACAATGTTGAAAACATGTAATACTTTTTCAGGATTCTTCAATGAATAAAAAGTTAAATAAGAACAGCATTTATTTAAAATATAACTTTTGTAATGATATACACTACTGTTCAAAAGCTTGAGGTCAGTTTTTTTTTTAAGAAATTTGTTTTTATTCAGCAATGATTTGTTAAATAGAAACAGTGAAAGCAATGATCGATATTGTTAGAAAACATCTCTATTTTAAATAAATACTGTTCTTCTAAACTTTTTATTTATCAATGAACCCTACAAAAGTATCAAGGGTTCCATTAAATAAATAAATAAATAAATAAGCAGCACAACTGTTTCCAACATTGATTATAAATCAGCATATTAGAAAGATTTCTGAAGGACCATGCATTGAAGAATGGAGTAATGATGCTGGAATTTCAGCTTTAAATAACATACATAAATGCTATTTTATTAAAATAGTATAAATGTATATTACAATATAAAAATATTATTTTAAATTGTAATAATATTTCACAATATTAGGCTACACTTTTTTAGGTATTTTTGACCAAATAAGTGTAGGCTTGATGAGCATAAGACACGTTCATAATGCTGCATAATTATCAAAAATGTTAATATAGTAAAGTATTTTCATGTCACCATGTCAGCCTAGATTTCACATAATAGGCCTTCGGGTGGCACTTGGGCTTAATTAACTACGATAGTTTCATCAAATAGTAAACGGTGTATATATAATACATAAATGTAAGTTGATTGAATAGCCTACTGATTACCATTACTGCGACTTTTGGTGCTGCACGGTTTTGTATAGTGCTTTTGTAGTCATTTAGCATTTTACAAGCAACATAATTTGATTTATAAAATGAGACAAATTGCAGATACAGATTGCTGCGCAAATAAGCTGGTCGGTCCAATGTAATTTTCAACCGATTTATGAATAAAAACGGAAAATAACCACTCCACGTCACATATTGTCCAATTAAATTTGAACTTCTTGTGCCAGATCATGATATGAAATATATAGATTTTTAATTAAATCGACACACTAGCTCTGATTATTGATGACATTTAAAAAAAAAAATTGGTTTGGTTTATTTTTTCCTTCCGTCAACCCATAGGCCTATGGTTCTTTCAGTGAGCCAATGGTTTCTGAAAACCCACGCACCCATAGCAATGCCTCAGATTAACAGTGAAAATAAAAACGAATTTTCCGAATTTTGAGCGAGTAGTTACTGTTTTGTACAAATTGTCATGTTAATTAGATTTCAAATGCAATTTGTTTTATTGACCACAATATCTTTGCTATTCCAAATCGAACCAAAAAAGAACTCCAAATCACATTCATTAAAAAATAACTATCATATGCTTCAATCTACTGGTCATCTTCAGCACGCGCAGCTCAAAACAGAAATGTAGAACATTAATAACTATGGCATATAGCTTACATAACGTTATAATACGAGCACTATTGAAAAAAAACGTTGAATTGAATTGTGAAACAAATGTTGTGATTGGTCATATTGAGCATAACAAGGGCAGAGTTGAGGGGGGTATGCAGGGTGCAAGTTTAATATATGATATATTATCATTGAGCAGAGTTTCTTTGAAATCATCCATAGCAGAACCACACAAATTAATTGTGCTGAAATGATGAATAGCAAAGGTAAAGCAGAGGTCATCTACCAGTCCAATAGTAAATCTTTATCAGTACTGTTAAAATTATGTTATGTCAGCAGAGAAATCAGCTTCAGGCCATTATTCACCAATTCCCAGCTGTGTACATGGGAGATGACATCACCAAAACAATGAAACATCCATAAATCCACTTTCAAACCAAGGTTATTGACCATTGAAAAAATAATAACGGATTTTAAACAGCATATATGATTATTAACAGAGGCATGTTTACAGCATGAATACAATGATTACCAAATTACCCTCTTTTGTCAAGGCTATATTGTGGTGTTATAGGTACAGCCATGTCAAGTACTGCTACGTGAGTAGGGAGTACAGTCATATATGGACAATATGCAGATTGCTCTGATTCCAGCTATTACCTGTGGGTGGAGGAATACAATAATTCAACTTATAGGTACTATCTATATATCGGTGCCTTTCTTAAACATGTATTCTAGATTAGCAAATCCCTTTGAAGCCACAGGTATTAAGTACAATATCTTAAGGCCACAAATTTTTTCTCAGTGAGGCATTATAAAAGAAACAAGTTATATGCTCTAAAATACCTTTAGGGTATACGCAGAGGGGTTGATAACAATACATATGCCTAAAATGAAATCATAGCTTTATGTAGCGAAAATAACTTGCGTCTTTCTCATAGATTGCAATTTCAACACCAAGTTAAGGAGCAGAAAAACACAGGCTCACATTATTGTGTATATATAGTATGTAAACTCTGGAAGCACTCCAGGCAGATACACAGCAGGGGCCGTGCCCACCATAGTCATAGACTAATTGCGTGATTGGACAGGCAGGAGTGTTGGGGGTGCGTTGGGGAACATTGGCAGAAGGCTAAGCCAAGGGCATAAATATAAGGTTCAGCTCTGAGAGCTTGTGACAGCAATGGCCCACATATCAGCTCCGAGCCCATCAGTCTGAATAATAATCCACAGGAGCTCTTCAGATGGAGGAGGGGGGTTCATCCTGTACCACACAGCAGGGGACTTCAGGTTTATATAAACTTTGTCTCGATACATTTCAAATAACAGAGGATGGCTGGGTAATAACAGTCTCTGTGTATGTGTGTACGCTAGCAATTAATTATGAAAGGATATGTTGACTGTGATCGCACACTGAGGCAGACAAACCATAAGCTGAAACAGGGTCTCAGAACACTCTTCCAGCCAGTACAGGTTAGAGGCCATAAGGTGTGTCCTCAAATCCCCTTAGTGTTTCCTAATGCAGTAAACATGGAGAGGAACAGAGGCTGCAACAGAGGCTGGTGGGGTGAATGGAAGGAGGTCTTCACTGTTATGGCTTTCTTTCAGAAAAGGTCACTGGTAAAGAAGAGGATAATAAGGTATAGAGGAACAGAGAAGACCAGAGGTGTCCAGTCCCACTTCAGTAGTGTCACCTTCCTGCAAAGTTTGGCTCCAAAACAGGGTCTCAGACACCCTACCATCCAGGACAAGTTAGAGGCCAGGGGCTATGTCCTAAAACACCACAGTCTTAATGTTCCCCAATGCAACCTGGAGAAGAATAAAAAACAGCTGGTGAGAAGGGTGGTAGCAGGTCTTTATTTTAATAGTGACATTAGTGGAAGGAAAATGATGCAGGGATGGGTTAACATACACCTGCTTTTACACATATAGTTTTTGCTTGGTTCTTTTTGAGAAATTTACTGATGAAGGAGAGGAGAATGAAGTGTAGAGGAAGAATGAAGATGATGAGTGTCCAGAAAGCTTTGACTAATCCTCAAGACCTTAGTTACATGGTTCAGGTATGTTTAGTTAGGATCGGTTCTAACTATGCAGAAAGGTTGCCCTCCAGGAGCAGGACTGGACACCCCTATATGAAATACAGGAGGGACAATTGAGCAAACGGAGGAACATATTGATATAAGGTTTAACTGCCTCACGACAACCAGAGTTAGAGGATATAATCACAGCATACTTTAGGGCTCAGACAACAAGACTGCTGTCCATCTTGTTTGTCATTCTTCTATCCCCATTTTTACTCTTCTCAATACAACAAAAACCATAAAGAAAGGCCTCAGGCATAGCCCTTTTGTTTATCATAGGGAGATGACTAATCCGACAGATTACCTTTTTATACACCACTTTTTCACGTTCTCTGATCTATGAACGCCCCTCTCAAGGATTCACTAAATAGTTAATTCAGTTTTTAACTCTTAGTTTACCTGCATGGCTTTTTTTTACCATGGTCATTTTAAATCTCAGAAATAAGGAGATTACACTCAAAACCTTAAAACCAGATTTGTTAATCTAATCCATTTATGGTTCCAGCAAGTGATGCGATATGTAAGACAAGGACCCATTGTGACACTCAGTAGGCCAAGTTTGTGTGCTAAAACAAATCTCAGTGTTAGCCACCACCAACAGATGGGCTTAACTGCGGGTTTAATTGCACCAAGAGTCCAGATCGGACAGTGTTCAACTTGGCTGGATGCTCTAGTAGTATACCAGGCTCCAGCTTGGTTTTACAAGCTCCAAATGATTATTGCTCAGTTGTCCAAAACTCAGACACTGATATTAATGTTCAGCTGTACTCAGAGTGACATTTAAACATCTGACATGCTTATGTTAAAGACACATGGTCTCATCAATCAGTGAGATGCTAATTTTTTTGTTCTTTGTATAATTTATTTGAAATATTAAAAAATTCTACAAAAAATGAATGCATTTATTATGGCATACTCTTTTACTATCAAATATTAGAAAAAATATATAATAACTGAAAAAAAATATTTCACTACCTTTAAAATCAAAGTCATGTGGGGCAGCCAACATGCAAAAACATAATACAGCAAATGTTATCAAAGAAAGGACTCCTGCAGACCTTTGTGGCGGTGAGTCAAAGTCAAAATGTCTGTTATTTACAAGGCAAGGCTGTAAAATGTCATGTCATGTGGTGTGACTCCTCAAAATAAAATGACATTCATGAATTAATTATTTATGATATTTGTGAAATGTTTGTGTATATTATGGTGGTACCTTAAAGGTATATGTATTACAACTCAAAGGTACTAACATGTACCTTTTTTGTTCCTTTTAGTGTTTTGATCTTGTGATAAGCTAGAGTTGTACCTCAAAAGGTACCTCAAATATCTACATGACAATAACAGCCCACAGGACAAGAGCTCTTGTTGTGGTATTCAAATGTTACAACAAGAACCTAAAGAACATTAAAGCATTCTGTACGTCAGTAATGTTAATAGTGCTCAGATTGCCAGTGGAGCCTCAGTATGTCTGTCAGGTCTTCGTTGCCTCCAGACCTTGTGTCCTCACACTCCCTCAGGATGACTCATCTTTTGGCTCCGACCATCAGACAGGACTGGCTGGGTAGAGGCTGTCTGCACCCCAGACATGTGCCACTTCGTCTGGCCCTCTCTTCCACATCACCAGGCAGGGATTAGCTCTGCTGAATGAGGCCACCCCTGCTCCCCAAGAAACAGGGAAAGAGGGGGTTGGCTCTTTCCTTTTGCTAAAACAAGACAATTTTTTTTCTGGCAAGTCAACCTTTGCAGACAGCAAGAAGACTTATTTGTTTAAATTTGGGTACATGGGTCCCATTTCCCATAGGTAAAAATACCAGTGGAGAGAGCAGAAGCTCTTGGCCTGTCAATGTGAGGCAATGAGGAGACAGAGGGCACCTCTAAAGCCAGAAAATAATATTTTCAAATGTAAAGAAATACAAGGGTAAAGCCAGGTCATATTGGTCCCAATGGGAATGACAAAGTGCTTACTCTCAGAGCAAACTTGAACTCCACCAACTAATGTGGTGCCCCCTTAACTACACTGGTGGAAAAAAAATCCCTAGTGGAGTTCAGTGCTGTCTATGTATTATTTCCAGAATGACCGAGGTCTGTACCCAGGCTGTCAAGCCTATGCAGTCTTTTAATATTGACTGTTCTCAAACAAAAATAAAAACATATCAACCTTGAGTATTCTGACATCTACGTGAAAAAAATACAATTAGTTAAAACAAGGAGGATTCAGAAGCAGGAATGTGGAGGTTATAATGTGAAGCATTAATTACATTCATTATTCTGTACTATGAATAAAGTTGTATTTTTGTACATTTTTTTGTGTTTATGTCATTATGTTGTCTTTGAAACACTGTATATTATAGTTAGATACTTCCATTGTAATTGCTTCACTGTAACCGGTATTTTTGCTTTTTTTAAATTACAAGCGAAAAGCGGAGATTTAATTTTGTGGTAATTAAAAATGATACCTCATTATTTCCAATGATATAAACTTGAACTGAATCACTGGCACCAATAGCCTTGTGGATAGTGTGCCGGCATACATCGTAACTGCACTCACGGTGACCTGAGTTCTAATCCCTTCTCGAGGTCCTTTGCGGATCGCTCTCCCCTCTCTCTCCACCCAATGCTTTCCTGTCTACTCTATACTGTCCTGTCCAAATAAAGGCACAAAATCCCATAAATAAATCTTAAAGAAATAGTGTCTGTTGCTCATTACTGCCCTCTGGCTTGCTGGAGACAGTTTGCTTACCAGGTAACCTATCGACTAGATTTCAAACATGTGTGAAAGGTGTTATAGCATAATTATAGACTAAACAGAGTCAGGCGGACTAATGTTTACATGTTTTTAGTTGCCTATGATCTAGTCACAGACTTAAAAAACAGCAGACAAGCTTTTGTCATGTTTTGTTTGTTAGACTAAAACATTGGCTTCAAAGTCATAAATTAGCAAAACAAGATCACTCATGTACTTAATCACAGTCAAACAACACGGCTGCTCCTCCTTAGGTCAAATAACTGATAGACTATCTCAGCGTCTCTGAGGCAAAAGCACTTATCTATTTCTTGTTATATAAACAATAAAGAGAGGTCAGCTGAGGATGTATGCTCTAAAGAGGACAATGTATACAAGGATTAGACAGATATATGCACTCTAATCTATGAGGAGGTAATGAGATATAGCAAGAAGAAGGGGTTAGAGTAAAGTTTAAAGCTGGTGTGGGGTGGAGGGCGTTTGTCTCTTCAAATGCGGCGCTAAGGGGACAGAGTGTGCTGCTAATCCATCAACAGTTCTTGGGGAGAGAAGAGAGGGAGAGACAGGGGAGGTGTTGTAGATAAAGAGCTGTGGAGGAGGAGAGGAAAGCGGGGGCTTCAAAAGAAATCAGCTATTGATCTCACAGATGACACAAATGTGGACTGCATGTGTGTGGATTGTGGTTGTGTTTCTACTGTACACTTTGTGTGTCTTCAGTACACTTTATTTACATGGAAAATAAATAATTTACAGATGAAGTGCATCTTTTTTGTGTCAACAACATGAGCAAGTTCAAAAGTAATGGTTTTTGAACTGGTTTTTGAACAATTATTTGTCTTTCATTGGTTGGTCAAACATATAGCCCCGCCCCCAAACCCATATTATTGGTCAAAGCAATGTTGCTGTGTCAGGCTGGATGGATGTTCATAAAAACAAAGCACTGACCTATAAAATTGACCCGTAGGCCTGTTCACACCAAGCTAAATGTTTGGTGTGAAAATTTGTGTCGTAACGGTTTTATTTTATTTATTATTATTATTTTTAAAGAATTAAATTATCAAATCGCTTTTTCATTGCATTGCAAATAATTTCAATTGCATTGATGTTTTTTATACCCAGAGCTGCTGCTGTAATATAAAACTACGACTGACAAACAGACTATTTTACTAAGCGACAGTGAATTTTGGGTCTGGAAATTTTGGGTCTTGGCTGTGTACTGTATTTTATGTTGTTTGATAAGCATAGTGAATAAAAAATCTGAATGGCTATTAGAACATGTAAATACTTATTTTCTTCTCTGGGACAGTGGCAGAAATGCAAATTTGCGGAACCACTTTGTGTACCAGGGTCAGTACTGCTGCCCCCTATACACAGAATATGCAGTTTGCGTAGGGCACCAACTCCCAGGGGGGCACCATCCCAGTTGCTCAAAAAAAAAAAAAAACACTTTAGCTCATTAATAATATTACAATTAACACACACACACATATATATATATATATATATATATACATAAATTATAATATAAACATGAATATATTTTTATATATATATAATGATAAAAAATGAAGTTTACGGTGAAGGCAGATGCAGTAGGCAGCAGGCTAAGCACACATGACGCGCCATTCCCTCATCCGCGTGTGCCACCCCGGTTTGTGGCTGAATGCAAATGATCAGAATTGATATGCCCGTGAAAAGACATCAGCAGTCCCGCAATGGAAAAAAATAAACAGAAAACAAGATTAACCGCATGGCAAGCTGTTTTGACTTTTATTCCTTCAAAGGATATGAATTCTTGATATCAACAATTCAATTTTCACAAGTTAAAATAGTAACAATGGCTATTTTTTGATATCAGCAATTACATTTTCACTTGTAACAATGTTAATTCTTGATATCAACAATTTATTTTGAATAGCAGTCTATGGTGACAATTAACTAGTGAAAATACAATTACAGATATCAATAATTATAATTTGTACTAGTTGAAATGTAATTCTGATATCAAGAATTAGCATTTTAACTAGATAAAATGTAATTGTTGTTATCAAGAATTAACATTGGAAAGTGGAAGTGGAAATGTAATTGCTGATATAAAAAAATGCAATTGTTACCAGTATAAATCTTGTTCCTTAATATTTTATTAAAGTTCTATTTTGACCCTTAGGTAATTTTATTTATTTTTTATTTTTTACTTCCGTAATATTTGGGGGAGGGGGCACAACAATACAATTCTGCTTAGGGCACCCATTCGGCCAGCAGAGGCCCTGACCAGGGTAACCACTGTATTTCTGCTTTGCTATAAGTGCCACCTATATTCAGAGAGTGAATCTGCATTTTCATTCAGCCTTTCAACCATGTTTTGTTAATTTGTCTGAACAGACGAATCACGTGAAAATCGAAACAAATTTGAATGTCAAATATTTGTGTTGGTGTTAACAGGATTGACAAATGCACTCTTATAGTTTTATATTTAGCTGGATAGGAAAACTATTTTACACCAAAACCATTACAAAATATTACATTTAATCAGGGCAAAGAGTGAAAGGTTACAAGTGTCAAAAATTCAATCTCAATACAGATCTTACTCCATTTAGTAGCACAATCTCTTTGTGCTGGATTTCTAAAGTATTATTTTCTGAATTTTCTGAAAATCACTGTCATGATTGACATGCAGTATAAACAACCGAATAAACACAGTTTCATGAATTAGCAAAGCACAATTGCTTTGTATTTAGTCAGAACATAGACTACATGTGTGGGCCTAGCGTTTGCTACTTATCGTGACAGTTTTGTTACCTAAAATGGAAGTATTAACTTCAAATCACTTAAAATTAAATTAGAGCCATATCTCAACCGACGACACACATGGACTGAGCTACAAATCAAGATCGCTCTGAAGTAATGAAAGAAACAAAGCTGAACACATGGAGGACTGAAAGAGGGAATAGACAATAATGTGCTTGCCTGTGGTTCGGTTTAATATGAGCACATACTTGGCCTCTTCCGGCTTCTATGTCTGAGTGAAGGTCAGCGTCTCTTCATGCATTTCTAACTCTCCTTTCAGCGCCACACAATCAAGCCGGCATATGAATAACACAAATCACAGTCATTTGCTTTTATCCACGGCTGTGAGGACGGGCTGTGTGTGGTCCTTTTCTTACAAACTCGACAGCAGAATCCCTCCCTGATAAATCTGTAATCTGAAATATGTTCTGCATTAAAGCCATTGACATTTGCCTCCAAGGAGTCAGACCCCTTCCATCACACACCGTTCGTCCGTGCCAGATGCACAGGGAGGCTGGGACTGACTGCCCTGTGTCTCCTCTGGCCTGATTTAAACTCCTCTCCCTTGGAGCTAAACAGGCTTTATGGAGCACGGAAAAAAAAAATGATCTCGAAGACCCCCTCCAGATGCTCCTCCTGATACCGAGGGCACATAAGCTACATGTGACCGACTTCTGGGGTGACATCATGTAAATTTGACCGCATTGCTCAATCTGTAATGCAAAGGCCACAATGGCATTGACATATATCACCGTATGCCAAGATGCCTAATTTTGTGAATGGAAGATGACATTGGTAACATAGTTAATTTTCACACAGTTGTTTTCTTTAGTCATTATCTATTTCATGTTTGAAATAAAATTACCTTTAAATTTAGTCAATACTTTGTCACTCCATATTCATACATATTTTTTAATGTCTCATTTAAATGATTTGAAAAGCAATATCCATTTTCATACTGTATATAATACTGTCGCCAAGGCTAAATCTGCGTACACTTTAATTACATATTTTCATATTGCCATTGTGCAAAATCATCATGTGAATCATGTGTCAAACTATAACAGACCTAAAATGTATGTCATATACTGCAGTGGTTCTCAACCGTAGGCTCAACAAACTTCTAATGGGGCCTCAATACGACTTAAAATTATTTGAATCAACAAATAATCATTAAAATGACCCCCCAAAATAAATAAAAAAATAAAATAAAATAAAACAAATAAAAAAATCATGACATTTTGTGTATTTCATAAAATGTTTATTTAAGAATAAAAAAAAAACATTAACAGTTATTATTATTATTTTTCAGTTACTTATTTATAATTTTCCTATCTTTTTTCTTCAAAACTGTCACGGTACAGAAAGCTCGAGATCTAATTGCGTGTGAAAACAGATAGTCTTTATTTGACAACTCCAAAACACAGTGGAGGTGAAGATAAGCTGTTAGTGCAGGTGCAGACTCCAACACACAGTGGAGGTGCAGATATCATCGGCAGTGCAGGTGCAGTAAACCCGGCAGTGCAGAGTCTCCAGCTCGGGCAGAGAATACAGTCCAGTCCGCACCCTTCAGGGAAACACTGAAACGCCGACCAGGCGAGAACAGCCTCAGGACCTGGAAGACTGCAGAGAGTAAGAACACCACAAGAGTAAAACGATCTGACAACGCACCACAGAAATGCCAGCCAGATATAGGCAGTGCAGACGAAGCTACACCTGTAACCGTTCTGATTACCTCGTCAGGTGCACGGTCACTAGGCAACGCTGACAAGCACAACGAGCGGGTCCACCCACATAGACGAACACAGAATGAGCACACAGATCCATGATCCGTGACAGTACCCTTCCCTAAGAACGCCTCCTGGCGTTCCCAGATGAACTTACCTGACGATTGTAATCATCGATAAGAGTGATGATCCAATATGTCTCTAGCAGGCACCCAACTCCTCCTCAGGACCGTAACCCTCCCAGTCCACCAAGTACTGGAATCCGCCCCTCCGCCTAGAGTCCAGAATACGCTTGATCAATAAACAGGTTCCCCATCTACGAGTCAGCGGCGGTGGAGGAACCGGGTTTCTTGGATTAATGGAAGCATGAAAAACAGGTTTTAATTTGGAAACATGAAAAACGGAATGAATCCTCTTGTACGCTGGAGGAAGTTTGAGGCGGACCGCCACCGGACTAATGATCTTGGTGACAGTAAACGGGCCAATGAATTTAGGAGCAAGTTTGTTACAAACGGTACGGAGAGGAATGTTCTTAGATGAAAGCCACACTTCTTGACCGACGACATAGACGGGAGGCCTTGACCGGTGGCGATCAGCCTTGGCCTTGGTGCGTGCCCCCACCTGGAGGAGGGTCTGTCTGGCCCTGCTCCAGGTGCGTCGACACCTCTGGACAAATGCGTGGGCAGAGGGACCGCGACTGGATTCCAGACTGGAAAAAATTGGTGGCTGGTACCCTAAACTACCCTCAAACGGAGACAGGCCCTGCAGATACTGGTAATGAGTTATGTGCGTATTCAACCCATGAGAGCTGCTGGCTCCAAGAGGACGGATTCTGAGAGACCATACATCGCAACAGACGTTCTAAGTCCTGGTTTGGCTCTCTGTCTGACCATTACTCTGGGGATGGTACCCAGAAGAAAGACTAACAGTCGCCCCTAGCAAACGGCAAAACTCACTCCAAAATTTAGAGACAAACTGAGGCCCCTGTCAGAGACCACGCCTGTCGGGAGACCATGAACGCACGTGGTCAATGACAGCAACCGCTGTCTCTCTGGCAGACGGTAATTTAGGCAGAGGGATGAAATGGGCAGCCTTCGAGAACCGGTCCACAACGGTCAAAACCACCGTGTTCCCACTTGAGGCTGGGAGACCTGTGACGAAATCTAGCGAAATGTGGGACCAGGGTCTCGACGGAACCGACAGCGGCTGAAGGAGTCCAGCAGAAGGTCGATTAGAAGTCTTAGAGATGGCACAAATAGAGCAAGCCAAAACAAAACATTGTATGTCGCGAGCCATAGACGGCCACCAGAACCGTTGTTTAATAAGAAACGTAGTACGACTCACCCCAGGATGACAAGCCACCTTGGAACAATGACTCCATCGAATGACATCGGACCGTAAAGTCTCTGGCACAAACAAACGACCCGGTGGGCATCCGGACGAAGGCGTTACCCCTTGTGAGGCCGTGCGGACCTTCGACTCAATCTCCCAAGTGACCGCAGAAACAAATTTTCTGTGGCACAATGGGCTCGGAAAAAGACGGGCGATCAGAATGGTCGAAAATACGGGACAGTGCATCGGGCTTGATGTTCTTGGAACCTGGCCGATAAGAAATGCCTAGAGTTTAAACGTTTGGCGGACTTGATGCACTCAAGATTTTTATGATCAGTCCAGACGATAAAAGGAACCCCCGAACCTTCTAACCAATGACGCCATTCCTCCAAGGCAAGCTTGACTGCCAGCAGCTCTCTATTACCAATATCATAGTTGCGTTCAGCGGGAGACAAACGGTGAGAAAAATACGCGCAAAGGTGCACCTTGTCGTCCGAGGAAGAACGCTGGGATAGGACGGCACCAACCCCCACCTCCGACGCGTCAACCTCCACCACAAACTGCCGGGAGGGATCAGGGGCGATGAGTATGGGAGCTGAAACAAAGCAGCTTTCAGTTTGGTAAACGCAGCTTCCGCTGCGCTGGACCACCTGAACGGAGTCTTGATGGAGGTTAAGGCGGTCCAAGGGGCGGCTAGCTGGCTGAAACTGCAAATAAAACGCCGGTAAAAATTGGCAAAGCCCAGAAACCTCTGCAGGGCCTTACGGGAATCTGGAGTTGGCCAATCAACCACAGCCTGAACCCTGTCCGGATCCATGCGCATCCCCTCGACTGACACAATGTAACCCAAAAGGGGACAGACTGTGCATGGAAAACGCATTTCGCCTTGACATAAAGCCCATTCTCTAACAGCCTCTGAAGCACTCGCCTGACGTGCTGAACATGTTCCTGGAGAGAGTGAGAAAATATCAGTATGTCATCCAGGTAGACATAAATGAACTGATTTAGCATATCTCTCAACATGTCATTGACGAGTGCCTGGAAGACTGCGGAGCGTTGGAAAGCCCAAAAGGAAGAACGCGCGATTTTCAAAGTGCCCCTGGGGGTATTAAAAGCAGTCTTCCATTCATCCTCCCTTATGCGAACCAAATGATACGCGTTGTGAAGGTCTAATTTCGTGAAAAGAACGCCCCTGCAGACTCAGGCAGAAGACATCAACGGCAAAGGATATGTATTCTTCACCGTGATGTTATTCAGCCCTCGATAGTCGATGCAGGGACGAAGAGACCCATCCTTCTTTTCACGAAACCCCGCTCCCGCCGGCGAAGAAGAAGGGCGAATGATCTTGGCTGCTAGAGAATCAGAAATATATTTCTCCATGGCCTCCCTCTCCGGGGCGGAAAGCGAATAAAGTTTGCCCTTGGGCGGAGACGTACCTGGTAATAAATCTATAGCACAGTCATAGGGACGATGCGGAGGTAGAGAAGCAGCCCGAGACTTACTGAACACTCCCTTCAGGTCGCGGTACTCGCTGGGCACGTTTGACAGATCCATATGCTCATCCTGAAACACAGAACAAGACACAGAAGGACAAGCAGACAACAGACAAGTAGCATGACAACCCTCACTCCAAGAGAGAATGGAACTCTGACTCCAATTAAAGTGAGGGTTATGAAGCACAAGCCAGGGATGCCCAAGGACTACTGGAGTAACGGGAGTGTCAGTTAAAAGAAACTGAATAGTCTCAATGTGATTCCCCGAAGTGACGAGTCTAAGTGGACCCGTAGAGTGAGTGATGGAAGGAAGAGACAGGCCATTGAGAGCATGAACAGCAATGGGCAATCACCGGAAGTCTAAGTCTGTAAGCGAGATCAGAGTCTAAAAAATTGCCCTCGGCACCAGAGTCAATTAAAGCCTGACAGTCATAGGTGACTGAGGACCACTGCAACTTGACAGTGAGAAGTGTAGCTGCAAGAGAGGATTTAGCCAATGTGATCCCACCCGTCAGTAACCCCTTAACCGCTGTCTCTCTGGCTTTACGGGACACTGTGCTGCGATGTGCCCAGCAGCTCCGCAATACAGGCAAAGACCCTCGTTACGCCGCCTCCGCTTCTCCTCCAGGGAAAGACGGGATCTGCCCATCTGCATGGGTTCTGGTTCGGCGAAACCGATGTCTGCGTCGCGGTAGGGGATAGGCAGGTGGTCCAGCCTATTGTCCGCCGAAGCTCGGCGTGCTCGCTGACCTCTCTGCTGTAATCTGGCATCCACCCGAATAGCCAGACTGACCAAACCATCCAGCGACGTGGGTAACTCCAGTGCGTAGATCTCGTCCTTGACATAATCAGCAAGTCCATGAAAAAACATATCCCACTGCGCTTCTGAATTCCACCGGCACTCTGCCGCCAAAGTGCGGAATTCAATGGAGAAATCAGTGACGCTCCGATCTCCCTGCCGTAACTCCGCCAGAAAACGAGCCGCCTCTCTGCCCGAAGCCGCCCGATCAAACACCTTTCTGATCTCCTCCGAAAATGACTGAAGCGGTGCAGCAGGGAAGTTTCTGCTCCCAAACGGTAGTTCCCCAGAGAGCTGCCCGTCCAGAGAGTAGTGTGATGATGAATGCTATCTTCGATTCCTCGGTAGGAAACGACGATGGTTGGAGGGAGATATAGAGTGAACATTTGACAAGAAAGGAGCGGCATAGCTGGGGCTCACCAGAATAAAAGGCTGGAGGTGGGAGCTGGGGTTCGATGAAACGGCCCGCCTGATCTGGGATAGTGGGCGCAGGTGAATTAGACGCAGTGGGTCGCTGTTCAGGATCGGTCTGGAGACGCTGTAACTGGGTGGTCAGCTCCGAAACCTGAGAGACCAGGGCTTGGATAGCGCGATTAGAGACAGCCCTCTGTTCATCCTGGTGATCCATGCGTGAGTTACTGCGAGATAAAAAGTCTCTTAATTCTGACGCACTCGCTGGATCCATCTTGGTCAGATCGTTCTGTCACGGTACAGAAAGCTCGAGATCCAATTGTGAGTGAAAACAGATAGTCTTTATTTGACAACTCCAAAACACAGTGGAGGTGAAGATAAGCTGTTAGTGCAGGTGCAGACTCCAACACACAGTGGAGGTGCAGATATCATCGGCAGTGCAGGTGCAGTAAACCCGGCAGTGCAGAGTCTCCAGCTCGGGCAGAGAATACAGTCCAGTCCGCACCCTTCAGGGAAACACTGAAACGCGACCAGGCGAGAACAGCCTCAGGACCTGGAAGACTGACACAGAGAGTAAGAACACCACAAGAGTAAAAACGATCTGACAACGCACCACAGAAATGCCAGCCAGATATAGGCAGTGCAGACGAGCTACACCTGTAACCGTTCTGATTACCTCATCAGGTGCACGGTCACTAGGCAACGCTGACAAGCACAACGAGCGGGTCCACCCACATAGACGAACACAGAATGAGCACACAGATCCATGAACCATGACAAAAACAAGCAGACTGAAGATCTTGAAAAATCTGGATACAAGTTTAATTTGAAAGTGTGATTTCTACACCTGTAAAAGTAATGTTAAAAAAATAAAATATCTATGAGAATTTGTATTCATTTTATGATTTTTCTTTCTACAAATGCCAAACTCTAAAAAAAAAAAAAATACATAATTATTAATCCTTTGTTTGTAATTTTTTTATTGTTAATATCTGTCAGTGTTTTTTTTTTTCAACATACACATTATGTTTAAACATTGTTAATAATTTTAGCATTGTTAAAATATAATCATTGTTAAAATATAATCTTAATACGAGATTAATACAAGATGTATTAAAGATGCACACGTCAGCCATGATTTTTTTTTTTTTTTTCATTTTTTTTTTCTATAATGCCAAGTTCACACGGCATGATTTTTGATAAATCGTCAACAAATTCCCGACATCGGAGGCAAAATGGAGCTTGTTCTTGTGAGTGACAATCGCACAATGTGAATTATCAAAGACGCGATCTGAGGGAATCGCCGATCCATCGCCGACACCCCAGAAATATTTGCCATGCTAAATATCTGGAGCTGTCAGCGATTTACAATCCTGCTCTGTGAATGAGTTCTGACTGAAAAATACATGACCTACAGCCAATGAGAGAGAACAAAATACAGGACAGCTGGAAGCTCGGGGAGGACTTTTTTTTTTTTTTTTTTTACAAAGCAATTAGTCATTTACAAACAACCCTTATTTTTGGCATTAGAATATACACATCAGGTAGGGCTACATGAAGATGAAGAAGGGGCTAGGGTTTTTCCTGTAAATAAAATTGTTCTATGAAGGACAAACGATTTATTGCATTTTTATTTTGCATCACTTTGAGGGCTTTTATAGGCTATAAGAAATAAGCTCATTATAAAATGCACAGCACGTTGGTTTTACTTTCAAATAGGCTACTTAGATTTGTGTATATACAAATTTCCTGACAGAAGTATGTTTGTTAACAAGTCATCTTTGTTAATTATTGTGTGTTCGGGGGGGACTTATAGACCATAATATCAGCATGATCTTGCATTATTTCCTTATCACTTCTCGTGTGCGTTTGGCTGTAGTTTGCGGAGCAGACAGAATTGTCGACAATTCTTCCTATTGTAAAGTCATGCAGTGTGAAACCTCCTGTCTCCGATCCATCGTGCAATATGAAAACAGCAGCGACTGAATACTACCGCAGATAGTCGTGCAGTGTGAAAACAGCAGTGATCCGATCTCAGACTTTGAAAAACGTGGAGTGTGAACTCGGCATAACACGATCAGTTTTACCAAAGAAATACTGCTTAACATTTGGCAGAACACACCTCAAAATCTCCTACCAGTTTTCGATTATTATGATGTTTTGGTGGACATAGTAATCGGCGGAGCTGCGGTGTTCAGATGCTTCAGGATTCACAGACAGGGGAAGTGAGCCAGAGTGCTCGTGAAGCTCAGAGAGCGCAAATTTTGAATGCCGATGCCTAGCATCTATCTGGCGAATCTCCGCTCTCTACCCAACAAAACAGATGAACCCCTTCTGCTCTCCCGGACAAATAAGGATTTTTCAAACTCTGCTGCTCTGTGTTTCACTGAAACCTGGCCGAATGACGCAATACCGGACAGCGCGCTCCATCTGCCGAACTTCCAGCTGTTCAGATCCGACCGTGACGCAGAATAAACGGGGAATTCGCGTGACAGCGGAGCGTGCTTTTACATCAATGAAAGTTGGTGTACAGATTTAACAATGTTAAAGAATATATGCTGTTCAGATCTAGAAGTGCTCTTCATTAACTGCAATCCATTCTACTCACCGCTGGATTTTTGCTCGTTCATTCTCGTGAATGTTTACATTCCACCGCAAGCGCATTTGAACTCAGCTTTACAGAAACCCGCTGGTCTGATCACAGACACAGAAGAACAACACCCAGACTCTATTTAAATCATTATTGGGGAGTGTAATCAAGCAAATCTCTCACGTGAACTGCCAAAAGACAGACGGCATGTTACATGTAATATACTGGACCATTGTTACACTACAATAAAGAATTCATACCACTCTTTTCAACGGGCAGCTTTGGGGCTCCCTGATCACTGCCTGGTTCATCTTATACCAACCTACAGGCAGAAGCTTAAATCTGTTAAACGTGGTAAAGACTGTAAAGCGATGAACCAACGAGACAGAGCGGGTTTTCCAATACTGTCTAGGTTACTGATTGGAGTGTTTTTTTTAAAGCTGCTGCCACCAATCTGGATGAGCTCACAGAGACTGTAACTTAATATATCAGTTACTGTGAGGATATATGCATTCCCACCTGGAATTATGTAACATTCAACAATGATAAGCTATGGTGTACAGCAAAACTCAGACACCTTCGTAAGGCCAAAGAGGACACCAACAGAAATGGGGACAGAGTCTTGTACAATCAGGCCAGGAACACACTGAATAAGGACATTAGAGTGGCTAAGAGGACCTACACTAAAAAGCTGGAAGATCAGTTAACTTCCAATGACTCAGCTTCAGTGTGGAAAGGCCTGAAAACCATCACCAAGTACAGGACAACATCCCTCAGCACTGAGGTGAATCAACAACTTGCTGAAGACCTGAATGAGTTTTATTGTAGATTTGGAACCACCCACACCCACACCCATCTCTCTACACAACTGTTAACACCTCCAGCAACCCCCCTCTCCCCCACTCCAGTACTTCAGATCAGTGAAGAAAATGTCTGCCAGGTTTTCAGGAAAAACAAGAGAAGGAAGACACAGGGCCCAGACGGTGTGACACCAATCTGTCTGAAAATCTGTGCTGACCAGCTGGCCCCCATCTTCACACAGATCTTCAATAGATCTTTGGAGTTGTGTGCTGAAGTCCCTTCCTGCTTCAAACTCTCTACCATAATCCCTGTTCCGAAGAAACTCAAGATAACTTGACTTAATGACTTAATGACAGAGCTGTTGACCTAATGTCTGTCGTCATGAAGTCATTTGAAAAACTGGTTCTGGTTTATCTGAAGGACATCACTGGACCCTTACTGGACTCCTGAATTTTGCCTACAGAGTAAAAAGGTCTGTGGATTATGCAGTCAACATTGGCCTGCACTTCATCCGGCAATTTTTGGACAGAGGGACTTATGTGAGGATCCTGACTTCCAGACTAAACTAACCCAGCTCTCTGTCCCTAGCTCTATCTGTCAGTGGATCACCAGATTTCTGACAAATAGGCAGCAGCTAGTGAGACTGGGGAAATTTATGTCAAACAGGTGGAAACCATACTGTAACTCAACTCGTCAAACAGCCGCTCTACCAACACTGGTGTCCCTCAGGGATGTGTTCTCTCCCCCACTGCTCTTCTCCCTGTACACCAACGACTTCACCTCTTAAGACCCCTCTATCAAGCTCCTGAAGTTTGCAGATGACACCACACTGATTGGCCTCGTCCAGGACATTGATGAGTCTGCCTACATAGAGGAGGTTAAGGAGCTGGCTGTCTGGTGCAGTCTAAACAACCTGGAGCTCAACACGCTCAAAACAGTGGAGATGATCGTGGACTTCAGGAGAAACCACCCTGCACTCTCCCCACTCGCCATCATATACAGCACTGTGACTGCAGTAAAGACATTCAAGTTCCTCGAAACCATCATCTCTCTGGACCTGAATTGGTTACTCACATCGACTCTGTAAAAAAAAGCCCAACAAAGGTTATACTTCCTTCACCAGCTTAGGAAGTTTAACCTTTCACAGGAGCTGCTGAAACAGTTCTACTCTGCTGTCATTAAGTCTGTCATGTGCACTTGGTTTAGCTCAACTACACAATCAGACATCAGAAGATTACAGAGAATGGTTCGGACTGCTGAACAGATTATTGGTGCCCCCTCTGCCCACACTTCAAAAACTGTATACATCCAGAGTGAGGAAAAGGGCTCAGAAAATCACTCTGGATCCCTCACATCAAAGTCATCCCCTTTTTGAACTTTTTCCATCAGGCCGGCACTACAGAGCCCTAATTACCAGGACAGCCAGGCACAAGAACAGTTTCTTCCCCAGGCAATCCACCTTGTGAACAGTTAAATGCCCCTCCCCCACCCCATTATGCAATAAAAATGTGCAATAACCTTATATTTAATTGCTACCAGCTCTATTCTAGTACGTCCCTGCTTCTCCTTCTATTCTGTTCCATTTTATCATCTATAGCACAACTGTACATACAAGCATTTATGTTTCAAATAATTGTAGTTGTTCAAATTTTTGTTTATTTATATTTACATATGTGTATTTTTTATTCTCATCTTATTTTTATTGTCTGTGTTATTGTTGTCTCTGTGAACTGGAAGTGTATGACACTAAAACAAATTCCTTGTTTGCGCAAGCATACTTGCCAATAAAAGCTCTTTCTGATTCTAATTCTGATAATGTATGTTGCATAGTTGACAAAAGTGAGAAAACTTTATTCATCATAACTATATATCGCAGATTTTGACAAAAAGATGACACGGATTGTAGCAACACAGCTAAAGGCTGGAATACAATACACAACTTAAAAAATCTGAACAGATTTTTAAAACACTAGGCATCATACACTTACCGAATTTTCAAATAGTGATTAAGGAAAACAGGGCATCATACACTACGTGACTTTAAAGTTGTTAACTAGCGTCAACTAGCGTCAACTTTCCTCAACTAGCGTCAACTTGTTCAGACTGTAAAATCGGGGGGAAACATCGCGTAGTGTATTCCATGCTTAACGCTACCTTTTATAGTTTTGTTTGTATTTCAAGTCTGTTTTTTATCTACAGCAACATACGCAGAAATGGACAGATGTCCACAATAGGAGCACAAGGTACACAATGAAGAGCAGATTAAATTTGCATGCCAGTGAGTTGGCTTTCTCTGAGCTTTCAGAATTCCTCTGTAGTAGGGTTAGTGCCTCTCCTTTTATTGAAATGTAGATATTGATATATTGGAGGGCTGCCTTTAGAAGTTAATTTCCAAACATTGTACTAACGAGGGGACCGGCGCCTGAAGCACTGCATGCTTTGTGCAGATATAGAGAATGAAAACATATTCAGGTGTCAATCTCACACTGATTTAATAAAACTCACAGAAGATGGTTCATTGTTAGCGCCTATCCATGGAGCACCGCGGCCACTCATGCACCGCTGTTTCTCTCCATTTCCCTTTCTCTCTCTTTCTCTTTTAGACCTGCTTTTATGTCTGCGCTGTTTTTACAGTATATCTCGCTCTTTGTCTCTCCTGAAGAAAGAGGAATCAATCAGAGGCCTTTTATTAGACCTGCAGGCTATAGGGAAGGGGTGTGGTATGATTTTCCTCATTTCTGTCATAGAAGAGCTCAGCGCCTCAGAAACACAAAGCACCAGAAAACAGAACAGCGGGTTCCACCTGCAGCAAATTAATAAATAAAGGCACATGAGAGAAGTTCAGTCACCAGAGTTGTCCAGGTATCAATGACTAACGGCCAAATGCAAAGCTTAAATACAAATAAACAAACATTCACTGACTTTAAAGCCAACGTGAAATTGTTTTCCATCCAAGCCACTTTGGTAATGTGATGCATTTGTGAAGGAAATAGTATTTTCCCTGACAATGACAACATATCTATTTGGAATTGATTGGATGGTGAAAAGTGTTGTTACACGTAGAATTGCAAAGGTGAGTTTGATAAATCGATGCTTAAATAGCTATTTGACTGTTGGCTAACACTTTTCAACAGAAAAAGGAATCCAGAGGAAACATTTGATTGAAGATTACACACATGTCAGGTTTGATTTCATGTTGACATTGAAGAAAATAAAGTTGATGTTACAAAATAACATGTTGATGCTACTTCTTTCATCTCCTTTACAGACCATGCAGATCCACATAGTATATAATGTTTCTACATTGATATGTATGTCCTTGGTAGATACTTGTTTACCAGATTGACTTCAAGTAAGCATACAGGTACATCTCAATAAATTAGAATGTCGTGGAAAACTTAATTTATTTCAGTAATTCAACTCAAATTGTGAAACTCGTGTATTAAATTAATTAAATGCACTCAGACTGAAGTAGTTTAAGTCTTTGATTCTTTTAATTGTGATGATTTTGGCTCACATTTAACAAAAACCCACCAATTCACTATCTCAACAAATTAGAATACTTAATTTTTATTGAACTGTTGGCCTTCTGGAAAGTATGTTAATTTACTGTATGGTAAGGGCCTCCTTTTGCTTTTATTACTGCCTCAATTCGGCGTGGCATGGAGGTGATCCATTTGTGGCACTGTTTCTTTGACAGTGGACTTCAGCTCATCTGCATTTTTTGGTCTCTTGTTTCTCTAGTTGTTCCTCTTGACAATACCACATAGATTCTCTATGGGTTCAGGTCTGGTGAGTTTGCTGGCCAGTCAAGCACACCAACACCATGGTCATTTAACCAACTTTTGGTGCTTTTGGCAGTGTGGGCAGGTGCAAAATCCCGCTGGAAAATGAAATCAGCATCTTTAAAAAGCTGGTCAGCAGAAGGAAGCATGAAGTGCTCCAAAATGTATTGATAAAGGGGTGCAGTGACATTGGTTTAAAAAAAAAAAAACACAATGGACCAGCACCAGCAGATGACGTTGCACCCCAAATCATCAGACTGTGGAAACTTTACACTGGACTTCAAGGCTATTAGCTTCTCCACCCTTCTTACAGACTCTTGGACCGTGGTTTCCAAATGAAATACAAAACTTGCTCTCAATTGAAAAGAGGACTTTGGACCACTGGGAAACAGTCCAGTTATTCTTCTCCTTAGCCCAGCTAAGACGCCTCTGACGACAAATGTAGCCAAATTCCTTGACATGTCTGTGTGTGGTGGCTCTTGATGCCTTGACCCCAGCCTCAGTCCATTCCTTGTGAAGTTCACCCAAATTCTTGAATCGATTTTGCTTCAATCCTCATATATGGCTGCAGTTCTCTCGGTTGGTTGTGCATCTTGTTCTTCCACACTTTTTCCTCCCACTCAACTTTCTGTTAACATGCTTGGATACAGCTCTCTGTGAACAGCCAGTTTCTTGGCAATGAATGTTTGTGGCTTCCCCTCCTTGTAAGGATGTCAATGATTGTATTCTGGACAACTGTCAGATCAACAGTCTTCCCCATGATTGTGTAGCCTAGTGAACCAACTGAGAGACATTTTTGAAGGCTCAGGAAACCTTTGCAGGTGTTTTGAGTTGATTAGCTGATTGGCATGTCACCATATTCTAATTTGTTGAGATAGTGAATTGGTGGGTTTTTGTTAAATGTGAGCCAAAATCATCACTATTAAAAGAACCAAAGACTTAAACAACTTCAGTCTGTGTGTATTGAATTTATTTAATACACAAGTTTCACAATTTTAGTTGAATTACTGAAATAAACTTTTCCACGACATTATAATTTATTGAGATGCACCTTTATATTCAAAATACACATTTTAAATGGCCATCAGTGCCATCAGCAACTAAAAAGTCAAGTGCCTTGAAACCTGACCAAAGTTTAAAGTTCTAAGGAGGATACAAAATATTACAAAGCTTGTTTGACACACCATCAATACAGTGACATCTAAAGATGAGTCAAAGTCTACTGCTACTGCCTCTACAGACACCAGAAAGTGCAGAAATGTGACTGTTGTGCAGGTCCGAGAGTGAGAAAGAGAAGTTATCTGTATAGAAAGGATGAATTACACATTTGCAGAAATGTGAAGAGTGTAGCAAGTTCATTTTGTTCGTGTTATTTTTTTTTTTTTGAATGATCGAGATGAAGCAGGCGATATGCATCATGGCTGTGAGTTAAAGTAGCTCAGTCATGTTGAGGTAAACCTAAGAATACATTTAGACCAGGTCCATAATCTAGAGACTGGTTCTACGTAAAGTAGAACAGTCAAAATATTGAAAATTTTATAATTAGATCATAATATTAGATATTATGATCTAATTGCATAATATCACAAACGGATTATGTAATCAATCATTATCAAATCATCAATCATTTTTCAAATTAACAGTTTACATTATAGTATCCCAGCTACTTTTTTATAATAAATAACAATAATAGACAAATAACTTTAACAATAATACATACGCTTTCAATTTATTGACATATAAATGCAACTGAAAATTGTTCATGTTAAAGGAATAAGTGGAGTCTATTTAGTGTTTACAAGCGTCGTATGATTTGTTAAAGTATAAAGAGTGTTTATCATGCTTATCAATGACATAATAATCAAATCAAAATCAAATACATCTTATTTGAGATATATGTGTTAAAATCTTACAAATAGAACAAAATGGATCCGTATTATTTGTAGTGGAAAAAAGTGGTGTAGTGGAACTCGCAATAAAATGCTACTAAAAAGTAGCTTAATGTGGTTAAGAATTTCAAGCTATTTTTATTTACTTATTTTGCAAATATGATTGTACCTATCAATAGTAACAATTTAATGTAACGAGCAATTTGTATAATGTGTAACACTGTTATTTAATTGGTTTACAGTAGAATGGTAAAGGACAGAGTAGAGATATCTGAGGAATACCAGAGGTAACAGCACAAGGGGTGAGGAGAGTGTGCTCTCTTCACGACTTGGCATGATCAGGTAAACAAGACAAAATAAAGTAAATGTACAAATCCTTAAATACCGTGTCAGCTTGAAAATTCTTCAACTTTGTGAAAGTAAAGAGTAAATCTTGTGGAGTTGAGTGAGGGCATTCTGGCTAAAGCGCTTAATTTAGAGTGGCCAGGTTCCAGCTTGATTAATAGAGGTCAAGCAGATTGTTCTCAGAATGAAAGTTACACAGACTGGTTTCAAAAGCTTTTGACATAAAAAGGAAGAGAGAGAGAGCAGCCAGTAGTCTTCATCTGGTATCTCTCAAGTGAGGTCAGATATGGAGTAGAGTGGAGTCGGGTCAGCCGGTAGATTGTGTCAAGGTTCTGAGTGACCAATGCTGGATTCTTGAAATGATGAACTCCTCAGCCATGTGTGTGATATCAGAGGGGGAGAGTGAGATCAGTGAGGTGAAGATGTTCCTCTGAAATCACCATTGGCTGTGATTTGAAATTTTCATGATCATGTAATGAACAAATCTGACCATTAAATAAGCACTTTGACCTAAATCTCTGGAGGCTGTGATATACTGTCCATCCTCAATGGACTCCTGCAGATAGATATCCTTATCTTTGTTTAACATGATCTTGACTACTGCAGAGAAACTCATAGTCTGGTCAAGTCTTAACATGACAGATTTGAGGAGGAGGCGTCTGCCTCTAAAGAACATGTATGCTAAATAACATTGTATAATTGTGGATAATTGGCTGTCAGGTGTAGGAGAAGTATTGTAATTTGGCTAGAAGACATCTTAGAAAGAGACATACCACTGAACTGATTTCCTCTGACAAGAAGAGGCCATGCAAAAATAAAGATGCACACTGGTTAACTGACTGAAAACTATTTGTTTATATCAGGGAGCGCTGTTAATTAAAAGGCAAATGAAGACAATAGAAACTGGCCTGATTAACAATGTACTACACTGACACACTCCCACGTGATTTGCGTTGCCACAAGCAAGTGGAATACAACACAAATGTTTAAAATGAGGCATTAAAAGATTATGTTAAAATATTAATATCTGGACTATTCATAATTACAGTATGATTAAAGTAATTGATTACAATGTGTGATCTTCTACATCCACAAACTGTCAACTAAACATGTAAAAACATCCAAAAATGCAATCTAAATACATTTAATTTAAGTTAAAACATAAATAAAATATAAATAAGTAAAATATATATTATATTGTATTGTATTGTATTGTATTGTATTGTATTGTATTGTATTACATTATATTATATTATATTATATTATATTATATTATATTATATTATATTATATTATATTATATTATATTATATTATATTATATTATATTATATTACAAAGTGGGTTACATTAGGGTCAGACTAGGTAAACTGTTTTATTACACAGATTAGATGTTCCAATACACTCTGAATGTATGTACAATAACTTAATGCAATTCAGACACACTATTATATTTAGCCCTTTATAAAAATAAAATCATTCCAGTGTGTCTCAAAACATTCTAAGAAATTACTTTTCTTAATAATTTAATAGTATAAGGGCTAAAAGAAAATACTAAATAAATAGTATTTATCTCTGAACATACTTTGAAATAACCAGGCAAACCGAACAGGGATCTCTGGTTCCTTACTATTGAATGCTCAATACAGAAAGAACACTCAACATTTAGTCCTAAGACATTTGAGCTAAAAAGAAAATAGGAATTAGGAATTTCACTATAGTTTGTCAAACAGACAGTGATGTAAAGCTGAATTTTTAGCATCATTACTCCGAGTCCAGTCTTCAGTGTCACATGATCCTTCCAAAATCATTCTAATATGCTGATTTGCAGCTCAAGAAACATTTATTCTTATTATTATTAATGTATAAAAAGAACATCAGGATTATTTGTTTAGAACATTTATTTGAAATATAAATCTGATATAAAATCTATACATATTCTTACTGTCACTTTTGATCATTTTAATGTGTCCCTGCTGAATAAAAGTATTAATTTCTTTAAAAAAAATAAAAATAAATACAAATCCTAACTGACCGGCAAGTGTATGCAATTAAATATGTATGTGAAATGTTCCACCTCAAACACACCGAGCAGACAGGGTCTTAGCTAAAACAAATACTCTTTTTTTTATTCATTGACTGAAGGTTGTCAGATCACAGTCAATCTTTCAATAAAACTAGTTTCATTTTATTTCAAGACAAAATAATCTTACTGACCCCAAACTTTTGAATTCATTTTGAATATCATTAAATATTTGTGTAAAATATTTCCTTTCAAACACAACCTGCAGCCATGATCTTAGGTAAAACAAATACATTTTTTCTTAATTCATTTAAATAGGGCTGTTCAAACAGCCGTTGTCGTGTGGCAGCCGTCGCATCATCCAAGTGGATGCTGCACACTGGTGGTGGTTGAGGAGAGACCCCCCCACATGACTGTGAAGCGCTTTGGGTGTACAACAATACAAATATAAATATAAATGCATAATTCATTCATTCATTCAAACAACACTAAATATATTATAAATAAAAAACACATTTTAAAAAAAGTTCTTAAAAAAAAAAATCCAGTTAAAATTAATCAAAGCATTAAAATAAGATACTGTAAAATGAAAGCCATATTCATTGTTTTCAGTGTATAGTACTCCGGCCGGTAGGCAGATATATCATCTGATATATAACTTGCCTAATGGCCACCACACTCTCTACCAATCCAATGCAGCCTAACAGAGCAACCCCACACCATGGCAACAGCGGCAGCGGTGGCAGTGCAACAGAGAAGAGCTGTTGTCCTCAGTGTCAAAAAAGGGAGCATGCTCAACAAAGATAATTACGCCTTTTTAAAGTGCTGGTTGCAATCCTTTAGCATAATGTGCTAATTGCTTACAGATATAAGGGAAAAAAGCAGGATACAGCATCACTTAAGGAACAAACAAAAAGGAACAGGGGGTTGATTGAACGGGGGGGGTGGGGGTGGTGGGGTTCGGGTTAGAGGCAGATGCGGAGTATGAAATTATCTGTGGGTGCTCGCACACACAGTTTAACCGACATGGACAGGATACAGAACGACCTCCCACACTTCTATCGGAAGATGACAAGCGCCTGTCTGCTCAAAAACTCTCCACCTCCCCACCCCATCTCAACTAAGCATACTGAAAAGGTTACAAGCGTCAGTCAAACAAAACTCTTTCTCTGTCTCTCGCTTTCTCTCTTACTCGAATGTTTACTTAGGACAGGACAATAGGAGAAAACATGCCTTCGTAGCAACAAATGTCAAAGGGAATCATTGAGGAATAGTTTATACATTAGAAGGTTAGTGGGACGGGGTGAGACCTAGAGATGATCTGCCACATTTTAAAAACCTCCGGCAGGTATCTTGTAGAGAGAAGCAAACAAAAGAGCAGATTCAGACAGCGTCTGTCTCGTCCCAGTCTCTGCCATGCTAACAGTACACGCCCTTAGCCCAAAACATGGCAACGGGAAGCTTTTTTTAGAGCACATTTTTCATTTTCTTGACACGCACACATACACACAGCGTAAAGTTGTTTTCCCCTTTGCCGGTGTTTGTAGAATTCGATTGGCTGAAACGTTGCTAGCCAAAATTTATCCTCATTCCAGCAACAGCCGAGCATCAGTCGCCCCACGTCCTGTAAAGGGGGGCTTCAGCCCCTGATTGGCTCCTTTATCATGCGCACCTTCCCTTCTCACTCCACCAGCCAGTGTGCTAATTTATTCCGAGTGTCACACTCCAGTCTGAGCAGTGTGTCTTACTCCGCAGCTCTGCTTTGGCATGTGCCTCGCTTACAGCAAGGGAAGGTGGGAAAGGTGTGTGTGTGTGTGTGTGAGAGAGAGAGAGAGAGAGAGAGAGAGAGAGAGAGAGAGAGAGAGAGAGAGAGAGAGAGAGATACGGTCGTATAGTGAAGTGCAGTAGTCTGTTTAACGGGGCATGTGTGTGTGTTTGTTTGTCTGGCAAACACACGTTTTTTTTTGAGGGAGGGGTATCTGAGTGCTGTCTGAGTGTGTGTTTGTTTGTTAGAGTTCAGAGAGGACAGCGGCTGAATGAACGTAGAAGCTTTGCAGATTTATTCACAAATAACATGGTCTGATTTATTCACATTCAGAATCTCATATGTGACATGAAAGCAGAAGCATCACACCCTTTCAAACTCAATGACATGTGGTGACTCAGACGAGGCTGAATGCTGAGTTGATTGTATATCTGCTTGCTTTATTTTATATGTATATATAATATAACTTTAAGCCTCTATAAGTGTAAACTTAGTGTAAATAATTACACAAGTGTAAATATATATTTGTACATTAAATGTATTTATATATAATATAAATAATATAAATATAAATATATACGATTAAATACATGTAAATATTTTCTAAATATATACTGTATGAGTGTGTATTTATATATACATAATACATATACACAGTACACACTGGCATGGTGCCGAGTGACAGCACGACCGTCAGTCCTGCCCCGGTTGATTGGACAAACAACTCATTTACTGTTATTCTTAGGCATTACGGAGGATTGAACAAGATCTTAAAGGTTAATTCTGAATAAGCTTTGACCTTGTGTTTCCTGTTGGGAGGCGCTATTGCAGGCATCTTATGGCAGAACATCAATAGTGAGCACCTGTGGGGTCATTTGAATAATCTGCTTAGCGAAATGTGAGAATGTTGCAGGAGCTCGCTGAGCTTGCATAATTTCCCTGCTGTCTCCTCCAATGAAGATGCATGTCAACAACTGAGCTGAGAGAGACACTTTTCAGACTAGAGTTCAGTAGACATTAGTACACAAGGAAAATATTGCTTCAACGTGTTGGTGGAAAAGAAGAGGAGGTGGGTGATCATGGGTAAATTTAGGACACAAATCACAATCCATCAAATTTCCCAGAGGAAGCTCTGCTGCTTAGATGTTCATAGCGCAGGGCACAATTGAGTTATGTTTCATGTAAGTATTCACTTTACCTCTAATGTTTCTCCTAAAATTCCTAAGTAGAAATAAATAGAAACAAATTAGACACATTAAGACTAAAGACGTTAGCTTAGATCATATATTTTTTTAGGAAGACATTTGTGAAAATGTTTATGTTTGTTCCAAGGCTATTAGCCTATAGTCTTAAATTGTTTAATTCGTTTTATTTTAATATAGTTTTCAAATTTAGTACTAGTTTCATTAATATTTGTGTTAGTTTTAGTTTAGTTTTTATTTTGTGAACACATTTTTATATAGTTTAGTTTCAGTTTTAGTTTCAGTTTTAATTCATTCTTAGCAGAATCAACAGATCACTTCCAGAGTGAAGTCTAAAGAAAGACTTTTAACATTATAGTGAGGCTAATGTCTAGCTACACAAAATGTATGAGTGCTGAGATTGATTAGATGGTAAAAGTATACACATATACACAAAAGGAAGCAGTCAAGCCTTTTTACTAAATAAATATACACAAGTTGTGCTTAATGTCATATCTAATGGTTTGTTGACATAATAATAATAACAATTAATAACAATAATTTGTTGCATTTCATATAGCGCTTTCCAAGGCACTCAAAGCACTTTACATAGTAAGGGGAATATCTCCTCATCCCCCACCAGTGTGCAGCATCCACCTGGATCCTGGATGATGCGACAGCAGCCATAGTGCGTCAGAACATCCACCACTCACCAGCTTATTGGTGGAGAGGAGACAGAGTGATGCAGCCAATCAGTGTATGGGGATGATTAGGAGGCCATGATGGTCAGAGGCCAGTGGACGAGTTTGGCCAGAATGCCGAGGTCACACATCTACTCTTTTTCAAAGGACATCCTGGGATTTTAATGACTACAGAGAGTCAGGACCTCAGTTTAACGTCTCATCCGAAGGACAGTGCTTTTTGACAGTAAAGTGTCCCCGTCACTACGCTGGGGCGTTAGGACCCACACAGACCACAGGGTGAGCACCCCCTGCTGGCCTCACTAACACCTCTTCCAGCAGCAACCTAGTTTTCTCAGGAGGTCTCCCATCCAGGTACTGACCAGCTCAACCCTGCTTAGCTTCAGTGGGCAACCGGTCTTGGGCTGCAGGGTGATATGGCTGTATATTTAATATGAAAATTAATGTAGCATAATTTGGTTATATTAGATGTATTTTTTTCTTATCTATGTAACTGTCGTGTCTTGCTCACTTTTCTGTGAACAGCCACGCATAAATCATAACTGGGACTATGATATTCAATAATAACGGCCATCGTATTTAACAGTAAAGGCTCATATTTGAAAATGTTATTTTCTTTATTCATGAAGAATTTTAGCGTGTGCATGATGTGATATAGCCTATGAATATTTGTTCGAAAGCCTGGCAGAGTGATCACAAGATGCTAGGCCAAGTTTTTTAATGTTTACAGAAAGGATGCGCGTTCTCATCTTTTTTTCTGTTAATCATCACGTTGCTCTGTGCGTCTGTTTTTCTTCAAAGCACCAACTTAGAATGCCTAATGTTGGTTTGATTGTTTGTGATACATGAGAAAATAAATATGTTTACATACCTGATGTTGTAGATTAATGCGGGTGCGGTTCGGTCGTGAATCGCGGTATTTGTCAAATGGTTCTGGTCTGGTAACGTTACAGAAATAAATACAATTCTGCTGTGGGATAACGGGTCGGGTGTTCTGTTAAGTACTACTGGTGCACATTTACCAAACAGGACCGGTGCAGGACTATGCTTTAAACAGCTCTGTGTCTCTCCGTCAGATAACCGCATGTGCGTGATGCGCCATTTACAGGTCTTTCCCTAAACTGTCAAACAGCTCATATATTTTTCCGCCAAAGGGAAACGTAATTATTAGAACGTAATACATAAGGAAATTAATATTTATTTTTGTTCATTATTATTTTATTTAAGTAAATTTTTCAATAACTGTTGTTAGTTTCGTTTTGTTTTAGTTTTTCAAATATTTTTAACATTTTTATTTTATTTCAGTTTATGAAATAGTTTTTTCTACAATCGTTTTAGTTTTAGTTTATGGAAACAACCTTGGTTTGTACTGAAATTGTTTTGGCATCTTGGAAAATTTGAGTACAGTTTGAAACAATGAAACTCAAAAATAGACACAGATGACGTTATTACCATCTTTGTTTCAGTATAAACAAGAATCTTAAAGGGATAGTTCACCCCAGTTTGAACACACTATCGATCACAACGTTCTTTTGAATAGACTTGAAAACTTTGTTGGCATTAGTGGAAGTGCATTAGCATGGTTCAAATCATAATTATCTGACCGCCATCAATTCGTAGCAGTGAATGAAGAGGTATCATATCGATCACACGTTAAGTATGGAGTACCTCAAGGCTCAGTACTAGGGCCGTTATTTTTCACGCTTTACATGTAACCCTTGGGAAATATAATCAGGAAACATGGGGTTAGCTTTCACTGTTATGATGATGATGATACTCAGTTCTATATTTCTTCACGGCCCGGTGAAACACACCAAATTGAGAAACTTATGTAATGCATAGTCGATATAAAACACTGGACGATGAATCGTTTCTTACTACTAAACCTAGGTGTGCTATTTGATAGCAATCTCTCCTTTGACGGCGACGTTTCTAGCATTTGTAAAACTGCCTTTTTTCATCTTAAAATATATATATCTAAACTGAGACCCATGCTCTCAATATCAAATGCAGAAATGTTAATTCATGACCTCAAGGTTAGATTATTGTAATGCTTTATTGGGTGGTTGTACTGCACGCTTAATAAACAAACTACATATGGTTCAAAATGCAGCAGCCAGAGTTCTTACTAGAACCAGGAAGTATGAACACATTAGCCCGGTTCTGTCAACACTGCACTGGCTCCCTATAAAACATCGTATAGATGTTAAAATCTTGTTAATTACTTATAAAGCCCTGAATAGCTTAGCTCATCAGTATTTGAGCCGGCTCTTATCGCATTATAGGCCTTCACGTCCACTACGATTTTAAAACACTGGCCATTTGATAATACCTAGAATATCAAAATAAACTGTGGGCGGCAGATTTTTCTATTTAGCACCCAAACTATGGAACAATCTACCTAACACTGTTCGGAAGGCATACACACTCTTGTCAGTTTAAATCTAGATTTAAGACCCATCTCTTTAACCTGGTGTACACTTAACATACTAATACGCTTCTAATATTCAAATCCGTTAAAGGATTGTTTGGCTGCATTAATTAGGTCAACCAGAACCGGGAACAATTCCCATAAAACACGGTGTACTTGTTATATCGTAAGAATATTGATATCTACACTGATATTAGTCTGTTTCTTTTTTATTCCGAGGTCACCGTAGCATCCCAAACCGGTCCTTATCCAGCCCAAGATGATCACTACAGTCAACAGATCCAGTCTGTATCCAGATCAGATGGTAGATCAGCACTTAGAGATGGCATCTAGAGCCCTGAACGTCAGCGGAGACCAGGACACCTAGATGAGCCCCAGAGACAGATCCCCAGTGAGGACCTCGTCACCTAGACAGCCATCGGGAAAAGACCAATGGAACCAGTGGAGCCATTACAATCTGACTTTGCTGCAGTTGGAACAAACTACTGGTTCGTCTGGCCAGAGGGGAACTAGCCCCCGACTGAGCCTGCTTTTTCCCAAGGTTTTTTTCCCCGTTCTGTCACTGATGGAGTTTTGGTTCCTTGCCGTTGTCGCCTCTGGCTTGCTAAATTGGGGACACTTCATTTCCAGCGATATCACCAACACTGAATTCAATTCACTGAATTTTACATCACTGAATTCAATAATGAAATGCCTTTAACTGAAGAAATTAGCGTTTAATCTTATCATTTTACATTAGTGATATACTACTTTCTCATGTTGATGGTGTGCAGTTGCTTTGACACAATTTGTATTGTTAAAAGTGCTATATAAATAAAGGTGACTTGACTTGGAACCCCCCCTTTATGTGTTTATTTCTTCTGCTGACGGTAGCTATTTATTTCTATAGTATTTTTCCATACTTCCAATGGAAGTCAATGGGTACCGTCAAGTGTTTGGTTATGAACATTCTTCAAAATATTTTCTTTTGAATTCATCTGAAGAAAGAAACTCAGAGGTTTTGAACAATTTAAGGGTAAGTAAATTATGACAGAATTTTCATTTTTGGGTGAACTATTCCCACAAATATTAAAACTGATATTTTTATTTTCTGTGGGATAAGCTGCAATTACAAACAACTGCACAATGTCTTTGAGTGCGAGAGAGAGAGAAACGTGTTTTATTACTTGTTTTCTTTGAGCTTTTCCTTCATTTTATTTCCTCTTGTTAAACATACTGAAATAACATGTGCAAAAAAAAAAAAAAAGAAATGTTACAAAACATATAACAAAACTAGCAACTCTGTCCAACACCAACATCAGCAGATAAAGTTTCAGACATGAACAGCATCTCTTTTGCCTCACTTTAGCTCAATGTTTTCTCACTAAGATCTTTAAGCTTGGGGTGAATGTGAGAAGCAAAAAGTCACGTGAGAACAAGAAGTAGTGCCTCCAATGAACTACGAGTGTCCATCCATCTGATAATGCCAGCCTCTCATGTTCATAAATCAGCTGAACAGCTCCAAATGGAAAGACTAATTACTGACTAAACCGCTCAAAGTATATTTAATATTACAACTTGAAATTACTTGAAAAACATAATGATCAGTGAGTGATTTGGTTTTAAGCGAGCACTAAGCGTACACCTGTGTGCCTGAAATCACAACACCTGCAGTGTTTACTGAAGATCAGGGGCAAATTCAAGCTCACACTGGTGCCCAACGATTTGCTATGGTTTCCGGTTTGAACAACATGCTTCCTGGAGACGGTGTGCGACAGAGTTTGAGATACGTTATTTTCTTGTTTGGTGGGTGTGTCAAAAATGTAACCCCAATCAGCAGCAACATGTACAAAAACTTTGATAGAAAGGATTTAATGGATTGCAGACAACTGTTAGTATGACAATATTTACACAATTATCAACGCATTGTTGACCAATCACCAAGCAATGCTTAATTTTGTTCAGTATGTGGTGTAAAAAGGTCACATTAGCAATTCAAGAAAAACAAATATATTAAAGAAAAAAACACTTAACCAAAATATGTTCAGGTCAAAGTGTTTGAATAATATTTGCTCCCCATTTTTTTTAAATCAATTTTACTGGTAGTCCAGTGTATGAATGATTTTAGGGTATGCTATGTCACAGTTTACTATGTCACAGTTTACTTTATGTTGCTATACTCACTTACATAAATTAACTATAGTGTAGTGTTTGAATATGTAAATGGCCAAGGCTTAAAAAAACGTGCAAATGATAAGCTTTCTTGAGGACGCACAGCAGTGGCCCATCAACTGTCCTGAAACTGGCGATGGCCCTGAACATAGCATATAAATATGATGATGATGATGAACTCGTAAGTAAATGTAATTAACATCAGAATAAATTCACAAGAGCAAGTATATTGTTTGCACATGTTCATTTACATTAAAGGCAAAACAGCTGAAATAATAAGAGCACAAGTATAGATCTGGAACTTCTTTAAGTCTGTCTATATAGCATAGTAATGTCTTCTGGTCCATATCCTTTTTTAGGAAGGTGTGCTAGACACTGATTAATGTAGCTGTAACGAATGACTGGTCAGAGGCGAGAGTAGATCCACTTGCAGCTTTATTAATACAACGAGGAGGTCAAACAGGCAAATATCAAGCAGAGGTATCGAGGGCAATGTAGACAAGGCAGAGTCGTAATCAGAGGCAGAGCAATGGGTCAGGGCAGGCGGCAGACAGAGAGGATTACCAGGAAGCAGGAGTCAGAGAGGCAGGCAGCAAACGATCAGGAGAGGGAGTCAACAGTCCAGGTAGTACACAGATAGACACACTAGGGGAAACCGCTCGGAAATGTTAGCCAGGGGAAAACAAGACTTCGCAGTGAGTGCATGTGAGAGTGCTGCTTAAATGTGTGTGAGTGAATGAGGTGCAGGTGAGGTGAGACAATCAAGACTAATGAGTGAATGGTGACAGCTGTGTGATTGGTGTAATGGTGGACGGGAATGTGTGAGTGCAGTGCATGATGGGAGATGTAGTCCATGGGTGATGTGCAGTTTGAGTGAGTGGCAACCAGATTCATGACAGTAGCATAGAAATACTATACATATTTATATATTTTGCTATTGTATTGTGGAGTGACACTTTCATAAACTTTTCTATGCTCCTCTGATTATATAATGTTAAATATTACAATATTATAGCACAGCAACAGTGATCAGCAATAATGATAAGCCTAATACTCACAATAAAAACTATACGATCATCATATAGATCATAACACAGTCTCGGAGGTAAGAAGTGGATAATCCTTAACCTGAAATGTTTGTCTTTTTATCCTGAATTGCGAGGCAAATGTTCTCAATAATTAGGAACCACAGTTTCCACAAATCCCTTCACTCAATTGGGATGTTCGCTATTATTCTGGACAGCAAGGGCAGTGACTGCATCATCGAGCGATAATAATTGCAGTATTAAACACGTATTTATACTAGTTTCATCAGGCTCCAAAAATTCTTCAAAAGAACACAGTCTTCTCAGCTGCCATAGTTGCAATACTTGCGTCACCACCAGAACAGGGTGTTCAACGCATCACCGTTTCCGTTTAATAAACGTTTTGCACCGTATTTTTTCAGGGCTGAACACAGCCCTGTTGAATAATGGTCCAAAAATATGCATAATAAATGAACAGTAGTAATTGAATAAAATCAAGAAATAATTTGTACTATTTCATTCTAGTTACTGGTTATTAGTTTTAAAGCAATTATTTATAAAAGGTTTGCAAATGCATAGCATTGGCGTGATTTGGCCTCAGCAAATTGCCTTCAACCTGGAAATGATGAGCATCACCATGAAAAAGTTTTTTTTTTTTACACATACTGTATACTGTTCAAAAGTTTGGGGTCTGTAAGAATTTCTATTTATTTCAAATTAAGATCAACTTTCTATTCATTAATACGGTATCACACAAACAAAAATATCAAGCAGCATATCGAGGGCAATGTAGAAAGGCAGAGTTTCAAAACAGAGGCATATTCAAATTATTTCAGGGATCATGCAGACAGAAGGATTACCAGTAAGCAGGAGTTGCTGAGAATTCAGCTTTGATCACAGGAATAAGGGATTACAACAGTCCAGGTAGACACAGATTGACACACTAAACCGTAAATGTTAGCCAGGGCAACACAAGACATTTAATTGATGTGAGAGTGCTGCTTAATATGTGTGAGTGAATGAGGCAGGTGAGGTGAGACAATTAAAGACATATTCATAACAGCTGTGTGATTGGTGTAATGGTGGACGGGAATGTGAGTGCAGTGCATGATGGGAGATGTAGTCCATGGGTGATGTGCAGATTTTAGTGAGTTTTCAACCAGATTCATGACAGTAGCATAGAAATACTATACTATAACCCTCTCCCTCGCCCGCTGTTGGCTGCCTCTGTTTTCAGGCTGTTAATTGCACTTGGCATCTACATGATAGGAAGTCAGACTAAACTGCCTCTGTGTTGTGTTTGAGTCTGGCTCACTGAAACTCAGTGCTCACTAAAATGAAATCAGAACAGCGTGGCCACACACTTTGCCTGTCACTAGCTTTTTATGAGCTTCTTTATAAACTAAAGTACAGTAAGTAAAGCATCTGCAATTAAGTGAATGGCCTTATTTAAACACCAGCCTTCTTTTAAAATACAATAAATTGAAACAACCTTTAAAAATGTGAATTATTTGGAGGCTGAAGGCATGTTTTGGTCATTGATTTAGCACATAAATCAGTATACAGTCACCCTGCAACAATTACAGTGACAGAGATTAAATGGGCCAATCAGGAAGCGCCAATGTCTTTGTTCACCTCACATTATCTTCAGGGCCGTCATCACCCATGGAAACACAAAGCCTTTCTGTGATGGATGAATGTGCTACTTTTGCTCACAAGGAAAAAAATACACATGCAAGATTTGAGTTGTTATTTCATCAGCCAATCGTAAAAGGCAATATGGTCGTGCTAAACAAAAGCTTGGCGATGCTCCAGCTGCACATAACAACAGTGGCTTCTCTTCTTCCCTCTGCAGTTCTGCTGCTCGCAAAAAAAGGCTGCTAATTAAAATAAACCAAACACAATGAATGATGCTTAATGGCTCTAATTCAAAATAAATGCAGGGAGCTCATCGCCGCCGCCATTGAATCAGGCTTAAATATCTAATTAATTATTGTTTGTTGGTGGTTAATCATGGAGGGGGACAAAAGCAATAACCTAGCATTGTTATCAGATAATATAAACAGGTTATTTCTGGGTCTGCCGATAAAACAATGAGGATCTATTAATTGGGTCTTCTGATTGAAAATGACCTTGATAACCCTACTGTGTAAATACGTTTGAAATAAGTAAGCTTTCTTAAATGAAATCACTGCTTTCGTGAGAATTCAAGTGAAATGAAATGGTGATTTGCAAGGATACATTTTTCTTCCCTGCAGGAGGTCCGGAGCAGGAGAATCCCATTTAACTCACACTCTGATACCTTTGACCTCGGTCCACTAATTTAAATGATATTACATGTTAATCATGTCTATTTATGGCTCTACTTGTTCTTATTTCAAATTATATATTTTCATTGAACTGTCAAGGCATCATTTAGCAACGTTAATATTTAACTGAGATACCTCAAATTAATTTTCTCACTGCGATTTAACCTAGGAGATGAACTAACCCTCAACTTCAATAATTAATGATAGTGGATTAAACACATATAGTATAATTAATGGGAGAGGTAATTATTTATGTTATGGTTCATTAGTCAACTTCCTGCAAAGTCATTGATTTTCTTACTGTTATTACCTCTGAAGTTTTTGGCGTGTAGCTGTTAAACAGCCCCTTATTTTGATTTAGTGATTTAATGAATTGGCTGTGACTCGGTTCTGTTGATCTCAGGAGCAATGATTGTGTCATATTCTGCTCCATTACAATCCCAAACATTCTCTTTGCAATGGCAGAGGCCCAATCATATTTGACAGAATTATTGAGAATATGGAAATAACTCATCACTAATGAGCAGATGTGAGCTTTGCAGCGGGAACGCTCGCTATATCGTTTTCTCTTTCCTTGTCTACTCTATATCCAACCTCCGCTCTGTTTACAGTTCTCACACTTTCTCCCTCCATCGAGTCATTGAATTTCAGAAGACCTAGAATGACTTCAAATGATTTCCTGTGACTTGCTATTGATCTGTTTTGAATCCAAGCACAGTGTGAGGTGAGAGTGTGCGCTTCTTCCCTGCGCTTGTCCACAATCTTACACTGCCATTGTGTATTCAGTATAATATGATATGTGATATGATTAGTTAGTGATATTGAATGCATTATAATGTTAACAGATTGAACCTTAATAATATAATAAACAATATACAATGCTTTTAAACATTTCAGGGCGTATAAATTAACATTAATGTAAGAAAAATATTAAATAATAACAAACAATAACATATGTATGAATTAACACTAACCTAGATTATTAATGATGTAAGAAAAGTAGTTTATGACATCAAATGCATAATAATAAGACATTGAACCATAATTATGTAATATAATATAATATAATATAACATCTCAAGGTGTATAAATTAACAATAATGTATTATAAACTAATAATACATAATTAACAATAGTATATGTATGAATTAGGATTAACTATATTAATTAACATTAACTAGATTAATAAATGAATAAATGTCAAATGTCAACAAACTGAAACATACAAATATATTATATTATGCTTACATTTTAAGGTGCATAAATTAATATGAATGTAATATGAACTACCTAAATAATAATGAAAAATAGTATATTTATAAATTAACATTAACCGAGATTAATTAATGATGCAAATAGTTCATAAAATCAAATACATAAACTAATGTTAATAAATTGAACCAGAATAATGTAATATTCAAGGTGTATGAATTAACTATGTTATAATGATGTTATATGAACTAATATTAAATAATAAGGAACACATGTATATTGTTGTAATATAAAAGTAATGGTAACTAATATAATATTATAACTAATATAATTGTGTCTAATGTAACTGGATGACAATATAATATAATATCATACATTACATTTTAGAATAAAAGAAAAGTCATCAAAAATATTTAAAACACAAATGAAAAGTCTGAGATAGTGTTATTCATCGACATGCCATTATGGTTTTTGTTGACAAATCTTTTTTATTTTATTTTTTATAAATATGTATGGTTTTATTTACTGTTAATAACCCTGGTCTGAGATGCAGAATAAGAGAAGTTAAACAAATCAAAACTTATATTCGAGGTTGAAAATAGCCATCTTGTTATATACATAGGCACTACAAGTTGTATTAGTCTACAACACAAAAAAAGCTTTGAAGTGCAAGTTTATTCTTAGATAAGGCCTTGCAAGTGTGTTGTAGTTTTACTGTATGCCATTAACTTAGTAGCCTGCATGTGGGTTTTTAAAAAGCAAATTAGACTCACATGCCCAGCAGTAATCCAGCTGAACAGCAAATGAACGGTCTCACTATAGTGATGGCTAATGTAATGTACACCCAGGACAGGGTGTGCCGTGTGAGGATGCCAGTGGGGTGAAATCTCTGCTTGCCCCCTCTGTGTGATGGATGGGATTTGGCCTGCTCCATCTGGGCACGAATGGGCCACATCCATCATGTCCCCAACCAAGAGGGAGAATATGATATTGCTTCTCTCAACACATGTCTCAACAATATGGCATCTTTACCCTCTCACCCCTCTGCAATACAATATGTCCCATGTTTCCCAATTAACTAACTTTATAATAACCAACTGCTGTCTGCAGAGGTTCAGTCCTGTGACACTGTCGTTATGAAGTCATTAGGTTCTTTCCCTCAGTGTCACGGTTTAACCAGCTGTACTGTCAACTATGACTCTGCAGCACCGCCACACATGCATTTGTGAAGCTCTTAAAAGGATAATTCCAGTGGTGGGCCGTCAGGAGCAGCAGGGCCTTCTCTGCTGGCCCTATAAAAATACAATTGTGTGAAAAAAAATTTTATTGATCATTTAGGTATAATTTTAATTTGTGTAATGTCCACAAAATTGCCTATGATTAATTTAGTTGAGAATGAACTGGAATATCCTACATAAAAAAAGTTGATGGCCAGCACTACAGATAGTGCTACCCTTTTGTTGAAAGACGTCACATCTGATTTGTTTAAAATTAAAATGTCATTTTTTTTTTTTTTTGATAATCTCATTTGTACTTGCATATATTCAAATATGGTGTCACGTCAGGTATGACACCATTAATGACACAATTCAATTGGTTGTTGTGCTTAGTTTAAAATTTCAATAAATTAAAATGTTCATTAAAATATTTTAATTATAATAACAGTCTTTTTGTGTGTGTTTGAATACATTAAAATATGTGACCTTGGACCACAAAACAGTCTTAAGTCGCTGGGGTAAATTTGTAGCAATAGCCAACAATATATTGTGTGGGTCAAAATTATAAAAAAAAAAATTATGCCAACAAATCATTAGGATATTAAGTAAAGATCATGTTCCATGAATTTATTTTGTAAATGTCCTACCGTAAAATATCAAAACTTAATTTCGGATTAGTAATATGCATTACCGCAAGTAATATGCAACTTCGATTCCTTTGCACCCTCAGATTCCATATTTTCAAATTCCAGATTATCTCGGCCAAATTGAAACCATACATCAATTGAAAGCTTATGTATTCAGCTTTCAGATGTATAAAACATAAATAAATTGACCCTTAGGACTGGCTTTGTGGTCCAGGGTCACATATGTTGTGTTACACCAGGTTGATGTCAGTGATGCCAAATGTCATTGGTTGTCATGAACCTTTTAACCATTCATGATCATGCCAAATTTGAAAATGCACATATTTAAGTTACAACAAAAATATTTTCAGTCAGTATTGACTAAATATATAATGCCAATCTCAGTCTAGTTCTCAGCACTTTATGAAAGAGAGCAACGTGAACATCCTGCCTGATATCTCCTTTTGAAGAATGAAAGTCATACTGGTTTGGTATGAGGGTGAGTAAATGTTGATTGTTGGATGCCCTGTTCCTTTAATGTCTTTAATAGTAGTCTAAATGAAGTGAATATGTGCATTTAAGTTTTTTTATTAGACATTTCACCAGGTGTCTAACCGACAGACTATGAAACAATGTTGTCATTTCTACATCAGATTCAGCTTAATTAAAATAATGATCTACTAGCATAACAGCATTTTAAGCAGCAGAACGCAACTCTACATTTCTCAAGATATAAATATCCCACATCCTGAGCATGTAATGTGTTTGTGCACATGCAGAAATAAGGGTGGCATAATTGTGAGGACATTGAAAGCTCTAATAGCTCGGCCCTCGTAAGAAGTAATAACCAAACACACATTGACTATATTAGCCATCCTCATTTAGAAGCCTCACTAACAAGCTTTTGCAACATTATGCTAATTAATCTCTTCTCCAGTGTGAAGGGTCTTTATGTTTAAATGCATGGGGGAAAAAAAATATAATTTTTCTGGCAAGTCCATTTGACTAATTTTTCAATGTAGCGATCACTTTTAAGAGCCCAGAGACACAAACAAGAGACCTGAAGAAAATAATTTTCCAATTAATGATGGCAGTTCAATACTAGGAAAACAAGCTCTCATTTTGGGAATTAAAAGCTGTGGTGAGTCAAATGAGAGATAGAAAGGAGTGTGTGTGAGAGAGAGAGAGAGAGAGAGAGAGAGAGAGAGAGAGAGAGAGAGAGAGAGAGAGAGAGAGAGAGAGAGAGAGAGCTGATGTGTGAACATATGTTGTGCTGTCATTAGCTTTTCGATTATCGCTTATGAGAGCCGCAGCTGATTCTGTTGTTAATAGGCAAATGTTGCTCTAACAAATTCATATTCAAAGTGACACGTAAAGTGACTTAAAATAGAGATTAAGTTACGTTACAGATGCCAACGTGCTTAAGAAGAGCTTTTCAGCTATAAAAACCTAACATTATATTTCCAAGGACAAACATGCTATTTGGAATTTAATTTCAAGTTAAAAGCAGGTATAGTCTAGTTTGTCATGCGTTTGGTAGCTACGAACAATGTTTCTGAAAAGCCAAGAAATATCAGAGAAAATAAAGACATTGTGACAGAGGAGAGTAGGATGTTGGCTGTTGGCTATAAAGGACCTTTGGGGTTTAGCGGCTGACACTTGACTGTCAGTACCAGGAACTTCTAACATCCGAGAGAGAGATATGACATATATACATCATATATGCATCACGGGACCACAAACTGTCAACTGTAAAGCTAGTCTGACATAATGCCCTTTAAATGCAGTGGGGAAAAAGCAGAAAAAGCCCATATAACTAACGTAACCTGACATCACAGTCACTGTCACAGTGTTAGATATATGTAAGTCCAGTGCTTGCACTGAGGAATCAAACTGAGGGCTTGTCAGTGTGTCATATGCATTGTGGACGCAAAACGAGAGTTACACAATCTTACACAACACTGTGCAATCCAACACATTCATTACAATGTGTATGCAACTTACTCTGGGCCGGAATTGTGTAAATATGATATTCTTGAATGTTTAGTGGTAACATCATTATAACAAACACAAAACGATTCATTAGTATCATAAGTAGATTTTAACAGACCAAAACATATATATTTTGAAAAGAGACAATGAGCAGTCATTGAGCAGTATGGAAGCTACTGTACATACTGTACAAAGAAAATATGTTGTTTCCAATAATATTTATATGTGTGTGTGTGTGTGTGTGTGTGTGTGTGTGTGTGTGTGTGTGTGCGTGTGTGCGTGCGTGCATGCGTGCGTGCGTGCGTGCGTGTATAGCTGATGTTGACAGTGAAAGTTACTGCTTTCAAGGTAAATACAAATAACTGCAATTCATTTCATTATTTCTAATCAGTTTTTAGAAACCATAAATAAATAATATTATAAATATTACAACTAAAATTATTAAACATTACCACATTAATTAACAGTAAATGTAAATGTTAAAAATCATTGTAAACATATTTCATGAATACATTAAATGCATGTTATATCTGACAGTCCTACAAATATTTTGACAAATAAATACAATTTGTTTTATTATTTCAATGACTTATTTCTTAAATATAAAGTCAGCTATATAAAAACATTGTGATGTTACAAAGACAATCTGTTGTGTCCAAAAGTAAATAGGTGCATAACAAAGCAAATATAGCAAACTGTTGACAATGAAATTAAAATGTATTAATATCTTTTCATGTTTGTTTTTCTGCTGTTCCCAGACAAATACTGGCAATTAATGATCAGGATTTCTGACATATCTTTAGAAAGCATAAATAAATAATATTATAATCAATTACAAAATTTGGTGAATATGAAATAATTAATGCATGAATTAATGAATATCAATAAATAAATAAATAAATTACATCATGAATATTTTAAAACACATTCAGTTTGACAGCCCTAAAAATAAATAAATGCATACATAAACAAATAATGTTTTTGCAATTAACTAATTAATTCTGCAAACCCTATAGTATCTCTTTCAAGGCTTTCTGCAAACCCAGTTTGAAAAACCTTAGTCTAGGGAATACTGGATTTTTTGTTATTGTTGCTGAGATCTTCTGAATAGTTAAAGGCCAAGAACTTGAGAGTGGCATGACAGTTGAATTGAACTGTAAAATCACTGCATCATGAACTGTTTTGGTTGAAGAACATAGAAGGAAAGTTTGCTCAGCTGGCTATGGCTGATCACATTTCTGCCTGACCTCTCACTGACCATCTGCGAAACTCCTGACAATGTGAGCCGCTGGAACGGTGCGCGGCAGTGCTGGAACATGGGAGCAGCTGGATACGGTGCGGAGCTGCCAAGCCCCCACTCGCCCCTCCAAAAATCCCTCGCAGTCTTCTTCTCTTTTCAAAACCGCTCCTTCATTCACTCTGAAAAGAAGCATTTTTTTTTCAAATGGACATGTGCTGCTGTGTTCTACTTTCGCAGTCCTTTGCTCGCTCTCTGAGTGTCTCGGCTCACGGACGGCGCAGGACCTCCCTCTGCACATCCCCCCTAGTCATTCTTGGTTTCTGAGAGACGTGTTGGCAAGCAGTGTGTAAATGGACAAACAAATGACTTGGCGAGGGGAGCAGGCACGGAGGGAGAGCGTGGCATGCCGAACCCTCTTCCTCTCCAGTGTCAAATCAGTAGCAAGTAAACAAGTTTGGAAGGAGCGGAAGCGTGTACTGTTTGGCCCGGACTCCTGGGGGGTTTCTTTAGAGGGGCTGGTGAATATATTCACCCTCTGAGTTGCGGGTCTATCTGCAAATGCACAGAGCAGAACGACCACCTGGCACATCAGCCCTCGCTTTTAACAAACCCACCATGCATGTGCTGCCTCAAACTAAACATCAATTTAAACTTCCACACATGCATATTACACACTGCAAATTTTAATCTCCTTTGATTATAAAAGTGTACCTTTGATCTTGAGGGATGGAATTCAATTTAATTTCATCTTCATGTTTGGACTGACTGCTGTGTGATCTGAGAAAGTGGAAGGATATGGTTGTGAGCTAATTAGACGTGACTTGATTTGAATGCATCCAAACGCTTTGTGGATTTAAAGAAATGTAAACAAGTAACATAAATTAGTAATTGTTTATTAATAGTTTATCGACATAAACAAACTGCTCGCTAGTCAGCTGATTAGAGGGAAATATATAGCATTTAAAACTAGACTACTTTCTGAGAAAAATAATGGTGTTGTGTTGTTTGCCTGCTGCTGCCACAAATAGTGTTATGTGTGGTTGCCAGGACATGCGAGGTGGTTGCTAGGTCAGTCTGGATGGTTGTTAGGTGGGAGTTTAATGACTAAAAATGAAAAGAGCTTAATATTCCTTTCAACAAACTGTCCCTTTTATTGGTTAAAATGTAAATTAGTTCTTACTTTTGTATTACATTTGTTTAAATTTGTTACATACTGTTACTTGGCACACTGAAAAAAAGAAGAAGAAAAGTATATAAAAATGGCTTTGAAATCATATTCACTCATATAAAAATACATATACAATACACTGAATTAAACATGAAATATTTACATAGAAAGACTGACAGGGTATATTCTAGTAAAATATAATCCAATAATTTATGTTCTATTTACTTAGAAATGTCATTTTTACAGTTTTCATGTTGTATTTTAATTTATGTTATTTATATTTTATGGTAACTAATAAATGGCCAATATTATAAATTCTGTACTGTTTTGTCGGACAAATTAAAATACAACATAAATTATAAATTTTCAACATTGCAAGTGATCTAATTTTGAGCTTTGCTAAAGATTTCTTTAAACATTAAATTATTCATTTAGAGTTAATTTTGAATGTTAATGGAAATATAAACGTAAAAATAGGGGAAATATGCACAATTGCATCCAATAACCAAATATTTTCATCCCATATTAAATGGTTCTCCTTTGGAATGTCCAGAATTAATTATAAAAAATAATAATAATACAATAACAGTCAATAACCAAATATAGTTCATAGCTTCAGTTTTTAGATTTATTACATTTTAAATTATAAATAAATCTCCATAATAATCACCATTATTTCTATTTCTATATCTTTTGTATAGGCATCTGGAAGTCAAACCCCCAATTATTCTTAAATAAAAAAACTAAATGTAGAGTTCTAGAGTCTGATTGCATGCTTCCCAAAAGCAAACTGTTCTAAGCTGTGTTTTTCAATGGCCTATGCCAACATAAACTGAATTAAAACTGACAATGTAGCAGTTCCTAAATCCAGCACTGCAAACCACCTAGGTGTAAACACGTCCTAAAATACAAAATAATGTCAGAGACAAAAGCTCGACCAGCCATCTCTCAGCACTATTACTGTTTTAAATTCAAACCAACTTAGAGGGGAAGCATGAACCCATAGGAGGGATTTGCATCCCAGTGTGTGTGTGTGTGTGTGTGTGTGTGTGTAGCAGGTGTCATTAATGCCCTCCAGAGGCGATGGCAGACTGAAGTCTGGCTGATTGGGAGTCTTAGAGACAAAGAGCTCCAGGAGAGATGGGCCCCAGCCTGCAGTTATCCCCCAGCAGGGAGCCACTATCTCTGGGTATGGGGCAGTCATTTAGCTTCCCTCCATCCATCCCTCCATCGCTCTCCCAACCAGTTCCTCTCTAACAGTAGGTTAGTGATGGATTTGATTCTCTGATTGGAAAGAGGGCAATTTTACCTCAGCGGTGCCCTACATTTGCATAATGATTTGCATAAATATCTACATTTAACACCCCGTCCGACTCTTTTTCGGTCTCTTTATTCCTTTCATTTTGTGTCAGGCGTTCTCCTATGACTCGTTTACCTTTTCCTCTTCCTCTCCTCCTCACGTTCATTATTTTTGTGTTCTTCTCACTTTCGCTTGTGTAACATCACCACACTTCACCACACTTTCATGTTCCCACCAACAGACAACACTCAAGAAACTTGACATGTGGCACGGGGGAATTTTTACGCAGTAAGTAATCATCCAGAAATATCTGGCATAACATTCACTCCTACACTCAAAGAAATCCAGCACTTGCATGTGACCGACAAGATTTTTAACATCTGCCACGCAAACAGTCGAAGAATCTAAGCGTGAATTGTGCTTAAATTAGTTCATAAAATTTAAAACCCTATTGGCTCTCCACATCGCTTTATACATCTCAGTGTTTTTCTCTCTATCTGTTGCTCTCTGCTTTTCTCTCGTCGTCATTACCATGGGAAAACAGCAGAAGTGGCAATTTAAAAGAGAAAAAAACATCTCTCTACCTGACTGAACACACAGATGAGTTTTAGGATGTGGCTGCCTTGTGTACACACATGCCTCAGTGGGCACAATCTTTCAATGTCATATATTCATATCTTCTTTACATGGGAAAATATGTGCGGCCTAATGAAGGCAGGGCGGATCTCGTTTGCATGCGTGTGTGAGAGCGTGCATTTGATTCATATCCATGTTTCATTACAGCTGTCAGTGATATGAAGCCACAGCAACATCTATTTTTTCTCTCGTTCACTCTCTTACACTTTCACAGGCGGTCTCATGCGTAGCACTGTGTAATGGAGCAATAGGAACCAATGCAGTGTGAGGAAATGCAATGGATGATGTGAAACACCTCTTATATCACTTCATACTAACCCAACCCAATTCTATACGGTAAAGACTGCATGCTAACACTAACATTCAAAGGTCTGAGGTCAGGAAGAATTTTTTTTTTTCTTTGAATTCAGCAAGGATGCATTACATTGATGAAACAATTGCAAATACATCTATAATGTTACAAATGATTTCAGGTAAATCAGTTTCTTTTGAACTTTCTATTCATTAAATAATCTAAGTTTCTATTAAAACTGCTTTCAACATTGATACAAGTTTCTTGAGCAGCAAATAACCATATTAGAATGTTTCTGAAAGCTCATGCGATACTAATACTTTTAGAAATTCTCTAAAATTTACGGTAAAAAAAACAACAACACAAAATGGCAGTTGTGGTTCCAGAATTTTACAGTAAATAAATTATTTAGCAACATTTTAGGTTTTATGGTTTCAACTTAAATGTACATTTAAATACCATAATTGTATTAACTGGTATAATGTTAATATATCAGCCTATTGAAATACTGAAATATGTTTTGTAATTTTGTAATAGACTGAAAGCTATCAAAAGCAGGTAGTGCTGAAAAAGTCACATGATGAACCAAAGCCCATCACAAGCAGCTTTTAAATACTAGCATACTGTATATAGAAGGTACACAATGTCATTCACACAAACACTAATCATCATCGTGATAGCACACATGAAACTGAAATAATGCAATAAAAACATGAATTTAACAACATTAGATGTATAAAACAGACAAGAAAAACACTAAGAGGAAAATGTGTTATTTAAAAAAAAATTACGCTGGGAATTCTGGGAATGTCAATGTTTGGTTATCCACTGTAAATTACAGTATACATTCTTTTTCCACTTCCAAAACGGTAAACTACTGTAAAAGTACATGTAATGTCCTATACAGTTTTTCACCGTATATAGTAGGGGAACTTACCGGTAACCATTTAACAGGTTTTTACTATATAATTTTTACAGTCTTTTACCATAAATGCATTGTCTTTTTTTTTTTTTTTGTGAATACTGGAGTAATGATGCTAAAAATGCAGCTGTGCATTACAGACTAATAGACTTATTTAAAATGTATTAAAATAGAAAATTTTATTTTAAATTGAAATATTTCAAAAACATTCAAATGTAACTGACACCAATTTTTTATAGGCATATTTTATGAAAAAAAACATGCTGCAGTATTGTTATAATAATTTATTTATTTTTTATAGGTTTTTTTGCAGTATGAGTCGATATAACACTGATTTAAAGTAAAAAAAAACAAAAACTAAATATTTCAAAAACATTCAAATGTAACTGACACCAATTTTTTATAGGCATATTTTATGAAAAAAAAACATGCTGCAGTATTGTTATAATAATTTATTTATTTTGTATAGGTTTTTTGCAGTATGAGTCGATATAACACTGATTTAAAGTAAAAAAAAAAAAAAAAAAACACTAATAGTTGAATCATTTAATAACACTGTTAAATCATCAACAAAATTCTAAATGAATCCCCATTTTTCAAGGTTCAAGGTTCAAGGTTTCTTTATTTGTCACATAATAGTTATACAGGGTATAATTAGAAGTGAAATGTAATCGAATCAGGTCCGCTCAGTGGACAGTGCAAAATAATAAGAATACAAATTATATAAAGTAACATAACACAAGGGCATACATATGGTAAGAAAAGGAAATAAGAGTAAAATGTGCAATGAAATAAAAAGTGCAAAACAATAAGATGTGCAAAAACAATAAGATGTGCAAAAAACAACAAGATGTGCAAAAACAATAAGATGTACAAAAAGAAAAACAGTGTACTGGGACTTAATAAATAGTAATGTGAATAATAGGGATGTGCAGACGGGTTGTTCATGGTAATGTACATAGAGCAGCAATGATGAGAATGTGATGATATTTACAGTTAACAATGGGTCCTGTGAGTGTTTATGAAACAGAGTTTGTGTTTAGGAGCCTGATGGCCTGAGGGAAGAAGCTCTTCCTCAGTCTTTCAGTCTTTGCCATCATGCTCCTGAAGCGCCTGCCAGATGGCAGTAAACAGAAAAGATGGTTACCAGGGTGATTTGAGTCCTTGATGATTTTTGCAGTTCTGCTTCTGCAGCGTTTGAGGTAGATGTCCTGCAGAGAGGGGAGAGCAGACCCTGAGATGCGCTCAGCTAAGCGCACGACTCTCTGTAGAGCTTTGCAGTCCTGGTTTGTGGCATTATTATACCACACTGAGATGCACTGAGTCAGAACACTTTCTATGGCCCCTGAATAGAAAGTTTTCAGGATAGCTGGTGAGACCCTGAATTTCCTCAGCTGACGCAGATGGTACAGTCTTTGCCTGGCTTTCTTAACCTGTGTTTGAATGTGTGTAGTCCAAGTCAGGTCCTCGGAGATGTTTACACCGAGGTACTTGAAGCTACTCACCCTCTCCACAGGGGTCCCACTGATCATAAGAGGAGTGTAGGGCTGCTGCTGTCTCTTCTTGAAGTCCACGATCAGCTCCTTAGTTTTGCTCACGTTCAGAGAGAGACAGTTGTCCTGGCACCTGATGTAAGTCTCTCCACCTCATCCAAGTATGCGGCCTCGTCATCGTTGTTAATGAGGCCCAGAACCACAGTATCATCCGCAAATTTGACAATAGAGGTGGAGCTGTGAGAGGACACGCAGTCATGTGTGTAGAGAGAGTATAGCAGGGGGCTCAGGACACAGCCCTGTGGGGCTCCTATGTTCAGGGTGATGGAGTTGGAGGTGAACTGGCCGACTTTCACCACTTGTGGTCTGGCGGTGAGGAAATCTTGAATCCAGTCACAAAGTGAAGTGTTTAGGCCGAGGTCTGAGAGTTTAACAGTCAGCTTGGTGGGGACTATAGTGTTGAAAGCTGAGCTATAGTCTATGAATAGCAGCCTGACATAGTTGCCATTCTTGCTGTCGATGTGAGTGAGGGAGGAGTGCAGGACCTGGGTGATGACATCATCAGTAGACCTATTTGGCCGATAGGCAAACTGAAGAGGGTCCAAGGTAGCAGGGATGGAGGAGCAAATGTGTTTCTTTAAGAGTCTCTCAAAAACCTTCATGACTGTCGATGTGAGGGCAACTGGACGATAGTCATTCAGGCAAGAGGGTTTACTGTTCTTAGGCACAGGGATTATGACAGATTTTTTAAAGGAGGTGGGAACAACAGAGGTAGCAAGGGACTCATTAAATATGGAAGTAAACAAACCAGCAAGCTGATCAGCACAGGACCTCAGAACGCGCCAGTAATCCCATCAGGTCCTGCTGCTTTCCTGACGTTCACTCTCTTTAGTTCCTCTCCGAACGTCGTCCTCTGAAAAGGTGATTACATGATCATTGCTGCTCTGTCTGCAGCTTCCTGACGGCTGTTCGGCAGGTTTGCGCCGCCATTGCAGTCAAAGCGACCGAGAAGGTGTTTAGTTCTTCGCCAGCAGCGGATCTGCTCTCACCTCTGCGGAGGATTTATTTCCAGAGGAACAGATGGTCTTCAGTCCCTGCCACATGCGTCGAGAGTCATTGAGCTGGAAATGTGACTCAATTTTCTCACTGTACCGGCGCTTAGCGGCTCGTATTGCATGCCGGAGAGCGTAGCACGTTGTTTTATACTCGCTCATGTTTCCTGACAACAGACCGGCATTGTATGCGGCAGTGCGATGGTTAACCGCATCACGGATTGATCTGTCCACCCACGGTTTCTGATTAGTAAATGTCCTTATTGTTACCGTTTCAGTGGCTTGCTCGGTTAGCGTGAGCTTACTGCTACATCCGTGAATTCGCTGACGTCAGATGAACTCGCCCGGAACATGTCCCAGTCGACGTCATCAAGAGACGCCTGTAGCATAGCTTCAGAGTGGGAGGACCAGCGCGTCACTTCCCTCTCCACCGGCGGTTCGCGAGCGATCCTCTGTTTGTATTCCGGTGTGAGAAAGATGGCGACATGATCTGATTTGCCAAAAGCCGGCAGTGAGTGGGCTTTGTAGGCGTTATTGAGCGGAGTGTAGCAGTGATCCAGTGTATTCAGTCCTCTGGTTGGACAGGATATGTGTTGATGAAAGTTCGGCAGGACTTTCTTGAGGTTGGCCTTGTTAAAGTCCCCAGTGATGATACAAGCAGCGTCGGGATGTTTGTTGACATATCCGCTGATTTCATCGTGGAGATTGGACAAAGCCACGCTAGTGTCTGCTTGTGGAGGAATATAAACGGCAGACACGAGGATCGATGTAAATTCCGGGCAGATAGAAGGCGGCAGATAATGGAGAGATGCTCCAGATGAGGCGAACAGGAACGCGACAGATGGAGATATTCCTGGGGTCACACCATTTCTTGTTAATAAAGAAACACACTCCTCCACCTTTGTTTTTTCTGGCCTCGGCTGATCTGTCCATCCGTAAAACAGAGAAGTTATCAGACGGCGTTACAGCGGTGTCCGGGACCGAGGGCGTGAGCCACGTTTCAGTCAAACAAAAGATGTTGCAGTCTCTAATGTCTCGTTGGAAACTAATCCTGGCTCTAAGATCGTCCATCTTATTCTCCAAGGATTGGACATTAGCGAGCAGAATACTTGGTAGAGGAGGGCTGTAAGCCTTTTTCCTCAGTCTGTTGCGTATTCCAGCACGTTTCCCGCGGTGTTTCCTTCGCCTCCTGCGGTTATTCAGGTGGTCATTGTTCAACTCGGTGCTCCGAAGTATCTCCAATGGCCACGCTGGATCTGTGTATAAAGTGTCCTGGATCAGGTTAGTGTAGCGTTGTCCAATGTCCAAAAGTGTTCTTCTGTCGTACATAATCATTGCAGACGATACACGTATCAAAAGAGAGATACAAAAATAAAAAATAGGTAAGAAAACACACATAAAAGCACAATTCTGAGCGGAGCTAATTCACAGGCGACTGAACTCAGCAGCGCCACCGGAAGCTAAAGTATTTTTGAAGTATTTTTTTATACTTTCCAAGTTTTTAGTTTATTTATTAAAAACCATATAGAGTTTAAATACAGGCCATTAATGGCCATACTATACAAAATAATTATTGTAACCAATGCATTCCTAATAAGTCATCTGTACTCACTGAAAAATATTCCCTTTCCTTTATAAATAAAACAATACAAATAAAACTTGTGACAAAACTTGTGGCAGTGACATTTTCAGATTCCTTAAGCACCCCAGAAAAGAGACGTTTTAAATTTGCTATTCATTCAAATTGATTATTACCACTGATCTGATTACCTTTGTTTTGTATTTTTACAAACCCTGAGGCAAAGTACAACCAAATAGCCAAATACAACACAATAGATGACCTAAATGACATAGTCTCATCACCAGCATTGTACATAAAGCCTCTTTATAATTATGCGAGATAATAAAAAACTTGTCCGTGAATATATTATAATAATATTCAATAGTAAACCAACAACCATCTTCTAGTTATGTTTGTCTTGAACAGGCATCTGATCATGTTTTGACTATCTGGTCGAATTTCTGATGAAGCTGGTTTAACAAGGAAAGCTAGCGAGTTAAACTAGTTGAGAAGCCTGAAGGGGACACCAGCATCCTAAACACAAATCAAGCCATTTATTTCAACAGGGCCTCTGTTACTTACAGCTGAATGTTGAGAATCACCTTTTAGGTTTTACACTCAGCTGTCAGAGCAAGTGGATACTGCACGGTATCAGGTTTAAACAGACCTAACACACAAACCTAAACACTGACTGAGCCCCTTCAACAGAACCTATCAAATCCAGACATGCAGGAGAGATGAAGCTTACAGCAAGTATGCAAATGCATGCTTGGACACCCTCGTGTAAAGCATACTTTCAAAGAGAGTTCTTGCTACATTAATAATATATTTTCAAAGAACACTAAGTGTAAACTGAATGGTTTCAACACTTTATGGTATCATAATTGCAATTAAATAAAATTGTATCATAGTTTAAATTATATTAAAGGCAATTAGTTGAACTTAAAAGTGTTTTAATTAGGGCTTCATAATGTATTCTGTTTTCTTTGAAATATGGCTGAGGTGCACTGAATGCTGAAGGAACTGACAATCATTCATAGTCAACCAAAATACTCCAAATTACATTCCTTTATAATTACCTTCAATTACCTTCCTTAGCTAACGTTACTAATGCATTACGTAGCATTAGCAATGAACATTACATTTGTTACAGTATTTATGAATCTTTGTTAATGCCAGTTAATAAAAATGCAGCTCTTTATTGTTAGTTTATGTTAGCTCAAGTTCATTAAATTATTAAAAAATTTATTAGCTTGTAGAAATTAACATTAACTATGAATTAATGCTTTAGAAAAAAAAATCATACTTCAGCTGTAATCAGTTTATGTTAACCAAGATTGACTAAGGGAGTTTATTGTAAAGTTTTGATTTGTAAAGATGAAATTGCAATTGCATACATATAAAATATATGAACTATAAATGTGATACTGAATCACAAACTACAGTTATAGTTATAATTAAGTACGTAATATGTGATTTGGTATTTTGTATATTTAGTACAACAAAATGATTCAAAAAATACGTTAACATTTTATATGAAATTACACTTTAAGCGTAATTGTGTTTTATAAAAACATATAAATGAATGTGGACTATCTTTAAGTGGCCTTTTATTCCATTAGTATGATATTAAAGTTATATTACATAGAACAGTTTTTTTATAATACACTTTAAAATCTAAACTACACTACTAGCGCACATTCAATAGAACTATGCACATATCTTTTCGCAAAGGTAAATAAATGCAAACTAACAGTGTATAGATGCTATATAAACAGTTCAGGATTTGTCACCTGATATCATACATACACTGATGTTATACACACAAACAAACAAAAATAAATACATATTTACAAAAAGACACACACAAACACAAACCCCTGAAGATTCAAAGACAGACTTTTCCAAAACAATGACCTGCAAAGAGGCGACAGTCTCACGAGACTATAAAGACCAAGCCGCTCAATCATACATACACAGACACACACACACACACACACACACACACACACACACACACACACACACACACACACACACACACACACACACACACACAGAGAGAGAGAGAGAGAGAGAGAGAGAGCTCTCTGAAGTCCCCTGGGTGAAATCAGGCAGTAATAGGCCTCTCTCTAGCAGGCAGATGCATTATTTAAAATAGTGGATGAGACACAGTGTGAGGCATGGGGGAGAAAGTGTTGTAACCCAGGTCAAGTATGCACTTAAAGAGTTTGAGAGGGAGTGTTTGTAAATGTGTTCATTCCCCCGTACCGTACAGACCCTCCAGGTAGAGTGAAACACCTCTTGGTTTTCACGCTGCGCCTCGAGGGAGCCGACGCTCGTGTTGCTCACACTGCTGAGTCTTGTAGTACAGTAAGTACTTCTGTGCATGAAGTATAAAAAAATGAAACGCTTTTGACAAGAATCTGTGTGTACGCACATGTGAATATTTTCCCCATCGTCTCACACTCCAACACATATCCTCTGAAACATTTGCATGTTTACAACAGCCTAACATCTTGCTGTTCCTCAACAACAAAGGCAGAAAAACATCTTCCTTTATCTCTCAGTCTGCGGCAGCGCTGGAAATCAAATCTTCGCCTAACTTCAGGTCCTTCCGAATCAACCATCACAAACCACAAACAGACCAAAGTGTCTAGAAACAGGCTTTATGAAGTCGTGCAGTTGGGAACGGCAGCCAACTTCAAAAATACCGTTCTAGTCTCTCCAAAAGAGACAGATGAAAACAAAAACGACATAAAAGGTTCCTCGCAGTTCCTTGTGCAGATTAAAGGAGATGAATTCTTGGCTGCCCTTAATGCACGTTTAAGCCCAGGCATAGAAATAGATATTAATTAAGAGCGTGTCTGGAATAAATAGGCCATAAAAAGAGCAGGGCTTTGAAGCAAAGCTAATCTTCAAAAGCCTGTGATGTTATGATGTTGCATAAGGCCACTGAGGATATTTTGACATAATGGGAACAAAATAAGTGGTTGCTTTTTTCGCCTGTTTATGTAAATACCCCATTTTGTTCTTGGAATTACAATCCGCTAGTTTAAGATCACATCAAAATACACACGTACCATGTGATCATATGGTGCGAGTGGTTGGCTCACCTGAAAGAAGGGTAGAATTAGAGGAAATAACTGTGGAAGCTTTGAAAAATACTGTTTCTCCTGGGATGTGGGCATGAGGCATACACATACACTCGACACATAATAAATTAATATGCAAATAAAACAAAAACAGACATATTCGCACAAACACACACACTCACTACCCACCACCAACACCATTTGCCAAACAATCCAATTTGTGAGATTTATCTGCATGTGCTGTGCAGATGGTGAAGCCAATGTGCAGATGCAACATGCATGACTTTTTCAAACAAACACACACGCAGTATGATGTAACCTCATTCTGTTTTTCACTGTCAAATTTTACTGGGTAATAAAATACATACTGTATATATGGATACAGTCAGGGCTGTCCTTTGGGCGGTGCAACTGGTGCAACCAACCCCCACACACAAACACACACACACAAACACACACACACACACACACACACACACACACACACACACACACACACACACACACACACACACACACACACACACACACACACACACACACACACACACACACACACACACACACACACACACACAGAACAGGTCACAAACAGACCAAGGGGGAAACACCCCTCTGCTAAGGACAGCCCTGGGTACAGTTGTCCTAAAAAACATTAGGTGTGTCCTCGACTAAGGATTTTGATAATAGTCGAATCGTTATTTTCGAATCTTGCCAATATTCGACTGATAGTCGAATCATGTGTTTGGGGGCGGGGCAAAATACATTGCCAAGAGTCAAGTCAGACATTCGACAGTAATTATTACTGACTTTAACACAGGGAAAATGAATGGGATTTAACTCATTTCTCTCATACAGAATATGCTTCGTTATTTATCTTACAACTTTACAGGCTATCTGCACAAAATGCCCCGCGTGTACAAGTGAACGTGTCTGCGCGGCTCTGAATGAAATCCTTTTTTGGATGCGCAGCAAGCGTGACACCGGCCAGTTCTTCTCACCCATTACTTACCCAATACACGGGAAGAAACTGGCTCAACGCGAAGATTGTAGAATCTTGCGAAGGTGTTCGGTCTCGCCCAGCCCGCAGCTCTGCAGATGTCTGCCAAAGAGGCACCGTGCGCCAACGCATGGGAGGAGGCAACACTCCTGGTGGAGTGAGCCCTCACCCCCAGGGTGCACGGCTCGCCTTGTGACTGGTACGCCAAGGCGACGGCCTCCACTATCCAGTGGGCCAACCTCTGTTTGGAGACAGCCTTCCTTTTCTGCTGCCCTCCGTGGCAGACAAAGAGCTGCTCAGAGCTTCTGGCGCTCCGGGTGCGGGTCACGTATATGCGCAATGCTCTTACGGGACACAGTAACGCTAAGGCTGGATCTGCCTCCTCCGAGGGCAGTGCTTGCAGGTTCACCACCTGATCGCGGAATCCCCCTGGAGGGTTTCATCCTCCTGGCTCCCTTCAGGAACCTCACGATGAGATCATGCTTTCCCAGGGACCGGCCGTCCACTGCATCGTGGTGAGCCGCAATAGCAGCTACATACACTTTCAAGGTGGAGGGTGACAGCCTACGCTCAAACCTTTTTTGCAGGAAAGAAAGCACTACTCCAATCGTGCATCTTCGGGGGTCTTCTCGGCGAGAAGAACACCAGGTCGCGAACAGACTCAATTTCAGTGCGTAGGTTTGCCTTGTTGAAGGAGCCCTAGCCTGAATGATGGTCTCCACCACCGCCGGTGGTAGACCACTCAAGTCTGCCGTGTCCCGTCCAGGAGCCACACATGGAGGTTCCATAGATCTGGACGCGGGTGCCATATGGTGCCGAGCCCCTGAGAAAGGAGGTCCTTTCTCAGAGGAATGCGCCAGGGAGGTGGTGTCGCGAGGGAAATGAGTTCGGGAAACCAGGTCCGGGTGGGCCAATGGGGCGCAACAAGCAGGACATGCTCCTCGTCCTCCCTGAGCTTGCACAGTGTCTGTGCGAGTAGGCTCACTGGGGGAAACACATACTTGCGTAAGGCCCGAGGCCAGCTGTGTGCCAGTGCGTCTGTGCCGAGGGGGCCCTCGGTCAGGGAGAAGTACAGCTGGCAGTGGGAGGACTCGGGGGAGGCAAACAGGTCTACCTGAGCTTCCCCGAATCGACTCCAGATCAGCCGGATCGTCTCGGGATGGAGTCGCCACTCTCCGGGGAACGTGAGCTGTCGTGAGAGCGCCGCCGCATTGAGCTGCCCCGGGATGTGATCAGCACGCAGTGACTTGAACTGCGTGTGACTCCAGAGGAGGAGATGGCGGGCGAGCTGTGACATGCGGTGTGATCGTATACCCCCAGCCGGTTGATATACGAGACCACCGCATTGTTGCCCGTGCAGATTAGCACGTGCTTGCCCAACAGCAGTGGCTGGAACTGCCGCAAGGCTAAATGCACTGCCCACAGCTCCAGGCAGTTGATGTGCCAAAGCAGCCGGGGCCCTGTCCAGAGCCCCGGGGCTGCCTGCCTGTTGCATGTAGCACCCCAGCCCGTGCTACAGGCATCTGTTATGACAACAGTATGCCGGGACACTTGTTCTAGGGGCACCCCGGCCCGTAGAAAGGCAAGGTCTGTCCAGGGGCTGAGGGAGCGGCGACACTGCTGGGAGATACCTACTCGCAGTGTACTGCGGCGCCATGCCCACCTCGGGACCCGGGAGTGTAGCAAGTGCTGAAGTGGTCTCATATGAAGCAATCCGAGCGGCGTGACTGCAGCTGCGGATGCCAAATGCCCCAGGAGCCTCTGAAACTGTTTCAGTGATACCACATTCCTGCCTCTGAAGGAACTCAGGCAGTTCAGCACTGCTTGGGCACGTTCCTCCGTGAGGCATGCCGTCATACTCACCGAGTCTAACTCCACACCGAGAAAAGAGATTCTCTGCACAGGGGAGAGCTTGCTCTTTTCCCAGTTGACCCGAAGCCCCAACTGGCTGAGGTGCCGGAGCACCAAGTCCCTGTGATCGCCCAACTGCTCTCTGGATTGGGCTAGAATAAGCTAATCGTCGAGGTACGCCACTCCACGCCACGAGGTACGCCACGAGGTACGAGGTACGCCACTCCAAGTGGCGGAGTTTCTCATGGGCACATGTGCACCCCAACCGCTCTCTCCCCCTGGGGAATGCCCGCGTACCCCCTGGCCACTCCGCCATCGAGGGTAGTGAGGACGGAGGAGGCGGACGAGCGGCTTCTGGCCGTGAAAGGGGCCATCCACGAACTCGTCAGCTCCTCATGCACCTCCGGGAAGAAAGGCACCGGGGCAGGGCGCGGTTGTGAGCCGCGCCCCGCTCTGAGAAACCAATCGTCCAGCTGCGAGGGCTCGGGACTGGGCGGTCTGTTGACCTCCAGCCCGATGCTCACGGCTGCCCGGGCAAGCATGGCCGTCAGCTCTGGGTCCGGTGCGGCGGTGGCGGTGGCGGTGGCGACAACACCCGAGGGGGGCAGCCCCACCGCACCTTCATCCTCAGAGGACGTGAACCCATCCCCCGATGCTGCGATCAACATCCTATCTACAGATGGCGCACCGAATGAAATGCTGGGCGCCCCGTGGGACAGACCAGCGAAATCACCCGGTAACAGGACGGGATGTTCGCTGCGTGATGAGTAAGAGGTCTGTGGGGGCGTGCCCGGCGGAGAGGCTCTTACAGTAACCCTCAGATCTCCCAGAGCGTCAGCCGGCGATCCTCTGCTCGAGCCAGAGAGATCAGCACGGGTGGCGGCAGAGGGTGCCAATCCTTTCATAAAGGAAATGCGAGATCGCAGCGAAATTATGCTCATATGCCCACAACAGGCGCATGAGTCATCCATGAACGCAGCTTCAGCGTGTCGGCGGCCCAGACACTGAAGACAACGATCGTGTCCGTCATCCGCAGACAGAAAACGACCGCAACCAGAAGGACACGGATGAAACGGCATCTTGAAAAAGACGCGATCATCCGTGATTTGCTCTTTTAGAATTTACTCTCTCAGTTGAAGTGCCCAGGGGAATCGCTGATGAGAGGGACTCCGCTGATCGCATAACTCGTAGTGACCGACAGATAGAGAAGCGCTTTTACTGCAGCGCAACTCAACCAATGCATCTCATAAGAGATAAATAATAGTAGGGCTATATACGCGATATATAAAGCAGCCAAAATGTTTTGAAATAACTTTTACCCTACCTGATCGAAAAAACAATCCTGTCTTTCACTCTGCCTGTGTCAGTTTGAGACTTGCTAAATATTTAAATCCCTGCCGCCATGCTCCTCTGTCAGTCACGGATTATGAAAAGTGAAACTTAAAACTATAGGGGTGGTTGGATTTATTCATGCATGTTAGAATATTTATTTATAGATTATTTATTTTCAGATTATTATTTACAGTATTATCATAATAGGCTGTATTAACTTTTTGGGAGAAAACCAGTAGTTCTGTGAAATCAGACATTTGAGCACTCCCTTATAGCCAAAATGGTAGGACCATAACACTTCCCCGATATTCGACTGTGAGATTGGGAGTCGAATTACGCTCCTCCTATCGAAGCATCGAATCGTCGCCTATTCGGGGTCACCCCTAAAAAACATATTTGAATGTTTATACATATAATCAAATCAAGTACCATTTGATATAGTCATATATAGTAATACAACATGCAATATATGCATGTTATTCCAAACACTTACAAATACTTTATTTCCTATGGGAACACAAAATACTATTTCTTCTAGTATCTAAACAATTTTGGTTAATATTGACCACCATCATATGCACAAAAAACTCTGTAACATGTATCAAACTGTCTTTGTTTATGTTTCACATAAGAACTTGTCATAAAAATGAAGTCAATTAATTACATTTATAATTGTTATTATTAATAATAATAATAAATAAATATGTATTTTGTTTTTTATCATATTTTAGGGGGGCATTAAGACAGAAGAAAAAAGGAAACCCCAGTAGTTTGGCATTACTAATTCTGTATTTAATTTCCTTCCTAAAATATATATTTAAATACTTATACAAATTTGATTTTAATATTTAAATATTTTGTCTGAAAAATTAAAATAATGTGATGCAAAAGGTATACTTTTTTAAAACAAGAGATGTAAAAGAGGAAGTGAATGTCAGGCCACAGCGATTCAAAGGAAGATTTTATTATTAAAAAACATTTTCCTCTGCATTTGAGTCCTCGACCTCATCTCACCTGACAGAACGGATCAGCCAAGATGAGGACTCAGCAGAGGGGCAACCGGCAAACCATGGGTCCAGGGCGTAAGATTCTCGGCGTCCACCAGGGAGACTATATAGGGAGACAAACGAGGTAACGAGGGAGCAGCTGGAGCCACTGAAACAATGATTAAGTAACAAGATGAGGGGACAGACAATCGACATGGAGCACATGGCACCAACAAACAACAAGCCATGTGCTCAACACACAGAGACATCTGGTGGCCAGCCTGGGCACACCAGCATGACAAATAGAAACCGCCTCCTGTAATAATCTAGTGAATAAACTGAATCTAATTGGCTCCTCGAACGACTCTTCATTATCAGTGTGGCTGCACATTAGCTGTGTCCCAATGTTAAGTGCTCACACTTCGAAGTCCACGGACCTAGAAGGCCACGCCTCTGAAGTGCATGACACGCTCCGTCTTCGCAAGATTTCCTGATTGCACCACCAGGTATTCCCGATTGCCGCTCCTGTCTCGTGGAAGTGGTACGAGAGGAGAGCTGCCATCCTGAATGGATAGTTGGAGCCAGAATTACACATTTTTGTTTTTAATGTACAGTATGTAATAATGGAGGAGAAAATAATGGATAGATAATGGAGTGTTATCCGCAAGCGCAATTCGAGACGGACAAATGCATTTCATTCATTCGTTCATGTTCCTGTGGCTCAGTGGTTAGAGCATTGCGTTAGCAGCGCAAAGGTTGTGGGTTTGATTCCCAGGGAACACATGTACTAACAAAATAACCCGAATGCAGTGTGAGTCGCTTTGGATAAAAGCGTCTGCTAAATGCATAAATGTAAATCCAACAAAAATTTAATTGTTGATGTATTATGATCATATGAATATTCTAATTATTCAAAGGATTTAACCTTGTCATTGTGCTTTGTTTCTGTGTATGTAATCTTATAATTTGATGTTTTTCCTTTTTTTCTTTTTGTCATTATGATTGTTTATTGTTAAAGATATAACCATCTTTTCCTGATCTTGTATAAAATTATAAGTTGTGCAATAAATAAGAAAAAAAAGAGATAAAAGCGACAGGTGCACTAACACCTCATAACATCAGTAACTCGACAACCCAACCTAGTACTGTTTTCCTCAGCCTTTGCAGTGTTTTCAGTGCCTACATAAAGGAGATGTAGTATGGATAGTATAGTATTATTCAACACTTACATTTGAATATGAATTCCCCACAGAGCTCACATATGCCGTGTTCTTTGAATATAAATTTCATCGTCATCTGCACACAAGTGATTCTGGGATATGGTAGGGTGCAAAGTGTCCATCAGATGTACACATTATTTTCATGGGAATAGGAGGGTACATTTGAATTTGCTTTAGTTTACGGCAGCCTTCGTTGCGCCGTGGTGACGCTATCGGCCTTGGAATGCAGTTCTCGAAGGGCACATTCTGAATTGGGACAGCTAAGTGCAATGAAGTGCAATCGCACTTCAATTCTGGTCTAGGGAGGGCATGCACTCAACTTTGGGACACAGCTCTTGTGTCAGCTCTCCTGCGAAAGTGGAGATTTATAGACCACATTTATTTCCTTCAGCAACCAACTAAAGAGAACACGAACCTCCTGCAAGTTCTTTTAACTTTACATTTAGTCATTTTGCAGACGCTTTTATCCAAAGCGACTTACAATTGGACTTTAATTCTCATCAATATGACTCTATAGTCCCACAATCAGTAAGACAGTGCGCTCAAAGTCTAAAATCACTGTCATCGTATATGAAAGAGCCTCAGAGCTAAAAATCAAACTTTGCTTAACATCGTCATCCTCAGACAGACAAGCTTTAGTAACTCTTTGTCTGCCTTAAGAGAGTTTATACGTTTTATCCAGGATTTAACATTTTGAAGCACTATCGATGTAGAGCTGCATTTTTCTGTGTGTGCATTGTGGCTATTGACCAACGAGATGTGTCATTAGAATCCCATTAGGCCTTGTGTTCCCTAGAGATAACCTTTGACCTATCGATTCCCTCAACCACTTCCCAAGAGTCCTCCAAAGACAACTCACAATGCTAGCAATACCTAAACATAAAATGTTATTCAGGACTAAACTGTTCCCAAGAGCACTCCAGAACGGACTCACAATACTAGCAATACCTGCAATAACACGTTTGCTTTTCAGAACTAAACTCACATTGTCAGCAACTCAGGTACAGTTATCTTTTTGAACAAATAAGTGTAATCTAAGTTCAAAATCACACAGTTAGCAATATCTTGCAAATTTAATGGATGATAAACACTAAGTTAGCAATATTTAGTTGTTTAAAAGTAACTGATTCTATCTAAACTAAAACTTCAGAGCTTTGAATTGGCTATCGATAGTTAGATGCTTAAAGAAAACTGATGAAATCTAAAATAAAATGCATACGGTTAGCAATATTGCTTTTCAAATTAGCAGCTCAGTGAAAAGAAAACAAATACAAAAAGGAAAAACATATTAGAGAATTGAAGGGAAAGGATGCTGGGAAATACTCTGAGATTGATTTGAGAGGCCATAAGGGGAAGTTTGTGTTTATAGGAGGAATTTTGTCTGATCTCTATATCCTCTAACGGCCTGCGCATCAGGCTGAGTGCCATCATTGAGAAAACTCTCCATGTAATGTTTCCACCGTCTCAAGAATGAGAAACATTGCTAGGTTAGATGCAGTATATGTAGAATAAATATTGAAGTCTGAAATGTAATCTAACTCTAGAGGGAGATGGGCGTTTATGCTAGAATGAACACTCAACAATAGGGTGACCAGGTTTTTCAGGCTCAAACTGCACCAAAAAGGGAAATAATGACAGGAATGATGGTCATTTAAAAAGATGTGCTTTATTTCATGAAAACGGGAAAGTTATTTTAATATTGTTCTAATTCAATCTCACAGGAAAAGGTAACTATTTTATGAGGCGGCAATTCTATATGAATATAAAACCATAACATTTTTGAAGGCCTGCCCCAACCCTATTCCTAAACATAACCATCATTTGGGTGTGAGCAGATTATACAAAAACATACAAACTAAATGTCAGAATTCTTTACTTTTACTTTACTTTACTTGTTAGTCATTTAGCAGACGCTTTTATCCAAAGCGACTTACAAAAAAGGAAAAGTAATGATTTCAAGAATTCATATGAATTAGTCACCAAAATTGAAATAATTACAAAATGCAATGAGATTGTGTTGATTGCTCTTTTAGTTTAAACCTATTTAAGTATCTTTGCTCACTAAAGGCCCGTTCACACCACAAATAATAACTATTTAAAGATAAAAATAAAGATATAGTTCTAAAAGTCGTTCTCAGTATTAAAGAGGAGCAAAGTCCACACCACAGCTATAACGATAAAGGCACATAGAAACGATATCGTCGGAATCACTTTCGAATATTTTTTTTCCAGCTGTTGAACGATACAAACATTGGCAGCCAATCAGAATCTATGCTGCTGTAACAGGTTCAAGAATGTAAAGCTGCAGACGAGCATGTAGTGTTTAGAATAAACGGATGATATCGTCCACTGGTGTGGATGCTAACATCGTTATCTTTATAGTTATCTTTATAGTTATCGTTCTTGGTGTGAACATGCCTTAAAGGGGACCTATTATGCACAAATCACATTTATAAGGTTTCAACACAGTTGTGTGCCCTCAGTGTGTGAAAACAACCAGCCTTTAATGGTAAAAATCCACCAACTAATTTTTGTATAATCGAAAACAATGCCTGAGACTTGGTGTTATGTGTACTTCCTCTGTCTGTTTGCCTCTTGAAGATTAATCGCTTTATGTATTCCCCAATTGAAAGTCGCTTTGGATAAAAGCGTCTGCAAAATGACTAAATGTAAATGTAAAAAATTAAGAAACAGTCTCTCAGAATGAGCTATTTCAGATTCTCCCTCTGTTCACGTCATTGAGGGGAAAAAGTCCCGCCCATTTGTGACGCTGCCCTATAGACAGAGCCCTGATTGAGAAGCTGCGGTCCGCCTCCATTACTGATTACTTGCTGTAGCTGCTGGAGATATTCATGGATAGTTAAAACAAAGTTTTAAATGTTAAAATGGCTTGCCATAATGTCAGCGCCAAAGAGGCTTTTCAAGTGTTGTGTTTTGGGATGGATTAACAAACATAGGAGTATCTATAGACTCCCTCCTTCTGAGCCGAGGACACTGTGGTTAAGTTTAATTGTCTGAGGAAATATCCTGGAAAAAATTGGTAAAGTCCCCAATACGTGTAGGAAGCAATACTAACACGTTGTGCGCGAATGTCAGCTCCAGACAAAGTAAGTGTCACACGTTTTTTTTTACAAATTGCCTTTCTGAAAGAGCTTCTTGGCACTCTGTAAGGCTAATGATGCTAAAGCTACCATTGTCTCTGTTTTCACTGTTGCTGTCTTCATGAATGAACAGGAGTAGGAATGTGGTAGTTAAAAGTTGCATATGCATATGTGAGTTGATCACTTGAGTTTGTTGAGCTAATAATCACGACTTTTAAAGTTTTTGACAACATGTCATGCATCATGAGACCAGCTATGTTGCAATTTTTATCCTGTGCTCCTTGTCTGTGTAAATCATAAACGCTAATGTATTATGCACAGTACAATCAGATGACTGACTTTGAAACAGAATTGTTTTCTGTAAATATAACTGGCTTGTACTAATCGGGGAATGTTTATTTGCAAAGGCTAGCACAGCTAATGCAGGAGCTGAGCTCTCGAAGCTCCACCCTCTTTTGCAGGAGCAACAGCTCATTTTAATTTAGAGCTACATACTCAATATCAGAGCGTTTGGGCTCATACTCTAAAAGTGGCAATTTTAACAAGCTAAAAAAAAATTATCTGTCGGGTATTTTGAGCTAAAACTTCACGTACACACTCTGGGGACACCAGAGACCACCAGATAAATTGTGTTAATTCTGTATACTGTCTGAGGGTTGGCTTCCTCTGAGTTCCTCCGAGGGGTTGGTATCATCTCTTCTCATGTGTTCGGTCATCTCAGATCATTTAAGGGGTTGGATCCAGACTGAAGTTTGTATAATTCCTAGTTACCACTGAATGTTAATCCCATGGCAGAAACAGAAAAACAAATAAAGACAATTAGCATAGCTGTTGTTCCTTCCAAGCAAAACATATTTGTTCAACCCAAACATAAGCATAATAGCGTGCGTTGATCAGATATAACTGCAGTACAAGATTGTGAGATGCATTATATGAATGCTTGGCTAAAGAGATGTGTCTTTAATCTAGATTTAAACAGAGAGAGTGTGTCTGAACCCTGAACGTTATCAGGAAGGCTATTCCAGAGTTTGGGAGCCAAATATGAAAAGGTTCTACCTCCTTTAGTGGACTTTGCTATCCTAGGTACTACCAAGAGTCCAGCGTTTTGCGACCTTAGGGAGCGGGTTGGATTGTAGTGTGATAGTAGATTAGTTAGGTACACAGGAGCTAAACCATTTAGGGCCTTATAGGCAAGTAATGATCTTTTGTAACTGATACGGAACTTAATAGGTAGCCAGTGCAGAGACTGTAAAATTGGAGTAATATGATTATATTTTCTTGACCTGGTAAGGACTCTAGCCACAGCATGTTGTACTATCTGTAGCTTGTTTATTGAAGATGCAGGACAACCACCTAGCAGTGCATTACAATAGTCCAGTCTTGAGGTCATGAATGCATTAACTAACCTTTCTGCATCAGAAACTGTTAACATGTTCCGTAGCTTGGCAATGTTTCTAAGATGGAAGAATGCTGTTTTTGCAATATGGGAAATATGATTTTCAAAAGATATGCTACTGTCTAATACAACACCCAGATTTTTGACTGTAGAGGAAGGGACAGGACATCTGTCTAGTTGAAAATTGTGATGCAAGAGATTCCGTGTACTGTTTTTTGGTCCAATATGTAATATCTCTGTCTTATCCCAATTTAATAGGAGAAAATTATTGGTCATCCAATCTTTTATATTTTTAACACACTCCGTTAGCTTAGATAGTTTACATTTACATTTAGTCATTTTGCAGACGCTTTTATCCAAAGCGACTTACAATTGGGAAATACATAAAGCGATTAATCTAGAAGAGGCAAACAGACAGAGGAAGTGCCCATGACACCAAGTCGCAGGCATTGTTCAAATAAGTACAAGCTAGCAAGGGAAGGAGAGAAAGATAAAGAGAAAGAAGATTTTGAAAAAGTGAATGTTTTTTTTTTTTTTTTTATGATGAAGTCAAGTAGAGTTGAAAGAGATGAGTTTTCAGTTGTTGCTTGAAGATTGACAGGGATCCAGCAGTCCGGATAGGGGTGGGAAGATCATTCCACCAGCCAGGAATGGTGAACGAGAATGTTCTGGAGAGTGATTTTGAGACTCTCTGTGATGGTACCACGAGGCGTCGCTCACTAGCAGATCTCAGACTTCTGGAGGGGATGTACATTCGTAATAGTGAGTGGAAGTAGGTGGGTGCTGAGCCTGTGGTTGTTCTATATAGTTTAGAAGTTTCATCTGGTCTTGTTGAGATATATAGTTGAGTATCATCAGCATAACAATGGAAACTAATCTGTATTTTCTAATAATATTACCAAGGGGAAACATGTAAATCGCAGTACATTTCGTCCATGAGTGAAGCGTAGGGCGGCGGTCTTATCTGTGAGCAGTTCCTGTTGAACACGACTCCAGCTCGGGCGTGAGAGCCAGCGGCATTACGGTGGAAACAGAATTACAGAGTGGTCGATTTACTCGTGAATTACGTCTGTTTAATGTTTAATTTTAAATGAGATTAAATGGGCAATATTTAATGTATAATAAAAGTGTATATATGTATATGGGTGTATATAGTTTACATAAAAACGAGATAAACAATTCTGTAAATGAGAAATAAAGGGAAATAAAGGAAGTTATCATGTAAACCAGTGGTTCTGGAGTATTTTACAAAAGTATAGAGGATTTAAGTTAATCTGTAAACATTATTTTATGCATTAAAAAAAGCTAGTATTATAATACAAATGAACCAACCCATAAGCTGAGTTAAATCAACCCTTTAAGATGGGTTAAATAAATAACCCAATTTACTGGGTAAAATTAACCCCAAATGTGTTCTGTCCTATATTTACCCAGCCCTTGGGTTAAAAACAACCCAAATTGGGTTGTTTTTAACCCAGTGTTTTTTTAGAGTGAATGTAGACATAGCCAAAAAAGTGATCTGCAATGTCTCATTTACTAAAGTGTGTGAAAGAAAATTAGCAAAGAAAAATAAACAAAACTAAACACCCAAAAAAATAATTTCTACATATGTATTTATTTATTTGCAATTTTGTGCAAAATAAGTCTTTGTTAAAATTATTGCATTATGTATACATCATTTTTTTGCAGTCATTATATTACATTTTGTACTTAATTATTTAGAAAAAAAAATTATCATATGTATTTGTGCAATGTATATAATTGTATGAACATTTCCGTTAACATTAAAACACAATGCAGTGGGGTGCAAAATTTTAAATACAGGTAAAACACCTGTACAAATTCAATACGGAAAATTAATTTACATTAATACAGTACAATCCGCCCTGTTTTTTACAGATTTGGCTCAGTGTGACTCTCTTCACTGTTGGTATCGGCCATTAAAATCTCCATCAGTCAACCACATGTCATGATATAAATTATTCATGATTATCTATTTCCTCACCAGAAGATAAAGTACTTAAATGCACTGCGATTTTCGATATTTCTGCCAACTTTTTCTCTTTCTCTAACACATTGACTTTGTGAGTCACACAATGACTTGATCATGGATGGAATGAATACATGTGCTGAACTATGTGATGACTGTGGTCTCTCTCCCATACACACACACACACACACACAGAGTGGGCAGATGTCCCACAGAGTGGAGATTAGGTTGATATGGAGAAGGAGCTCTCTGGTGAGAATCAAATGGAATCAGAGTCTCTCCACCTGCAATCAATCCTGGGCAAGAGCTTCATCCTCACCGCACAATTACAATCAGCCATATTCAGTATCGGGTTTGTCCTCTTTGTTCCTCATTATCGACAACCACTCAACTCAGTGCACTCAACCTCGATAGAACGACAGGAAGACCGCTGGGAGAAAAATGGACGTGGACTGACAATCTGAGGGACTTGAGTAGAAGTATAGGCCAGACATAAGAGAGCTACCCGTAGAAATGGGCAGGAAGGGAAAATAATTGGAGTTCAAAAATTGGGTGTTTAAAAGATTGCATCCTCACTTTACATTCGCCCTGGCCAACCTGCTGGAATGGTTCTTATACTGTCAGAAGGAAGTATTGCTAAAATAAACACTAGTTATGAGAATAATATTTGAATATTTCTCTATAAATGTTCAGTAAATACTCAAATTTCAAACAACTCTACTTATTTGTTTTCTTTAGTCTAAATATTAATGGCAGAAAATAAAAAAAATCAAATTATATATATTTATTGCTATTGTTTCTCTAAACAAAAGCAAAAACATTCTCGGGACAGTGTCCAGGTAAAAAATGGGAAATCTTTGCAGATTCAAAATAATTAAAAAAATAACCCTTTATCACATTTCAGGAAAAGTTATTGATAACTCAATAACCCTAAAAATGTAATGTGCTGTGATCATGTGGATGTAAAACATCTTAGCTATTTAAAAAATATATATAAAATGATAATAAATAAATGCATACATACATAAATAAATAAATGTCTCTCATGAATCACTGTCCTTTTATGTTTTTAGTTTAGTTTTGTTTGTTTCTGGCAAACTTTCTTTGGTTCTTTTGTTTTTTTTACATTTCTGTTGGTTGAACCACATAGCTTTGACTTGACAAAACATATTTAAATATATTATAGAATTTAAAAAAATAACAATATGTTTTATTATTTAAAAAAACATTTATTTTAACAAATATTTTAAAGAAATAATATACAGTGCAATAGGTTCAAGGTTCAAGGTTCTTTATTATTTGTCACATACACAATCTTACAGGGTATAATAAGTAGTGAAATGTTAGTCAGGACAGGTCCGCTCAATGGAAAGTAAAAAAAATTAAAAAATAATAATAATAATAAAATAAAAATAACATAAAAGCAATAAAAACTATGAAACAAAACACGAGAGAGTATATATATAAATATGGTGAGAATGAAATAAGAAACAAATAATGAAATAAAATAAGGAGTAGGATGTGCAATGAGATAAAGTGTGCAGTGCAAGAGAATGTGCAAATAGGTTGTACCGGGAATGTACACATAGCAGCAGTGTGGATGATGGGGAATAATGGATGTGTTACAGTTTATTAAGTTGAGTCCTGTGGATGTTATGAGACTGAGTTTAGGAGCCTGATGGCCTGCGGGAAGAAACTCCTGCTCAGTCTTTCAGTTTTAGCCAACATGCTCCTGTAGCGCCTGCCAGATGGCAGTAAAATGAAAAGGTGGTTACCGGGGTGATTCAAGTCCTTGATGATTTTAGCAGCTCTGCTTTTGCAGCGTTTGAGGTAGATGTCCTGCAGAGAGGGGAGAGCAGACCCTGAGATGCGCTCAGCTAAGCGCACGACTCTCTGTAGAGCTTTGCAGTCCTGGTTTGTGGCATTATTATACCACACTGAGATGCACTGAGTCAGTACACTTTCTATGGGCCCTGAATAGAAAGTTTTCAGGATAGCTGGAGAGACCCTGAATTTCCTCAGCTGTCGCAGATGGTACAGCCTTTGCCTGGCTTTCTTCACCTGTGTTTGGATGTGTGCAGTCCATGTCAGGTCCTCGGAGATGTTTACACCGAGGTACTTTAAGCTGCTCACCCTCTCCACAGGGGTCCCGCTGATCATAAGAGGAGTGTAGGGCTGCTGCTGTCTCTTCCTGAAGTCTACAATCAGCTCTTTGGTTTTGCTCACGTTCAGAGAGAGACAGTTGTCCTGGCACCATGATGTAAGTCTCTCCACCTCATCCAAGTATGCGGCCAAAACAGTACAATACAATGTCAATACAGTGTACTGTTAATAATTTTGTGTACTAATTTTGTAACATGTTTTTATTATTTTTATTAGTTTAACAATGTTTTAGTTTTACTTATTTACTTATTACTTATTATGATCTGGTCATAATGAGACATCTTGACATTTTCTAATTTATTAAAAATATCTTACAAATATTAAATTATTTTTAAAAGTATGAATTATATACATGCCCATTACATCGGAGCTGTGTTCAAGTCATTATATGTGCAGGTTGTATATTTAAAGTATTTCTGAATATTTAAAACATCTAGACAAAAAGGAAGAACATGTCAATGACCATTTAAGTTTCCTACTTCACAAATTTATAAACTGTTCTCATTAAATTATCTGAGCTATAATACATTAATTTGATATAATAAAATATCCTACTCTATTCCAGCAATTATCTCAATTGTTTCTACTGCATTTCTCCTAAAGAAATACTCAAATGAAACATAACTGAGAATACAGTCTCCTGAGCTGTGACAGAGCAATAAAACTTCCCTCTGGGAATCCAAAATTGTGTTTAGTGTTTACTTTCCAAAACAAGCAGTGACTCACTGTTCTGGAAAAATGGGTAAGGGAAACATTGCCTTAAAGTTAAAGTAGTAGCACATATACAAGCAAATGCTACATACAAACCATGTCTAATGGCTGTGAGAATACACAAACTGCACATCCCAGATGCCGTTATTATTCTCTCTGTTGTTCAGTTTGTTTCTCCTCTGCTCCTCGATCACCCTCTCAAACTGTTTTGGCCAGCAGGATTGTGTTGTTTACTAACCACAAGGGACTCGGTATCTTGCAGAATGCTGACTACAGCAGTTTCACACACAAGTTTCACAAGGCAAAGAGGTGATATGCCCGAGGCACACACACACGCACGCACACCTACAACCAGAATAACAGAAGAGCATTAGCATGAAGAATAGAAAAGATAGCAGTCAGGAATAAAAATAAAAACATGGGAGAAGACACCTGTGGAAAAGAGAGAATAGTGTCTGTTCTCTATAATAGATCATGTGGAAGTAACATTATTAGACAACAGATGCAGCACAGAAAACTAGATTGAAATTTCTTAAAGCAAAAACATGTGCATTCAAGGCAGCAGAAAAAACAGTGTTGTAGTTTTCGGCAAGTTTAGTATTTAAGGCATTATGAAAACCACAAAACCTTCTGGCTCGGATTGCTGCCAGCATTAAAGGCAGTGAATATTTGGACTGATTCAGAATTATATTATCAATTGACATATATTTTTGTCATCATGAAATTGTTTGTTTGTTTGTTTTATAGATTTTTCATATTTATCATTTCAATTTCAATTGTTAAAGTTTTACTAATTTCGTTGCATTGTTTTTATTATTTTTATTAGTAGTTGTTTGTTTGAATTGCTGTTTTATATTTTGTATTCTGTCTATACATTAATTTTTATTTCAGTTTTATTTATATTATCAAGTTAAACTACATTACAATTAGATGCTTATTAGGCAACTAGTTCAAACCAAGTTAAAGATTTAACTTTATTATTATTATTTAGTTTTTATTAACTATAACTACCCTGATAGATAGATTGATAGACAGACAGACAGACAGACATAGTATACATTACCATTTGAATTAGTATAAATACATGTGGCATATTTATTATTATTATTATTAATGTTATTATAGTACAAATATAAATTAATTAATACTTACAAATATAAACAGAACATCCATGTGAATTTGTATAAATTACATATTTTTTAAATTAGGATGAAATCACAATATCATAATACACACACACACATATATATATATACTGAACAAAATCATAACACTTGTTTTTTGCCCCCATTTTTCATGAGCTGAACTCAAAGGTCTAACACTTTTTCTATGTTCATAAAAGGCCTATTTTTCTGAAACTGTGTTCACAAATCTGTCTAAATCTGTATTAGTGAGCACTCGTTTGCCGAGATAATCCATCCACCTCTCAGGTGTGGCATATCAAGATGCTAATTAGACAGCATGATTATTGCACAGGTGTGCCTTAGGCTGGCCACAATACAAGTCCACTCTAAAATGTGCTGTTTTACTGTATTGGGAGGGTCCGTGGGGTCCAAAAACCAGTCAGTATCTGCTGTGACCACCATTTGCCTCACGTAGTGCAACACATCTCCTTCGCATAAAGTTGATCAGGTTGATTGTGGCCTGTGAAATGTTGGTCCACTCCTCTTCAATGGCTGTGCGAAGTTGTTGGATATTGGCAGGAACTTGAACACGCTGTCGTATACGCCGATCCAGAGCATCCCAAACATGCTCGATGGGTGACAGGTTCGGTGAGTATGCTGGCCATGCAAGAACTGAGATGTTTTCAGCTTCTAGGAATTGTGTACAGATCCTTGCAACATGGGGCCGTGCATTATTATTTTGCAACACGAGGTGATGGTCGTGGATGAATGGCACAACAATGGGCCTCAGGGTCTCATCACGGTATCTCTGTGCATTCAAAATGCATCAATAAAATGCACCTGTGTTCATTGTCCATAACATACGCCTGCCCATACCATAACCCCACCGCCACCATGGGCCACTCGATCCATAACGTTGACATCAGCAAACCGCTCTACCACAAAACGCCATACACACTGTCTGCCATCTGCCCTGTACAGTGAAACCCGTGATTTATCCGTGAAGAGAACACCTCTCCAAAGTGCCAGACACCATCGAATGTGAGCATTTGCCCACTCAAGTCGGTTAAGATGACGAACTGCAGTCAGGTCGAGACCCTGATGAGAACGACGAGCATGCAGATGAGCTTCCCTGAGACGGTTTCTGACAAGTTTGTGCAGAAATTCTTTGGTTATGCAAACCGATTGTTGCAGCAGTCTCAGACGATCTTGGAGGTGAAGATGCTGGATGTGGAGATCCTGGGCTGATGTGGTTACATGTGGTCTGCGGTTGTGAAGCCGGTTAGATGTACTTCCAAATTCTATGAAACGCCTTTGGAGACGGCTTATGGTAGATAAATGGACATTCAATTCACGGGCAACAGCTTTGGTGGACATTCCTGCAGTCAGCATGCCAATTGCACGCTCCTTCAAAACTTGCGACATCTGTGGCATTGTGCTGTGTGATAAAACTGCACATTTTAGAGTGGAATTTTATTGTGGCCAGCCTAAGGCACACCTGTGCAATAATCATGCTGTCTGATCAGCATCTTGATTTGCCACACCTGTGAGGTGGATGGATTATCTCGGCAAAGGAGAAGTGCTCACTAAAACAGATTTAGACAGATTTGTGAACAATATTTGAGAGAAATAGGCCTTTTGTGTATATAGAAAAAGTCTTAGATCTCTGAGTTCAGCTCATGAAAAATGGGGGTAGCAATAACACAATAACAATAGTGTTTTGCGCTTATAATTTTGGTCAGTGCATATAATATTGGTGGTGTTGGGATGAAAGAATGGATGAAATGCATTTGCCCTTATTTCACTCAGTCTCGAATCGCGCTCACGGAAAGGGCTCGAGAAACAGTGTCTCTGCGGCTCGGTACACTTTCAACTCGTTTTTTTTTTTTTAGTAAGAGCAAGAGATTGAGGCTGAATTTTACGTAGAGAGCGTGACAATGCAACGCATTAAAATAAATGATCATTCATGTTTTCATAGCCGTTAGCCAAATTCAAAAACACAACTAAAATTAAAACATAATTGAGAGCAAGGGGGCCCCCTGGTATTTCGGGGGCCCTAAGCAGCCTGCGTATTCTGCGTATAAGGAGGATCGGCTCTACACTGAACATTTAAACAAGAGAGTCAATGGGAGATCTTCAATGTGTAATCCCTTATATATTTTTTAGTAAAACGTTTGCAATCTCCAAAAAACGAAAGCTGAATTACAGAAGTTTAATACTTCGGGTCAGAGTTCTAGAACAAACCCAAACCAGAGCGTTTGAAGAATATCAATACGGCACTGCCTTGTAAACTCTAAAAAACAGTTGACTCTGCTCCCCCACGCTTCTTCATTCGGAGAATTGATATAAAAATAAGACTAGGGGAAGAAGTGCAATCTGCGCAGGTTAATAACTTCACATTGACCCAGCAGACAAAAAACACTCTTCCTCCATCTGCCCTAATTAGACCAACAGAATGAGAGAGAGAGAGAGAGAGGGGAAGTGATAAAGGGAGGCTTAGAAAAAAAGATAAGGATAAAGAACGAAAAATATAGGTAAGAGGGAGCAGACAGGATAAGGCCATGATATAAAGTAATGGACGGTTTAATCAAATAAAAGAAAAATGGCACAAGCACTGCCAAGGCCCCACCCTCGCTTCACAGCCGAGGCCCGGCCCCAAAGAGGGCCCCTCATCAAGAGGGTAAAAAAAGGGTCTATCTCCCCTGTCTGAGGTGCCATATGCTCACAATAACAGTCAAATTCACACACAGACATCAGTCCTTTTCCATGCATATCAATTAGGTTTAATTAAGAATGCCGCTTGTCAACACACACACACACACACACATCCTGAAGCTGTGTGTGAATACGGAGCATCTTGTTACAGCCGAGACTCCCAAATAAAATGCTACTAATTGATATTCACATATTCCAGAACCATAGGCCTCTCCGGTCAACAGATGGTGTTCATTTAAACCTAGGATCCCAAAGCAAACAACACTGTGTCTTTTTAACACCTCCTGAAAAACTCTTTCCACCCATGCACCCGAGTCACTGGAAATTACATGTAGAACCACCGAGGCAATTTCTCCCCAGCTGAGTGATAATAAATATGTGGAGATAATGTACATGTTGATGTGCGTAAACGGAGGCGTGTTTGTCACTGTGTCTGTGACAAGATGGCTCCGACGTTCGGGGAGGAGGGCGCCCGGAATTTGGGTTGAAGAGTTTCAGCCGTGCACTGATAGGAGCAGCAGCTACTTAATGATGGTACCCGTCCCCCTAGAGTGGGTCTGTTGCCATAGTAACAGATTAAATTTGGGTGGGATGCTCTCAGCCAGTAATAGTGTGGAAGGAGGGAGGAGGACGGAGATAGGCGCTGGAGAAAAGGAGGGTCCTCGAGGGCCTTTTTAACACCCAGACAGCCTGCTCACTCGAATGAGCCTTACATTTCATCAGCTGTTGACAGCACAAAGGACTTTCATTTACTTGGCATCACAGACACAACAAAAACATGTTTAAGAGACACCGGTTCAACTGATTTAGAATGCATGCTTTTCCTGTTGGATTGTACTGTTATCCAGCTAAACCAAGCAAAAAAGTACTTACAGACTATACATATGAAGTGATGTTTGTCAAGAGACCTACATACACACAAATAAACAGCTTTACAGTCTACATATTTATGAATGCAATCGCTTCCAGCTACGCAAGCTTGATTTCACACATTACTGCATTCAGAAATGTCCCAGAATACAATCCGTTATGCAAGGTATATATATATGCTGCGTACTCAGCTCTGCCACAAGGGATGCTATAGCATATATTATACTGTACTTTTCTGCTGACTAGGTCTTCAAGACTGGAGACTGGAGTTTTGGTCAGGTTTAAATCAGCTTAAGCTGGTTTGATAGTATAGCTGGTGTGGTTTGCATAATATCAACTGGATGACCAGTTTAGATTGGTTAAGAAGAAGCTTGGCCTGGCTGGGAAACTAGTTTAAAAACTACGACTAGCAAATATATTAAGGGTAGTTTGATTTATTTATTTTTGTCTTTTGCTTTGTTTTATTTTTGCTTGCTTGTTTGTATTGTTGTTGTTGGTTTTGTTTGTTTGGTTGTTTGCATTGTTGTTGTTTTTGTTTGTTTGTTTGTGAATGTGCTAAAATTATTTCATCTTTGTTTAATTGCCATTTATTTTCTTAGAGCACATCACCTATTGGGTGGTTGTACAATTATTTTTAAATAATTAAACTTTTAATATTTAATCAGTTGTATATTAGTATAAACAAAGTATATTGCTCGCTTGATGTTAAATATATAAACTGAAAAAAAAAAATGTTTAGCCATTTACCTTTTAATTTTGTTGTAAAGTTAGATGTGCCACATTTGTATTATAGAAATATAGTATATTGCATATATGATTTTTAAATATGCTATATATTGTTAAATTTTATATATATATATATATATATATATATATATATATATATATATATATATATATATATATACATACACACACACACACACACACACACACACACACACATAATAGTGAGACAAATATGTTAAGTTTATGTATTAAATATATGTATATATAATATAATGTATTTGAATATACATGTAAACAGTGGGGCAAAAAAGTATTTAGTCAGCCACCAATTGTGCAAGTTCTCCCACTTAAAAAGATGAGAGAGGCCTGTAATTTTCATCATAGGTATACCTCAACTATGAGAGACAAAATAAGAAAAAAAATCCAGAAAATCACATTGTAGGATTTTTAAAGAATTTATTTGCAAATTATGGTGGAAAATAAGTATTTGGTCAATAGCAAAATTTAATCTCAATACTTTGTTATATACCCTTTGTTGGCAATGACAGATGTCAAACATTTTCTGTAAGTCTTCACAAGGTTTTCACACACTGTTGCTGGTATTTTGGCCCATTCCTCCATGCAGATCTCCTCTAGAGCAGTGATGTTTTGGGGCTGTCGCTGGGCAACACGGACTTTCAACTCCCTCCAAAGATTTTCTATGGGGTTGAGATCTGGAGACTGGCTAGGCCACTCCAGGACCTTGAAATGCTTCTTAGCCACTCCTTCGTTCGGCGGTGTGTTTGGGATCATTGTCATGCTGAAAGACCCAGCCACGTTTCATCTTCAATGCCCTTGCTGATGGAAGGAGGTTTTCACTCAAAATCTCACGATACATGGCCCCATTCATTCTTTCCTTTACACAGATCAGTCATCCTGGTCCCTTTGCAGAAAAACAGCCCCAAAGCATGATGTTTCCACCCCATGCTTCACAGTAGGTATGGTGTTCTTTGGATGCAACTTAGCATTCTTTCTCCTCCAAACACGACAAGTTGAGTTTTTACCAAAAGTTCTATTTTGGTTTCATCTGACCATATGACATTCTCCCAATCCTCTTCTGGATCATCCAAATGCTCTCTAGCAAACTTCAGACGGGCCTGGACATGTACTGGCTTAAGCAGGGGACACGTCTGGCACTGCAGGATTTGAGTCCCTGGCGGCGCAGTGTGTTACTGACGGTAGCCTTTGTTACTTTGGTCCCAGCTCTCTGCAGGTCATTCACTAGGTCCCCCTGTGTGGTTCTGGGATTTTTGCTCACAGTTCTTGTGATCATTTTGACCCCACGGGGTGAGATCTTGCATGGAGCCCCAGATTGAGGGAGATTATCAGTGGTCTTGTATGTCTTCCATTTTCTAATAATTGCTCCCACAGTTGATTTTTTCACACCAAGCTGCTTACCTATTGCAGATTCAGTCTTCCCAGCCTGGTGCAGGTCTACAATTTTGTTTCTGGTGTCCTTTGAAAGCTCTTTGGTCTTGGCCATAGTGGAGTTTGGAGTGTGACTGTTTGAGGTTGTGGACAGGTGTCTTTTATACTGATAACGAGTTCAAACAGATGCCATTAATACAGGTAACGAGTGGAGGACAGAGGAGCCTCTTAAAGAAGAAGTTACAGGTCTGTGAGAGCCAGCAATCTTGCTTGTTTGTAGGTGACCAAATACTTATTTTCCACCATAATTTGCAAATAAATTCTTTAAAAATCCTGCAATGTGATTTTCTGGATTTTCTTTTTTTTTTCTTATTTTGTCTCTCATAGTTGAGGTATACCTATGATGAAAATGACAGGCCTCTCTCGTCTTTTTAAGTGGGAGAACTTGCACAATTGGTGGCTGACTAAATACTTTTTTGCCCCACTGTACAGGTTTCAAAACATGTACTTTATGTGTGTGTGTATTTATATATAAATAATAAATATACACAGCACACACAGATATATTATGTAAATAAAAACTGTTATTTTGGATGCGATTAATCGTTTGACAGCACTAATGTGTGTGTGTGTGTGTGCGCGCATGTTTTTGTGACAAATCAGGACATACATTTTTTATGATGACACAGGTATGACATAGGTATTACAAGGAGAAGGGGACTTATGAGGACATTGTCCCATGTCCCCACTTTTCAAAACGCTTGTAAATCATACAGACTGAGTTTTTGGGCTGGGGGGGGGGATCCCCGCTTTTCACAAAAACAAACGTGTGTGTGTGTGTGTGTGTGTGTGTGTGTGTGTGTGTGTGTGTGTGTGTGTGTGTGAAATTACATGCCCACTTGAGCATTTCAAAGTTGCTATGACTGCTTACATTCCCTGAAAGTTAACAGTTTTTGGAACCAAAAATTTAGGTTATCCATTTATTTACTCATAAAACTAGATAATTGATCAAAACACCATGTTGGCCAGGGCAGCATAAACAGTTTAGGATGGTTAGGCATAGTTTCTTTGTTTTGAGTAATATTTCTGAGTCAAATTTATATTTTTTAGAACTGATAACACCCCAAATAGTGTTACGGACATTTAAAAGTAATGCTATTGGCCCCTTTGAGTACTAAAATGTCCAACCTGCAATCACACACCAAGTCCAAACCTTAACCATCCTGTCAGTTCGATTAGCAAATGACACGCCCACAGCAACACAAGCACTAGGCTACTTCTGAGAGGAAGTTTAAGGTTGTCATTATGTCTCTGTGGCAATTTGTGTGTCTTCTCTTCCTTATCTCTTCCTCTTTCTCTCAGGTGGCATGGTTTCACTATGATTAACGTGAGCATATTGCACTGTCTTCTCTTATTACACACACACACACTCACAAGAACGCACTCCCTTTCCATCTCTCCACATGCATTTCACCGCTATACACCAGTGACAAGCTGGATTATCTCAATGCACTAAACTCAAAGTATGCCACCACATTAGATTGAACATAAATCAATCTTTTCAGATATCAGCAGATCAGTTTTTACTTTGTTTCTAGACAAGTTTACTCAACTGAAAACAACATGAAAAAAGGAAGTTCATCGAGTCAATGGATAACTTTAACTGAACAAACTTCAGCAACAATTAATTGGCTTGTAGCCATTCCTTCTATCTTAATGAGCTTGTTTTCATTAGTATCGTTTAAGTGCAGTGCTGTGGAAATGACAGGAAGTTTGTAGCTGAATGTTATGAAAGGTAATAAAGTCCACATTTTAATTATTCAGCCTGGATCTCATTAAGACAAACAAGCATCAACGAGTGTTGGTGAAGAGCTCTTCCCTCCAACTTTATGGGTTATGCTTCACTGGAATTCTTATGCTAATACTTCACATATATGTGTGTGTATATATATATATATATATTGATATTTTAGTATGGAGACATTATATTGACATCATTTTGAAATGTATTCATATATACATGGTTTACAGTATATCCTAAGTATTTTGTTTAATATTCAAAAAAGATAATTTCTCCCATTCCAGCTTATTATGCAAAGACATCCAAACCCGATTGACACAGCAATATTGGCTCAACCAACAGAGTAACTTTGGGGCAGGAGTTTCTGTTTGTATGACCAATGAAAGATTTGGGAAGGGTTTATTTTTTCATTTTTCAATTTAGATTGATGTGAAAATTACACACTTCACCTTTCAATTAAAATAAAGATCAAATTCTGAATAAGGTATATTAAAACTTGAGAAGAAAATATTGGTTACACTTTATGTTAAGGTACGGTGGCCGAGAGAGCTCAACGCGCTGCAAATAGAAAAAAAACACCTGCAAATTAAGGAAACAACTTCCTCAATTTGACAACGCACATGCTGCAAATGCTCACAACACAACCAAAAAAAGAAACGTGCTGCAAATAGAAAAAAAACACTTGCAAATTAAGTAAAATATTTTTGTCAATTTGACAACGCACACGCTGCAAATGCTCACAACACAACCAAAAAAGAAATGCGCTGCAAATAAAATTTATTTGGTTGTGTTGTGAACATTTGCAGTGTGTTTCTTTATGTGTTTGTGTTGTGAGCATTTTCACGATCTGCTGTCAAAGTGATGAAAATGTGTACTTGATTTGCTGATGCTTTTTCTATTTGCATGTTTTCTGAAGTTGCAGCGCGTTGAGCTCTCTCGGCCACCGTATTAAGGTGTTCTTGTTGTAGTGTAATTATACATTTAATTACGGAGTAATAGTTATTGGGGGTAGATTTAAGATTGGGTTTAGATCTTAGGGTTATTGCAAATAAAATAATTATGCATAGATTTGTGCAACTACTATAGTAAGTACATGTAACATGTATAAGGACACCTTAAAATAAAGTTTCACCAAATTAATCTTACAAAACATATACTTAACTTACAAAATACTGTATATATATATATATATATATATATATATATAAAAGTAACAGGTGTATGTATTTATTATTTACTAAGTTACTTTATTAGATCTTTCATTATTAATGTTAACTTGTATAAATAATTTAAATCTGTTTAAAATCCAATAATACAGTTATGTAATATACATATATTTTATAACACAATCACATATCATGTATTCAATGAATGTACATTAATTACATACACTCACCGGCCACTTTATTAGGTACACCTTGTTCAATTGATTGGTAATACAAATTGCTAATCAGCCAATCACATGGCAGCAACTCAATGCATTTAGGCATCTAGATGTGGAGAAGACGACTTGCTGAAGTTCAAACCGAGAATCAGAATGGGGAAGAAAGGTGATTTAAGTGACTTTGAACGTGGAACGGTTGTTGGTGCCAGACAGGCTGGTCTGAGTATTTCACAAACTATTGATCTACTGGGATTTTCACACACAACCATCTCTAGGGTTTACAGAGAATGGTACGAAAAAGAGAAAATATCCAGTGAGGGGCAGTTGTGTGGACGAACATGCCTTGTTGACAGTGTTGGGGAAAGTTACTTTTAAAAATAATGCATTACAATATTGTTACTCCTTAAAAAGTAACTAATTACGTTACTTAGTTCCTTTTTATAGAAAGTAATGCATTACATTAATTTTGCATTTCTTATATATTTGTGTTGTTTAACATATTTAATTATTGCAGGTTTGCGTCATATTCTGAGTTTGCATTTCACTGTTTTAATTCATTTTGATGAATACTGAATCTGTTTTTTGCGAGTGGGATGAATTTATACACATTTAGTCTAGATTAGAACTACAGTAAGATCATGTTCACACAGTGCACTGTCAGTCAATAAATGGAAAAAAAAATAACTGGTGTTACGTTTTTGAAAAAGTAACTCAAAATAGTAAATTAAAAAGTAATGCGTTACTTTACTATTTAATTGAAAAAAGTAATATTATTACGTAACTCGCGTTACTTGTAAAGGTGCGTTCGCACCAGACGGGAATGAAGCGTTAAACGCGAATGATTTACACGTTAAGTCAGTGCAAAGACGCGATAGACAATCCTGAGTCGCTTTTCGCGCGAATGAGGCGGCGCGAATGGCGCGAATTATGCGGCGCAAATTGAGCGTTTGGGGCATTTGAGTTGAAAAATCGGAACTTTGGCCGATATTCGTGCCGCGTTAACCAATCAGCAGCTTGCTCTAGCAGTGACGTGATTACGAGCGGAGGCAGAAAATCCGAAACAACAATGGATGACAAATTAATCGTGGTTGTATGTGGGTACCCGGAGCTGTATATACATCTTCGTACTTTTACAAAAACAGGAATACATTTTGCAATGAGGCTGGAGCTGCCTGGCAGAAGCCTCTCTCATGACACGAATTCGCGTCTGTTGTGTAGTGAAATTCACGCGCAAATGAAGCAAATTTCACGCGCAAATGAAGCGAGTAAACTCAAAACGTTTAAGAGTTCAACTACGCGCGAATAGCGTGATTTATTCGCTTCATTCGCGTCTGGTGTGAACGCACCTTAATGCATTACCCCCAACACTGCTTGTTGATGTCAGAGGTCAGAAGAGAATGGACAGACTGGTTAGATATGATAGACAGTAATAGGCAACATTAACTCAAATAACCACTTGTTACAACCAAGGTATGCAGAATCCCATCTCTGAACGCACAACATGTCGAAACCTGAAGCAGATGGCTACAGCAGCAGAAGACCACACCGGGTGCCGCTCCTGTCAGCTAAGAACAGGAAATGGAGGCTACAATTAGCACAGACTCACCAAAATTGGACAATAGAATATTGGAAAACGTTGCCTAGTCCGAGTCTCGATTTCTGCAGATTTCTGGTTGGGTCAAAATTCGGTGTAAAGAACATGAAAGCATGGATCCATCCTGCCTTGTCTCAACGGTTCAGGCTGGTGGTGGTGGTGTAATAGTGTGGGGGATATTTTCTTGGCACATTTGGGCCCCTTAGTACCAATTGATCATTGTTTAAATGCCACAGCCTACCTGAGTATTGTTGCTGACCATGTCCATCCCTTTATGACTACATTGTCCCATCTTTTGATGGCTATTTCAAGCAGGATAATGCACCATGTCACAAAGCTCAAATCATCTCAGATTGGTTTCTTGAACATGACAATGAGTTCTGAAGGCAAAAGGAGATCAAACCCGGTACTAGCAAGGTGTACCCAATAAAGTGGCCAGTGAGTGTATATGGTAAGCAGTATATGTTTGTGAAAAACTTACAAATAAAAAATAGTGTTACAAAAAAAAATAAAAAAGACTGTTGATATTTTATTGATTTAAATATGTCCACTATATAATATTATTATAATATTGAAACTCATCACTCCATGAGATAGGTCAAAAACATTTAAATAATGTCAAGCTATGAACAGCCTTAAAATGAACTGCCCTGTGTCTGTGGTCTAGCACTACGCATGGCTTGATTATATGTTGTTTAACATCTCATGGAACAGTAGGTTAAGGCCAGGGAGCCGGAGAACAGCAGGTCCCCATCCATCACTCATAACTCCAAACAGCAGCCGCAGCTTCTCTCCACAGTGACCACGCCATCAATCCTGAGCCGGGCTTGCAGTGAGCCAGTTTGGGCCCTCATGTCAGCACTTAATTAACACAGGCATGGAACGGGGCAGAGCCTGATACACAGACCCTACTACCCAGACCGCAGCTTTGCTACTGGCCCAGACGTTCCTGCGGAAAAACTGAGGCTATTTAGACACCTGCTGGGCAGAGCACTCGTGCTTCTGGGAAGATGCGATGGACCATGTCCTGTCATATTCCAGTTTTATTCTCACAAAGTCATCATACAAACACACACAATGTGTCAAACCAAAATCCAAACCCAGCAGCAGTGCCTTTAAATGGTTCTTCAAACAGCTGTTTGCATTTTATAGCCTGTTTAAAAACATAATACTAATAATATGATTGAGCAAGTTGAGCTGTATGTTATATTTGACCAAACTATTGTCTTTCACATGTGTTTTATGTTTAACAGTCAAAATATGATTTGATCAGCAGTGGATCCTGGATTCTGGTATATATAGGCAATCGCCCAGGGCAGCAGCGTTCTCTGGGGCGACATGTGGCACTACGTGTGTAGACAGCTCTCAGACGCGTGCTCCATATTCAGGGCAGTTAATGGAAATGCACTCTCTCAATTCTGCATACATCTGCCAGGGAAAATGTTGGGTAATGTTTCTCTGAGCTACCCTCATAAGCAGTTTGACCATAAAAAAATATAGTTAAATGCTAAAAGGCCCAATATAAGGGATGATAATACTTTACAATGCAGTTCAAGTGAATACATTTAGATCAATTAAAATACATTTTAAATAATATAATTTTAAATGTATACTTTAAAATATAATTGACTCCTGTGATGTAAACCTGAATATTCAGCATCATTACTTTAGTCTCATGATCCTTTTTAAATCATTATAATATGCTGTTTCATTGTCAGTGTTGGAAACAATTGTGCTGCTTAATATTTATGTATTTATTTTTTTGTTTGTTTGGAACTTGTGATTTTATTTTCAGTATTCTTTGAAGAATACAAATAAACTAAGAACATGATTTATTAAAAATATAAATGTTTTGTAATATATACTACAATTTAAAAGCTTGGGATAATTTTTTTCTTCTTTTGAAATAATTAATATTTTTATTCAGAAAGAATAAATTGTTAAATTGATAAAAAATGTGATACAAACGTAAACACTAATTCCCCTCCATTGGAACTCGAACTGCGTCCCCTAGGGGTCGCTACGGGGAACGCCCTCATCGTGACTCATGTCTGAAGATACATATGTAAAAACACCACCTGTTGGCCGGCGACAGCCCATGACGTCACTACCGGCGCGACCACAATATAAGGGCCGAGAGAATACATCATCCTCTTCTTCGTCTTCACTGACTGTTTTGTTTGAAGCGTGCATTCTGGTAAGAGTACAGTTTTCTCTCTATCATGGCGAGCACTAGCAAGGCGTTTAAGATTGTGTGTGGATCCACGTCCTCGTTATTTGAAACCCGATGACACACACAATCTTTGGCGTCTTTGTTTGGGCAGGAGCACGCACGCAATGTCCTTGAGGGGAAATCTGCACTGTGAGCTTTTCTATGTAAAAGCTCCGCTCGTCCTGTCCCTCTTTTCAAGGAAAGAGGGGCAGCCGTCTGCTTCCCGCGATTCGGGACCCACCGCTGCCGAGGCACGGAGGCGAATGAAATTAGCAGTTGGATGTGGCCGATGAGTGAGAGAGGGACCGCCCCTTTTTGCGCGCGTCGGCCGAGAATGAGAGTGAGCTGCTGGATTGTGACGATGCGATCTTTCTGACATAATCAGATTCAGCGGCTAGTGCTCTTCTCTGCATATGAACGAGTTTTTGGAGGTTGTGGATCATACAAATTAATCTTTCTGGCCATAAACCCCCAGCTCGAGTGAGCCTTCCTTTCTTCATAAAATCTCAATGTGGAGATTGAGAAGGAGTGGAAAAAGCTATTTTTTCTCGTATTCATAGGTTTCAGCATACTAGTTATGCTGACACTGAGGAGATGCGTGAAAAATGGCTATGAGGGGATGCCCCCTGTGCAAGAGATGATAACCAGCTTATCTCTCTGTGGCGAGACATCCTCTCTCAAGGCTCCCCCTGGCTACCTAAGCCCCTGAATCTCGCTTAAATGGCAGGGCATATGCAGCTGCAGGTCAGACCGTCGCTTCGTTGCACACTAAGGCGTACCAGACTGATCTGCTGAAAGACCTGGATAAGGTTCTATAAAATCCAGGTCTGAGCCCGAACAACCAGGGGTCCTAGCCCATCTCGGTCTGAGGGTCAGAGATGGCCTCAGAAGGCTAGTCTCGCGACTCATGCCCCTCCCCCTCCTGCGGCTAGGGTGAGAGAGAGGCACGGGTCAGAGAGAGGCAAGCCCTCTCATTCCTCTCTAATTCCCCTGTAACCACCGTAAACTCCACCTGACTGAGGTTAGGTGTAAATTTCCTGCTAAGCCAAGGCAAAAAAAAAAAAAAAAAAGGTGAGTTCCCTCTCATTCTGAGGAATGAGTTCTCCGCTCTCCAGAGCTCGTTGTCGGTAGAGCTAGCAGTGCTCCCCTCACCTAGAGGGTCACCTATGAGCATGCCACTCCCTTCTGAGTGCTGAAGGATGAGTCATCCGCTCCCCAGAGCTCGTTGTTGGTAGAGCCAGCATTGCTCCCCTCACCTAGAGGGTCACCCATGAGCTTGCCGCTCCCTCCTGAGCGTCTGAGTTCCTTCTCATTCTGAGGAATGAGTTCTCCGCTCTCCAGAGCTCGTTATAGGTGGAGCTAGCATTGCTCCCCTAATTAGAGGGTCACCTATGAGTATGCCACTCCCTTCGGAGCGTCTGAATGTCCACTCATTCCGAGGAATGAGTTTTCCGCTCCCTAGAGCTCGCTGTTGGTAGAGCCAGCATTGCTCCCCTCACCCAGAGGGCCACCTATGAGCATGCCGCTTCCTTCTGAGCGGCGGAGTTCCCTCTCATTCTGAGGAATGAGTTCTCCGCTCCCCAGAGCTCTGTGATAGGTCGCTCTCCTTGCTGGTCGAGCTAGCATTGCTCCCCTCACTATAGAGGGTTATCTATGAGCATGCCGCTCCCTGCTGAGCGTCTGAGTTCCTTCTCATTCTGAGGAATGAGTTCTCCGCTCCCCAGAGCTCTGTGATAGGTTGCTCTCCTGGTTGGTCGAGCTAGCATTGCTCCCCTCACCATAGAAGGTCACCTATGAGCATGCCGCTCCCTTCGGGGCGTCTGAGTTCCCTCTCACTCTGAGGAGTGAGTTCTCCGCTCTAGAGCTCCTCATTGGTTGCTGAGTTCCCTCTCACTCCGAGGAATGAGTAGTTCTCCGCTCCAGGGCATAGAACGTTCTTCTAATAAGTGCACATGCGAGACTTTGGGCACTTTCTATAAATCCACTCAGTGGTAAGTCCGCATATCGAAGATTCTGCGTTCTTTCTAAAAATCCCGTAAGGGTAGGGTTACGCGCACAGCTTCGTGCCCTTTTTTGAGTTGGTCAAAGCCCCGGCTTGTGCCTTGGGCCCCGCTCCCTTTTTCCCATATATTTTGGGTCCAAAAAAAAAAGAAAAGGGGTGTACGTTGCCAAGAGGTCTGTTGAGACAGTTCCCTCAGTAAGCTTGTACAGAGCAAGTGGTAGCCCCTGAGTGATCGGCCAGGACCTAGTGACCAGGTGCTTGGCCATATCTCCTTAAAGGAATCTTTCTCTGATTCCAAGACTTTGAGCTCTACCCTGAGTCTGGTAATCCCGGCACCTAGCAGGTAAGTACTAGAGTATGCAGCTCGGGCCGTTGGCCGAAGGGGATAATATCCCTGACAGCCATCAACCGTCCTAGGTGCAACTCCCTTAGCCGGGTAGAGTTGGCATAGTGCTCGCCTGGGTATAACGTTCCCCGTAGCGACCCCTAGGGGACGCAGTTTGAGTTCCCATGGAGGGGAACGTCACAGGTTACGTATGTAACCATGGTTCCCCGAATGGGGAATGAGACACTGCTTCCCTTAGGCTTTGGGCCATGCTTCGGACGCAAGCTTCAGACAAAGAAGCGGATGATGTATTCTCCCGGCGGCCCTTATATTGTGGTCGCGCCGGTAGTGATGTCATGGGCTGTCGCCGGCCAACAGGTGGTGTTTTTACATATGTATCTTCAGACAGGAGTCACGCTGAGGGCGTTCCCCGTAGCGAGCCCTAGGGGACGCAGTGTCTCGTTCCCCAATCGGGGAACCATGGTTACATACGTAACCTGAGACGTTTTTCTATAAAAATTATCAAAACAACTTTTTGAATAAACGCATATTTAAAAAACTTAAAAAAAACATAAAATGCATATGCATCAAAAAATTGTATATGTCCTAAATAAAAATACATTTAAGCTGAAAACTTCTAAAGAGATTGATTCAGATCCAGTTAACAAACATTGAAATTGTGGTCCCTCACCATGTGCTAATCTAATTTAGCTCAATTTTCATAACCATCGGATGGCTGCTAGAGCAAAAGTATGCATCTCGCCATCTGGGCTGACCCGCGATCCTGCATAGATCTGCATTGCCCCAAGTTCCCAGGCCTCTGACCTGACCCCTGATCTTTGCCCTGTGACCCCAAGTGCAGCCATTAGCATCAGAGACAAGGGGTGTAACTGGACACTCACTATTACACAGCGGCTGATTAGAGCAGGGCCCGGAGAGCACAGGTACCATGACCTTTCACCCGATAATGAAATTAGCGCTTAGCAGCATAAATGCAGGGTCAGCGAAAAAGGTCAAGCTTGAAGAAGAGAAGCACTTATTACCAGTCAAGGGTGCCGAGGTCTTGAGGAAATAAGGAGAGATAAGTGCAATCTACACACTGCTAATAAGGAACAGACTAGTGGCTCAGACAATGAAGGTCTTTCTGACTAGCAGCACGGTAACAGCCATTTCACTAAAGTTGTGTGACGGCAGCACCATAATAAGAAGTTCTTGGCCAAGTTAGTCTGGCTGGAATCCTGGTTTGAACCCCAACATCCAAAACACAACACACAAGTAAACACTAAATGATTGACAGGTATAGAGTGTTTCTGATAACTACAGAACTGTGGCTAACTGTGGAGCTTCCCACACACCTGACTCTTTGCTTGTTGTATAGGTGTGATTCTTCACAGTGTTGAGCAGCAACTAAATGTAGTGATGATCACAATGTCTGGCAAATGCAACACTGTTAAGAAATCTGTGATAATCAAACATGCTTTCAGCTCTCTCTTTGAAATCACTAAAAAGCTTAATTCAGTTCAGTTCACTCTATATGACTCTCAAATGTGGTGTTGGAAAGTTTTATTAATTCTAGCTAATTAGTTAATTCCCTTTAAAAAAGAAATGTATTAGTTATATTGAATGCACACATCTAGTATAGGTTGAATCTTAAGAATATTTTAAAATAATGTGCACGCAAATAATTTAATATCAATTAAATCAAAGGACACTTAAATATGAAAGCTCGTTTTCCACCGTGGAATAAAAAAAAAAATTAAAAGAATACAAATAAAAAAATTCAAACATTAAAATATAATTATGCTTTAATTCTGCTCAGACGGCCTCTGAGTTTCCTTTTTTTGACAAAATATGAAATGCAAGTTTACATATCATAATTATGCTTTAATAATATCACAATTCTGATTTTTTTTCTTGCTATTGTAAGGAAAATTTTTTTGAAAAAGTGAAATAATAATCAAATGATGTGAGAAAAACGTCTGAATTGTTAGATAAATAGCTGCATTTATTATAATAATTATTATAATGTATTATTATTAGTAGTATTATTATTATCCTGGGGTGGGGGAACAAATCTACCATACACATGTGTATACTTAAAGAGACCACAATTCATTGACTGTGTTAACACACTTTTCAAAAGTGGGTCCAAATGGGACTTAAATGGGTCCCCAAAAATAAATAGATAATGAACAAAATTCAGCTAACTGCATTTAGTATAAAAAGCTAGAATATAAATCTAGAATACAATTTTATTTAATTGCAATTAACGTGAAATTAAGTGTCCAAATACAAGATATTCAGTTCGCAGTTAAGTATATTATTTTAAAGTATATAATTTAGATATCCCACAACATGACATTTTTAACCTATTGTATCCTATTTTTATCATAATCCTATCCTGTTGTATTAAGTCAAATGGCAATGAAATTACTTACAACACTTTTAAAGAAAGCAAAGTTCAGTAAAAAAAAAAACAGACTGGTCTTAATGTTGGAAAGCACTAAATTAGTTTGTTCTGAAGTTTCCTTCGGTTGTGACCTTAACATCTGCTTGGCAGAAGTGCTGTGGTTTCAGTTCATGCCGATAGTCTTGAGGAAAGGCAAGAGCCGGAGTATTGGATGGCTTTCATCTTTCATACTGTGATTGTTATTTCATGAGCTCGTCTTTCAACACTGGACTTTTGAGTCAACAAGGATGTATGCGTGACACTGAGGCCTCTTGCTGTACTGGGTCATGATCAGATTTTATTTGTATGTATTTATTTATTTAGTCATTTAGCAGACGCTTTTATCCAAAGATATAAGATAAGACATACAAATACTTCATTACTGTCCTTAAGTAGATTTTTCTGGTATCTGTATTCTATTTTTTCTGACTACTTTTTGCTATTACTCCTTACATTTTAACACACATATCTGTACTTTATATTTCTTACATTTTCAAACCAGGCTCGTTACTTTAGTTTTGGTGGATCACCATTCGATAAAAAAATCTATATTACATCATGAATTGGTTAGTCTTGACTGGTAACGCGATTCGGCTCGCGCGCGCCATGAGCCTCTACCAAAAGGTTTCTACCAGAATAATCAATGCAATAGACACGAGAATGGAGTGGGTCAGAGAGGAAAAACTACTGACCTGTTCATGACTTCAAGTGCAGGTCAGTTTCATTTGTAAATATACTGTAGTTTTATGTTTGTTTACTTAGTTAAGAATTAAACAGCTAGCAAGTCTTAGCAAAAGCACCCATATGCTTAATAATGATCTACTGTAAACTAAACTAAATTACTATCATCACTCAAAATACTGTATGATAAAGAACATAATTTGTATCTACTGTAACGTTACAGTAGTAATTTAGCAGACAAATATTATAAAACATCGGAAAGTATTATAAATCATGAAAAAAGTAAACAGACTAAGTGATATGTAGAGAGATAATGGAAAAAGAAAAAGAAAATGAAAGTGAAGGTGCAGTTCAATAGAGAACCTTTATTTTTTTATTATTCAATTATTTTTCATGGCCCCAGACTAAGGTTTTAAACTGTTTTTTTTAAATGTGATGGCCAAAAAATAAAAAAATAAATGGGTTATTGTAGTTTCAGAATTTGTTTTGGGTGTATGGGATGGCCTGGATGAGTGTGAGATTTCCTTGCCTGAAATTTTGTCCCAGTCCTGCCCTGTTCTACATGATGGTTGTTTAGTCATGATACATCCATTAGCTAACAATAACAAATGTAATATTAAATATTAAATGTAAGTTATTTTTTATTGATATGTCAATATGTTGTGAGGTCCAGTTACCAGCATGACACTAAAACTGGTTGTATTAATGGGTACTTTTTATTTAAGTACATGTCAGAGCCCATACTTATTTACTTTAACTTGAGTAAATAAGTGTAGTCAGTACTTCTACTTTTACCAGAATATTTTTAAACACGAGTATCTTTACTTCTACTTGAGTAAAGGATGTGTGTACTTTTGCCATCTCGGGTCATGAGTCAGTGTTATGACACCCAGGACTCCTCTAGAAGCTCTTGTAGACATGCCTGTTCTATAACCCTGCTCCCGGGGGCCCTGACTAACATCCTGCAGAGATAAACAACTGCCACCCTGAACCAGGCGCCAGTCCTGAGAGCATGCTCAGTCTAGCGCTTCACACTGCTGATTCAGCAGCTCAGCTATGTAGATAGAGGCCGCCCAATCTCTGAGTGCCTGAGTTTGACAACATGTCACTCAGAAAGAGTTTGTGGTGTTGTGACCGCAAAGCTGTTTAATGCACAGGAGTCTGCGTGACTGATGGCTACACTTTTAGGTAACTATGTGGATATGCATCAGACTGAATTAATGTGTTTTCCAGATGGTTCAGAGCTTTAGAGAATAAAAAAGCACATCCTACCTGAGGAGCTCGGGTAAATTCAGGTTTGTTTTCTGGTATGTTTTTCTTGCATGGCCATACAATGAGAAAACAACTTAGAAAACAATTTGAATAGTATACAGTATTTTCACAGCATTTCTCATTTATTAGCTGCATTTCTGCACCTTTTTTTGACCAACGTTCTGGGTAAAACGGAACAAAAACAATTGGTGTTTTTCGAATTAATCCCAGCTGGCATCCCATTCAACATAACAAGAAAATTTATTCAATAAGGAGAGCCAGATTCAAGAAAAGACGGAGAGAATAACTGCTCAACAAGGTCAATGTAATGGAAGCATCTATACTCACCTTAATTAATGTCTTTCCTTAAAATATACATTATGGTCTTGCTGTGGAACAGGTGACTGTGTGCTGGTTCGAACATCCAGGGTGTTGAAGTGCTTGTGGGTTCCCAGGTTTGGGTTCAGCCTGTGTTACATTTTGGTCCCATTCCTACTCTCTCCCTCTGTGCTTTGCTGTCAGTTCTCTGTTGGCCTAAAGACAAAAAAATAAAATAAAATAAAAACCTTACAGAAAATTTCTCATGTAATTTTTCCATTATAATTTAATTGCATTTTTGATAAACAATCAGTGATCAAAATTGCATTATTAATCTGTGCAGAAAGACAGTTCCTTCCAGTGCAAGCCACTTCCAATTTATGTTTCAGGCACAGATGGCGATAGAGGACCCAAAATGAATATTGTACATTTGAAGGCCCCTGTCTCAAAGTCCTTTTAAGGGGGGAGTTCACCAAAAAAAATGAAAACTCTGTGATTAGTTACTCACCCTAATGTCGTTCCAAACCATGTAAGACTTTTGTTCATCTTTGGAACACAAATTAAGATATTTTTGATGAAACTTTCTGACCCTCTAGACAGAAACTCAAACCAAAGCTGGCTACTGCATCAGAAGCACCACATGATGCATCGTGATACTCAGTACCGCCGATCCCATACACAGAGTATGCAGTTTGCATAGGGCACCAACTACCAGGAGGGCACCATCCCAAAAAACAAACACTTTTGTTCTATTTTAGAACAAAATTACAATTCACAAAATTACAATTCACATATACATATACATGAATACACATTGAAACGTTAACACATACACTGGAAAAAATTATAAATGCAACACTTTTGTTTTTGCCCCCATTTTTCATGAGCTGAACTCAAAAATCCAAATGTGTTTTTAAGTTCACAAAATAACTTTTTCTCAAAAAATATTTTTCACAAATCTGTCTAAATCTGTGTTAGTGAGCACTTCTCCTTTGCCGAGATAATCCATCCACCTCACAGGTGTGGAATATCAAGATGCTGATTAGACAGCATGATTATTGCACAGGTGTGCCTTAGGCTGGCCACAATAAAATTCCACTCTAAAATGTGCAGTTTTATCACACAGCACAATGCCACAGATATTGCAAGTTTTGAGGGAGCGTGCAATTGGCATGCTGACTGCAGGAATGTCCACCAGAGCTGTTGCCCATGAATTGAATGTTCAGATCTCTACCATAAGCTGTCTCCAAAGGCATTTCAGTGAATTTGGCAGTACATCCAACTGCCTCAAAACCGCAGACCACGTGTAACCACACCAGCCCAGGACTCCACATCCAGCATCTTCACCTCCAAGATCGTCTGAGACCAGCCACCCAGACAGCTGCTGCAACAATCGGTTTGCATAACCAAGGAATTTATGCACAAACTGTCAGAAACCATCTCAGGGAAGCTCATCTGCATGCTCGTCATCCTCATCGGGGTCTCGACTTGACTGCAGTTCGTCGTCGTAACCGACTTGAGTGGGCAAATGCTCACATTCGATGGCGTCAGGCACTTTGGTGAGGTGTTCTCTTCACGGATTAATTCACTTTATTATTTTCACTGTACAGGGCAGATGACAGACAGCGTGTATGGCGTCGTGTGGGTAAGTGGTTTGCTGATGTCAACATCATGGATCAAGTGGCCTATGGTGGAGGTGGGGTTATGGTATGGGCAGGCATATGTTATAGACAACGAACATACTCCGTCAAGTTCAAGGTTTCTTTATTTGTCACATAATAAATTATACAGGGTATAATCAGAAGTGAAATGTAATCGAATCAGGTCCGCTCAGTGGACAGTTCAAAAGAATAAAAAATAAGAATTATATAAAAGTAACACAACACAAGAGCATATATATGGTAAAAAAGAGAAATAAGAGTAAAATGTGCAATGGAATAAAAAGTGCAAAACAATAAGATGTGCAAAAAACTGTGTACTGGGACTTAATAAATAGTAATATGAATATGAATATGAATGGGAGGGATGTGCAGACGTGTTGTTCAGGGTATGTACTCCAAAAAATACGGGTGATGAGAATGTGTATGTATCCAGTAACAACGAACACAGGTGCATTTTATGGACTGCATTTTGAATATACAGAGATACCGTGATGGGACTCTGAGGCCCATTGTTGTGCCATTCATCCACGACCATCACCTCATGTTGCAGCATCATAATGCATGGCCCCATGTTGCAAGGATCTGTACACAATTCCTGGAAGCTGAAAATATCCCAGTTCTTGCATGGCCAGCATACTCACCGGACATGTCACCCATTGAGCATGTTTGGGATGCTCTGGATCGGCGTATACGACAGCATGTTACAGTTCCTGCCAATATCCAGCTACTTCGCACAGCCATTGAAGAGGAGTGGACCAACATTCCTCAGACCACAATCAACCTGATCAACTCTATGCGAAGGAGATGTGTTGCACTGCATGAGGTTAATGGTGGTCACACCAGATACTGACTGGTTTCCGTCCCCGTCCCCCTTTGGACCCCTCAAAATAGTAAAACTGAACATTTTAGAGTGGCCAACCTAAGGCACACCTGTGCAAGAATCATGTTGTCTAATCGGCATCTTGAAATGCCACACCTGTGAGGTGGACAGATTAACTCGTCAAAGGAAGAGTGGTCACTAATACAGATTTAGACAGATTTGTGAACAATATTTGAGAGAAATAGGCCTTTTGTGAACTTAGAAAAAGTCTTAGATTTTTTAATTCAGCTCATGAAAAATGGGGGCAAAAACAGAAGTGTTGCGTTTATAAATGTGTTCAGTGTATATAATTACAAAAAAATAAAAAATTACGGTGAACAGTAAGCCAATCACACTGGGGTGACACTGTAAGCCAATCAGGGTCTGCTCTCCCCTCTCTGCAGGACATCTACCTCAAACGCTGTAAAAGCAGAGCTACTAAAATCCTCAAAGACTCAACTCACCCCGGCAACCATAATTTCTGTTTACTGCCATCTGGCAAGCGCTTCAGGAGCATGATGGCAAAAACTGAAAGACTGAGGAGGAGCTTCTTCCCTCAGGCCATCAGGCTCCTTAACACAAACCCAGTCTCATAAACACTTACAAGACTGTTACTGGATACATACACATTCTCATCACCCATATTTTTTGGAGTACATACCCTGAACAACCCGTCTGCACATCCCTCCCATTCATATTCATATTCATATTACTATTTATTAAGTCCCAGAACACAGTTTTTTTGCACATCTTATTGTTTTGCACATCTAATTGTTTTGCACTTTTTATTCCATTGCACATTTTACTCTTATTTCTCTTTTTTACCATATATATGCTCTTGTGTTGTGTTACTTTTATATAATTCTTATTTTTTATTCTTTTGCACTGTCCACTGAGCGGACCTGATTCGATTACATTTCACTTCTGATTATACCCTGTATAATTTATTATGTGACAAATAAAGAAACCTTAAACTTGACGCAGTGACCGCTCACGTACCATGTTTGCGACTGAAAGCAAATGATCATAATTGATGGACAGCTATGCCCGTGAAAAGACATCAGTAATCCTGCGCCAAGAAAAGAAAAAGAAAAAGACCCCTGCATCACTTTAAGGTACATTCATAAAACAGTGGAACTTATTTTGGCTGTTGATGTTAATAACGTGTTTTAATGTCAGAAATAATTTAACCACCAACAACGCATATAATAGCCTATTCTCTCTGACTTTCCATGTTCCCTTACGAAACCAGCCATGGTTTTACTACGAATAAAACCAAAAATCATGGTTCTTGTAGCCATGGATGGTAAACACAAATGAACCATGGTTTTGTTATTTCAAATAATAGTTTACAAAGAAATATCAAGATATTATGTTTATACAAACAGACCTAGTTAAAATGACTTAAAATGCATTATATAAAAAACAATGAGGCAATAATGATTGGTTAATAATGATATGGTTTCATTGAAAAACACTGTTAAAATACATAATGCAATACAATATAAACAATTCAGATATTTACATTACATATTGTTACAAATGCCTGTAAAGTGAGCCAAAGGCCTGGTAATACATTACATAACATTACAGAATTTTTGGCCACCCTTTTTTGATAGAAATGCTACAGCCTCTATATTCAAAGCATGTGGACATCACAACTCACTACAAAAATTAACCATGGTTTTATGTAGTAAAACTGCTAAATTTTATTTTGTGTGATTTCTGAATGCTTGAGACTATACAATTAATTAGACAAATGTATTAATAAAATCATAGCCATTCTAACTGTCTAATTGTAATTTGTAAACATTTAATTGTATTAAAATGTATTTATTTATATACTTTTATATTTAATTAAAGTTATATTTTGACCCCTATAGTGGGTGTTTTTTTTTTTTTTGTTTTTTACATCCATAATATTTGGGGGAGGGGGAACAAAAATACAATTCGGCTTAGGGCACCAATTTGGCCAGCAACGGTCCTGGTGATACTCTCCTGAACATATGACCATCAGATGATGCAGTCTCTGAAATGAAAAGCAGCTTATAGCAACCAGAGCTTCTGACGTCAGCTGAAGTGATGCAATGACTTTACCAATTAGTGATTAGCTCTTTTATTTAGAAGGCAGAACTAATCTGTCATATTGCATATTGCACTTTCTCCCATAAGAAATACGTGTGCACTGTCTTTATATATATATATAAAGTCTTTTAAATCGAATAATGACCTGGTGTGAACACAATCAGCCCAAAATGAAGTTTGGAGTTAATTTCGGGAGAAACAGCTCTGCAAATCACACTTTATAGAAACAGTTTGCTTTGCCTTGTAAACACCAATGACCTGCCATTGGTCTATAACAATTACATAATAGGCAGGTGAAAAAAATCCACTTCAGTTTCTTCCATGTTTCCATTTCTTCTGTGTACTCTGTCGGGGTCAGACATGAGTAAAACTGGGAGTGACAAGCAAATTACAAAAAAAAAAAAGAACTCCATATGAGTTATATCAGTTCACCCCAAAATTAAAATTATAATTATTTTCTTGCACTTATGTTGTTCCAAAAATTATATATTTTGAAGAATGCCAGTATCCAAACAGTTTTGGTTTCCATTGAATTCCATTGTGTGAAAAAAAGAGTCACAGGTTTGGCACGACAAGTGGGAGAAAATGCTTAAAATAAAATTTAATTTGAACTATCCCTTTAAAAATTATACATAGTGTTCTAATTACATAATTATTCACATGCATAGCACATGACCTGCCATAACGTCAACATTAAGACAAAATACATTGCCAACTGCAACCGCATCAGAATCAGTAAATGACATCACAGACATCCATGTTAATAATGGTTTAGATAACTAATCCTGTCTGAATGGAGCTTTTGTCCCACACACATGCACAGAGGAACATTTGACCAGATGATAATAAATACACAGACAATATTGGTACATACTGAAAGCCTTGGCCAGTCATTATTTAATCTCTGCCTCACAGGGTTTTATGGGAAAACATTGCTGGACCCAATGCAGGTGGGAACAGTAAAATCCAGAAGAGCTCTAATTTTAGCATGCAGATTTAATTGTTCAGCACATGACATATGACCTCATAAATGAATTGCAGGCATTCAAAAAGTCAACAAAACCAGGAACTAAACTTTGTTTAGGAAAAAAATGACCCATGCAGTGCTTTATGTCAAAGTACGAAAACAGCAGGCATAATAAAAAAAACAAACACAGACTTTTATTCTCCACATGTCCTGTTTACTTAAATATTCAGAATGTTTTGACCTTGCTGGTATTTATAAACAGCAAATGGAAGTCCCCTTGTCCCCAAAAACACTTCTGGAAATGAGCTGCAATAAGACGATCCGGCATGAAAGCGAGGGACAGAAAAAGAGACGGAGAGAGAAAGACATTCATGTCTATTTTTGGCTTGGCCTGACATGATGTGGATTGCATCAGTTCTATTAGATAAGCACAGCCGTGTGGACTGCACAGAAATGATCTTCATCTTATCTCCTGTGGTCTTCATCTCTTTCAGGGGCCGGCTCATTAAGTCCTTACGAGACATGCATGCAAATCTTCAGAACATCATCTAAAGACAAACTCGTCTGATAAAGCAATGCCATTAATTGCAGCCAGAAGAGAAAAGACGAGATGTGACGAAAAGCAGAGAGAAGAGGAAAACAGTCGATGAGAGGGAAAAAAGCGAGAGAGAGTGATTAAAGGACTCTCGCACAGTGACTGGCCTCAGGTGAACCTGGTTCGTTGTGTTCTTATCATCTTCCTGTAAGGGAGTGAGGAAAGAAAAGTCATTAGTTTGAGTTCTGCGTCTATGTTTGGGGGGGTAGGGGGGGTGCAGTCATCCGGTCAGGTCAGACACAGTCCATGTTGCAATAGAACATTCAGCTCAGAAGGAGTTTGTAGTGTGTAGTATGTATGTTAAGGGGACAGTTCACCCAAAATGAAAAGACTGTTATTTACTCCCCCTTATGTCATTCCAATCTGCTTACATTTTTTCCTGTGTAACATAAAATGAGAAATTCTGAAGAATGTTCATGTTGATCCTTTTCATGTTTCCTGGATTAACCCTTTGCCTTCCCGTTCGGACTCTGTTTGCACCTTAATTGGACTATTGCTCGTGTACCTGGATTGTCTCTCCGCCTTGCCCTGTTGGATATTGTAATGCCAGTTTAATATGGAGCTCGTGTTTCAGCTCCGGGAATTAGTTATTAAATATTCAATATTGCTTGATCGAAGTAATATTAATATTTAACTTACGCTTTATACTTTGAGTGCTCGGCCAGCGATCACTACATCAGTATATCCATTAAATCCCGCTTCTATTGCCCCATGACCCCGGTAACAATAAAACGAGATTAATAATTTCTCAAATTTCAGCTAGGTAACGTTATCTTTGGGCAAATAAGGATGAAAATACTTAAAATCACATTCCAGAGACAATTCTTTATAAAACGAAACAAGGTTTATTCGTTATACTGCTATTCTAAAATAAATTGATTCATTAATAATACGCAAACATACACACATACATACGACAGTTTTGAGGTTAAATGTTGAAAGAATACCGTTCTTTCAATTTCATAACTTAACTAACCAGATAAAGATCACGAACGATGCCTAGGCTTTCTTTTCTGCCTTCAGATCAAATTTTACCAGTTCAATCAGAAATAGAGATGATACTTGCTTTCGTTGTTTTAAGCAGGCTGTTGCTTTTTGGTTTCGTTTTCCCGCGTGAGTTCAACGTGCTCCTTCGGTTGCTCTGTTACGTTTGTCACGTGGTCGGTTCGTGCTTCTTCGGTTGCTCTCGTGTGGAGACTTGAAACTGCTGCGTGACGTCACGGGGAAAGCTGTGTCGGAGGCTGTTTGATGCGAAGTTCTGCAATGTTGCGGCGTTTACACAGTCTTTGATCCGTGTATAATTTGCCTCGGCCGATCTTGAGGCGAGGGTCCAGCGGGCCGTCCGGGGCGTCCCTGCGACGTTGGAGAGCGAGTTTCTTTTGAACAGGACGAGAGTTACAAGAGGGTGAGCTGCACGCAGGCGCGTTGTTTTAAACTGTCCGGTTTGGGCATTGCCCACAGGCGGCTGGTCCAATCAGTGTCCGTATGGGGCGGAGCCCCGCCCATGTCCAGGCTTTCTGGGGTGGAATTTATGTGATCCGGTATTCCATTCATTCCGTGGAAGATACAAACTTACAGATTTTATATGCATGTTTAGTCACACATGATGCTAAAGCTTAACGGTCATGCACACCAACTTATGGCTTATGACGCCAGCTTCATTTAGAGACTAAACATCGCATTTACCAGGCACACACATTACATTACTCGGATTATACAGTTTAAGGCACGCATAAACTCATCCCACCTTTCTAAACAATTCACATTCACACAAGCATATGAGAGAAAGAGTACAACAATTAATATCCATATGTTTCTTGTGTAGATTAATTATTATTATCATGAAATGAATGTGTCTCTTGGAAATCTTCTCGTGGCCACTTCTCTTTGTTCTGTGACCGAACGAAATCGCACGCTTTTGCGCTGAGGCGGAGGGGGCTTTAGAGGGCTGCTGAGTCTTTAGCTGCCCCCCCCCCCTTCTGGTGATGTGTAGAGCCAGTTGAATTCCTGCCGACATATGTTACAATATTGTTCGCCGATCAAAGACCCACGCTTGCCCTAGGATTACTCTTTGTATTTCTGTATTATACCTTTTTGCCATTACATGAACCTTGCATATTTTGTGACCACGTTCCTCAATAAAAGCCTTGCAAATGGATCCGCAAGCCTCTCGTCTCGTCAGCTCCTTAACAGATACACTGATTTATCTCAATTTTCTACTGAGAAGCAGAAAGTGCACCATGAACTTTCTTCAATGTATCTTCTTTTGTGCTCTTCAGAAGAAAATAAGTCGTACAGGTTTGGAGGTTCAGTAAATGACAATATTTTCACAATTTTGGTGATGTATCTCTTCAAGTTTTGTAGATTGCAGAATGTTAAACAGCACAGAGTAAGCTTTTATGTATGAAATCTACAGAATTTTCTTTTTTTTTTTGCATTTTAAGCTTCATGGATTTGGCTATATGTACTGTAAACAATAAACTGCAATAAACTTCCCCAAGTAGCTAGTGCTACACAGACAGTTACACCACATTCCAGCCTTTAATGGAGTGTAACTTGTTGATGTATAGTGGTCAGTCCTGTCTCAAATTAGGACTTTTAAGTGGATTTGCACATAAAACTAAAAAAAAACTGATATAGGGCCACATCGTATAGACCAAAAGTCCGAACACTGCTGACACAAGGTGTTTCAAAGCCAACAAAAATATGCTTTCAGGGAGTAATGTAAGCAAAGGCTTCTGACAACTCCTATGAAATATTATGACTTCAAGTAAGCCGCGGTTGTGGAGGAGTACTTCAGTTTGAGAAATCGAGGAAAGTTTATATTAAAAGTTGAACACCACAAAGTCTGTTTCCAGATTTGATTCAACACTTTTCTGTGGTTAAATCATTAAAGCCCCTGCTGAAAAAAAACTGTAAAGCCCTGCCCAAAACACAATAGAAAATGTAATGGATTTAATGGTTATAATGGGAATTGTATTGGTTTTAACGGAAACTACAATAGTATGTGGTACTAATGGTACTAATACTGGTATGTGATGGATTCTATTGGTGGAATGTTAAATAATATTGGGAAAATGCCCAAAATACACTACAAAAAGGAATTTTGTATTGGTTTTACTGGAAAAAGCTAATTGTTTATAATGGTATTTTAATTGAAACCATTGGAATCTCTGTGATGGTTTCTATAGTTTTGTTTAGCTGGGGCATTAGACAAACTTGCTAATAAATCACCTCAGCAGTGCGTCGTGAAGTGTTTGGCACATATTTGCCTTAGAAGATTCAGTAACAAACCTCCAGGCAATGGGTGTCAAATGTTATCGGCTGATTTGAAAACGGACAGTATGTAAAGACGAAAACAAGTTAAAAAAGATGTCAGTTGTCAAAGAAACTGAGACATGACTGAAACTTTTCTCTGGAGACAGTCTTGTGAAATTAGCAAAATGTCACATAGAAACTCATTAGCTTGAAGGCGGGAGATGGAGTAAGTGACTCAAGACACGGTGTGAGAATAATATCATGTCAAAATGTTTTCTTTTGTGTTTATCTGAGCTTTTGGTATACCAGTAGAATCAATTGACATGTCAGGTGAGTTCCTACTTGGAGAAAGAAACAAAATAAGAAGATAAAAAAGTAAATAGCCCTTTTACCTCCTAAGGATATCAATACCCTGTGGTCCAAGTGAACAAGCACTTAAAAGGGATCAATGGAAGTTGAGAGTTAAGTCGAAAAGCTGGAAAGACAGACAGAAGACTCCAAAAATGTACTTTCACTTATTTCTCTTTCTTGTTCACTGTTTGCTCTTTACTTTGGTTTGTGAGCTAGTGTTTGTATTGCTGACTGAGCACAATACCCTCATATCCTATCAAAGGCACAGTATGCTTTTATGACCCATGAGCACTTTGACAGATTGAGTGAATCCTACACTCCCTGGTCTCTTTTTATCCTTATCAGATTAACATCTGGAGTTTTGGAATCAGCATTTGCCATCTATTACTAAGAAAGGCCAGTGTTTGGTTACTCAAGTTGCATGTCTTTTTGTATGCGCTACCTGTAACAGCTGTTCACTGGGCTATTTGAACAGCATGTCTCCACTGTGAAAGGCAGGTCTGTTGTCTGAAAACAGCGAAGGGAGCACAATGCCATGGCCCAGTCATGAACTCCAGAGTATAATATCCCTACCTAGCGGACAATTAACAGGTTTGGTGATTCAGAGGATGTTAAAAGACACACACTCTGGGTTGGCAGCTGTTATGTTACAATACAGCCACACATGAGACAGAAACAGTTAACATCTTTCTATTCCCTGATAAAAAGACCATCATAGCTTGTTACCAACATATGTTGTGTTTAGGGCCTGTGGGTGTGCTGGTGTCTCCATCAGTCTTCTCAACAAGCGTAAAAGGTTGAAAATGAAAATGATGTCATCTTTTGCTCGCCCCCATGACATGTCAAACCTGTATGACTTGTATGACTTACTTTCTTACGTGTAACACAACAGGTATTTTGTATATTGTAGGGTATTCACGAGTTCACACTAACATATCATATGATAGAGCAATTAGTAAGCATATTTGGCTTGCTGTCTGTCTGGAGGACTCTGAGCTCGGGATAGAGCCTAAACCCAGAGACCCCCATTCTAAGAATGGGATGAAATTAGATTAGAGTGCGGAGTTGGGATTTCGGAGTTGGGTGGGATGCGGGAAAACTATAATAGAACAGATGAGAGTTGGTTGCATATACATATATATATATATAATTTACTCACTCTCATGTCACACAAAATAAGATATTTTGAAGAATGCTGGTAATCAAACAGTTGACGGTCCCCATTGACTTCCTTGGTATTGATTTCCTTACTTTGGAAGTTAATTGGGACCAACGACTGTTTGGTTCTTCAAAATTCTTCAAAATATCTTATTTTGTGTTCAACATTAAAAAGAAAATCATACAGGTTTGGAATGACATGAAGGTGAGTAAATGATGACAAGATTTTCATTTTTGGGTGAACTATCACTTTAAGTGTACTTACGGTAGGAGTGGGCGCTATACCAGTATTAACGTGACTATCAGTATTACGTTGTGCCATGATATGGATTTTGCTATACCGTGGAGACAGAGAACATTATTTTATTTTTTTTACGGTCATTAATGCGTCATCAGAGAAAGAGATGCCCTGATTGAGCGGCCACAAATTGGAACATGGTTTTGCTTCAAACACACGATCGGCTTTTAGATTTATTTTGCACACAATGCACACAAAATGAAATATAATAGATTCCCAAATTGGAATTTGTGTCTGTAAATGGCCATTAACTCAGGCCAGAGACACGTATATTGACAAATATTGTAGCAGGCAATGCAATATCACTGTTCACGAAAGAAAGCGCGTACGTTTTGTATGAGAGTGAGGAAAATCCACCTGCGAGGCCCTGCTCGCTCATTTTGATGTGCCCTCGCATTAAAATAATGTGCTTTGGACATTTCATTTGTCATTAAAATGGCATATAAACAGCCTCAAACTAACAATTAAAAGTAGAAGAAAGTCGTGTCAAAGAAGAAAGTCATGGATCACCGGATCTTCCGGTGGCGCTGCTGAGTTCAGTCGCCTGTGAATTAGCTCCGCTCAAAATTGTGTTTTTATGTGGGTTTTTTTCTATTTTTATCTCCCTTTTTATACGTGTAACGTCTGCAATGATTATGTACGACAAGAGAACACTTTTGGACATTGGACAGCGTTACACTAACCTGATCCAGGACACTTTATACACAGATCCAGCGTGGCCATTGGAGATGCTTCGAGCACCGAAGCTGACAAAACGCCTCAATAATACCAGGAGGCGAAGGAAACACCGCGGAAACGTGCTGGAATTCGTAACAGGCTGAGGAAAAGGGCTCACAGTCCCCTTGCCGAGTATTTTGCTCGCCAATGTCCAATCCTTGGATAATAAGATGGACGATCTTAGAGCCAGGATTAGTTTCCAACGGGACATCAGAGACTGTAACATCATTTGTTTGTCCGAAACATGGCTCACTCCTTCGGTCCCGGACAACGCTGTAACGCCGTCTGACAACTTCTCTGTTTTTCGGATGGACAGAACAGCCGAGGCCGGAAAAAACAAAGGTGGTGGAGTGTGTTTCTTCATTAACAAGAAATGGTGTGACCCCAGGAACATCTCCATTCTGTCGCGCTCCTGCTCGCCTCATCTAGAACATCTCTCCATTATCTGCCGCCCATTTTATCTGCCCCGGGAATTCTCATCAACCGTCGTTACTGCCGTGTATATACCACCACAGGCAGATAGCAGCTTGGCTTTGTCTAAACTACACGATGAACTCAGCGGATATATCAACATACATCCTGACGCTGCATGTATCGTAGCGGGGGACTTTAACAAGGCTAACCTCAAAAAGGTCATCCCTAACTTTCATCAGCATATATCCTGTCCAACCAGAGGACTGAATACACTCGATCATTGTTACACCCAATTCAAAAATGCCTACAAAGCCCACTGCCGGCGTTTGGAAAATCAGACCATGCCGCCATTTTTCTCACACCGGATTATAAACAACGGATCCTTCAAGAACCCCCGGTGGAGAGGGAAGTGACGCGCTGGTCCCCTCACTCTGAAGCTACGCTACAGGCGTCTCTTGATGACGCTAACTGGGACATGTTCCGGCGAGTTCATCTGACGTCAGCGAATTCACGGAGGTAGCATTAAGCTTAAACACACTAACCGAACAGGCCACTGAAACGGTTACAATAAAGACTTTCTCAAATCAGAAGCCGTGGGTGGACAGAACAATTCGTGACGCGGTTAACCATCGAACTGCATACAATGCCGGTATTCTGTCAGGAAACATGAGTGAGTACAAGTCATCATGTTATGCTCTCCGTCACGCAGTAAGAGCCGCTAAACGCCGATACAGAGAGAATTGAGTCACATTTCCAGCTCAATGACTCTCGACGCATGTGGCAGGGACTAAAGACCATCTGTTCCTCTGGAAACAACAACTCTGTGGAGGTGAGAGCAGACCCGTTGCTAGCCGTGAGAGCTAAACAACTTCTACGGTCGCTTTGAATGCAACAGCGGCGCGATTCTGCCGAGCAGCGTCAAGAAGCAGCAGACAGAGCAGCAATGATTATGCTATCACCCTTTCAGAGGATGATGTTCGGAGGAACTAAGGAGTGAAGCGTCAGAAAAGCAGCAGGACCCGATGGGATTACTGGCGCGTTCTGAGGTCCTGTGCTGATCAGCTTGCTGGTTTGTTTACATCCATATTTAATGAGTCCTCGCTACCTCTGTGGTCCCCACCCCTTTAAAAATCTGTCATTATCCCTGTGCCCAAGAACAGTAAACCCTCTTGCCTGAATGACTATCGTCCAGTTGCCCTTACATCGACAGTCATGAAGGTTTTGAGAGACTTTTAAAGAAACACATTTGCTCCTCCATCCCTGCTACTCTGGACCCTCTTCAGTTTGCCTATCGGCCAAATAGGTCTACTGATGATGCCATCTCCCAGGTACTGCACTCCTCCCTCACTCACATTGACAGCAAAATGGCAACTATGTCAGGCTGCTATTCATTGACTATAGCTCCGCTTTCAATACTATAGTCCCCACCAAGCTGGCTGTTAAACTCTCAGACCTCGGCCTAAACACTTCACTTTGTGACTGGATTCAAGATTTCCTCACCGCCAGACCACAAGTGGTGAAAGTCGGCCAGTTCACCTCCAACTCAATCACCCTGAACATAGGAGCCCCACAGGGCTGTGTCCTGAGCCCCCTGCTATACTCTCTATACACCCACGACTGCGTGTCCTCTCACAGCTCACATCTATCATTAAATTTGCTGATGATACTGTGGTCCTGGGCCTCATTAACAACGATGACGAGACCGCATACTTGGATGAGGTGGAGAGACTTACATCATGGTGCCAGGACAACTGTCTCTCTCTGAACGTGAGCAAAACCAAAGAGCTGATCGTGGACTTCAGGAAGAGACAGCAGCGGCCCCTACACTCCTCTTATGATCAGTGGGACCCCTGTGGAGAGGGTGAGCAGCTTCAAGTACCTCGGTGTAAACATCTCCGAGGACCTGACATGGACTACACACATTCAAACTCAGGTTAAGAAAGCCAGGCAAAGACTGTACCATCTGCGACAGCTGAGGAAATTCAGGGTCTCTCCAGCTATCCTGAAAACTTTCTATTCAGGGGCCATAGAAAGTGTTCTGACTCAGTGCATCTCAGTGTGGTATAATAATGCCACAAACCAGGACTGCAAAGCTCTACAGAGAGTCGTGCGCTTAGCTGAGCGCATCTCGGGATCTACACTCCCTCTCTGCAGGGCATCTACCTCAAACGCTGCAGAAGCAGAGCTGCTAAAATCACCAAAGACTCAAACCACCCGGTAACCATCTTTTTCCGTTTACTGCCATCTGGCAGGCGCTACAGGAGCTTGATGGCAAAGACAGAGAGACTGAGGAAGAGCTTCTTCCCTCAGGCCATCAGGCTCCTTAACACAAACTCTGTTCCATAAACTTTCACAAGACTCATTATTATCTGTAAAAAAATAACAAAACATTCATATTCTCATCATCCATATTGCCGCTATGTGTGCATACCCAGTACAACCGTTGCACATCCCTCTCATCCCTCCTGTTTATACTAATATTTATTAAGTCCCATATACTGTTTTTGCACATCCAATTTGTTTTGCACATCTTACTGTTTTACTGTTTTGCACTTTTCTTTATTCTATTGCACATCTTACTTCTTATTTCTTTTTTACCTATATATATATATATATATACTCTTGTGTGGTGTTACTTTTATATAATTTAATTTTGACTTTATTTTTTATTTTTATATATATATTTTCTTTTTTTTAATTCTTTGCACTGTCCACTGAGCGGACCTGATTTGAACTACATTTCACTTTTGATTATACCCTGTATAATTTATCATGTGACAAATAAAGAAACCTTGAACCCTTGATGTCTGAAAGCTTAATCGATTTTTTTAATTGATTAAAATGAATGGAGAATATCGTGTTTTTGCATACGCGCTCTACCATTTCCATCGGTGGTGCTAGATCACTTGATGAGGTCCGCACATCCTTTGCACGGAAACTACGCTGCACAAAGAATAAATAAAAAGTTATAAAAGTTATAAAAAAGGTATAAAAACAAATGTTGATTTTCTTAATATGACAGTGAATAACTAACAGACTGATGAAAATGTGGGACATTTTCTCAATATGTGACGTGTGGGAAAGGGGTGAAAATGATGTGTGCTAAAGCAAAGCGGGACGGCTGGTCACCCTAGGTTAATATGAATTAATCTCTGAAGGGAACTGTCTTCAAAAAAGTTTAGATGGCATTTTCTCTTTCTCTTACCTCCGTGGTCATAAGTGCAGGGCAGAGCAGTTTTGTTTACAGCTGTACCAAGGAAACGATAAGAGCACATTTACATGCACATCAGTAAGCTAATATCTTACATATATCAGCTTATTAAAATAACCATTTTTCACCGTTTACATGCACACCAGCAACCTGACAATGCAAGTAAGCTTCGTTTTCATGACTTCATTAATAAATCAGGTTGTTTCCCTGTAGTGACGTCAACAAAAAAAAAAAATTGGCGAAGCATATCTCTAGAAGGGATGCCGGAAGTATGGCCCTGCGACGCAGCATCTCGTTCCCTCAGGGAACCATGGTTACATACGTAACCTAGAACGTTCCCCACTGGGAACTCGAGCTGCATCGAAAAACGCTAGGGGAACGAGATATCCATGCTGCCAGGCTTGCAAATCTCTGCCTAGTGTGGAAGAGCACAGCTTTGGCAAGAGAACAGAAGAGCCAGGAGTGGCTCGCAAATCTTTGTCAAGAACCTGACGAGTGCGAGGGGCATAGACCACCCTGTTTAGTTGCAGACCAGAAAGGCCTTGGAGGCTGCCATACTTTGAGATAGTGAACCTTGGCTCCCAAAGGCGAGGGGAGATCAGAGGACTCGAGGTTATAGGATAGCATCCTGATCCACCATTTAGCATAAGCTTCTCTGGCCTCAGCACACCAGAGGAAATGTGTAACTAGAGGGTGTTGCCTACTGAAAGGCCACCAAAAGGGGCATGGTAGGCCGCTATAGCCGCCATGTAGACCTTCAGGGTGAAGTGAGTTATCCTTGCACTGAACTCCAGCACTGTACCAAATGGGCAGTTAAGTGGATCAAGCTGGCAATCTCCGCACCATGAAGTGAAGAGTCTCAACTTCAGGGCATAGAGTTTCCTCATTGAGGGAGCTCTAGATTGGAGGATGGTCTCAACAACCTCAGTTGAGAGACCAGAAGCTATGAGTTTGCCCCCTCAGGGGCCACATCCACAGCTTCCACAACTCCAAGCAGGGGTGAAAGATCATGCCCTCCACCTGTGAGAGGAGATCCCTCCTGACGGGAATCCTCCATCCAGAGCCGTCGAGGAGAGAAATCAGGTCTGAGAACCAAACTCGGCACGGCCAGTACAGGTTTATAACAATTGATGGACCTCATCCCGGCGCACTATCTTCAGAACTCCTTTGAGCAGAGCGATCGGGGAAAGGCGTACAAACGAAGCCTCTGCAAAGTCTGTAGCATAGCACCCAGCCCCAGCAGAGCTGGATGAGTCAGAGAGAACCAGAGGGGACAGTGCGATGTCTGACGAGTCGCAAACAGATCCACCCGAGCCTGGCCCAAAACTCTTCATATCTGCTTCCCCAACTTGGGGTGAAGCATTCATTCCATGGGCTTCAGCCCCTGCCTCGACAGGGTGTCTGCTCTCATATTCAGATGTCCAGGAATATGAACTGCTCTCAGCGAGATGAGTTTTCCTTGGAACCACACAAGGATCTGGTGCACCAGCTTATACAAGTGGCGCAAACGCAGACCCCCTGGGGATAGACATAAAAGACCACCGATGTGTTATTGGTGCGCACCAACGCATGGCGATCTCTCAGGTTTGGTAGAATGTGTTTGAGTGCTCGATACATGGCCAGCATCTCCAGGCAGTTGATGTGCCACGTTAGATGATGACCACTCCACAGACTGCGGGCAGGGTGGCCACTCATGGCCACTCCCCAACCAGTGAGAGATGCATCCGTTGCTAGCATTACGCGGCAACAAGGAGCTCCCAGCACCAGGCCCTGAGACAAGATCCAAGGTTTCTTCCACATGTCTAAGGCACATAGGCATCGCCGCTTATCCTTGATCATGCAAAGTGGGTTTTTCCCTCTGGGGAGAACCCTTTGGTCTCGAGCCACCACTGTAGAGGTCTCATGTACAGCAGGCCAAAAGGTATCATGTTGGACGCAGCTGACATCAGACCCAGCAGTTTTTAAAACTCAGATAAGCTAATATCAACCACCGACGACGTGGTTGAGTATGCAGATGCCCTCAAGTCACAGAAGAGCCAGCACAGTATCCACACATCATGAAAGTGAGGGCTGAGTGTGCAAGGCCGAAGGGAAGAACCCGATATTGCTACGCTTTGCCCCCAAAGCACACTTCAGGAACTTCCTGTGATGGGGAAGGATGGAGATGGGAAGTATGTGTCTTCTAGATCGCTCGTGACAACAGTCCTCGGATCTGGTCTGTGACAAGACCTGCTCGAAGAGAGCATCCTGATCTTCAGTAGCATGACTAAGCGGTTCAGTTGACTTAGATTAAAATATGTAGCAACCCCCATGCTTCCCAGGAACAATGAAGTACGGCTGTAGAACCCGGACTCTTTGTCAAGGAGGACAGGAGGAACCACCTTGATGGCCTCATTCCTCAAGAGAGAGCTCACTTCTTGTTCCATTACCGTAGCCTGCTGGGGACCCACCACTGGCAGGGTTAGCAGACTGATCTCCTGAGGGCACTGAGGATAGACGGGCACTATGTAATCCAGTGTACCCCGCTGTTCCTCAGAGGGGCCTGCCCTCATAAGTCCTGGGCTATGGAATCAGGACTGCCTCAGAAGCCTTCTTTTGGAAACAATGGTCCTCAGACTAGGGCTGTAGTACTCGAGTCCGGTCTCAGACTCGAGTCCGGACTCGAGACGTTTTTCTATCGTCTCGGACTTGTCTTGGACTCGTTGGTATTTGGACTCGGACTTGTCTCGGACTTGGTCATCGGACTCGCCAAATGTTCAAGTTGGTCTCGACCGAGTTCAGCAATATATGCTCTTTTTTTCTCTTTCAAAACAAAGACTCGCTTGTTCCGCAAATGGGTAATGTAATTGCCATTGGTTTAACTCCATCTAGAACGGGCATTGTCATTGGTCGCCTGTTAAATGCACAGCTGCGTCATATGAGTGTGCGTGCTACGTGGAGGCATAAATAATCTTTATTTTGGCCACAGACACGCTGTCGGCAAGTTGCATAATACAGTTTGGTTTTACAAAGTTCGTTGGAGTTTTCCCTCTCACTTTCCTTCGCTTTTAAATACCTTATTAATGCCCGTGCACATTTTGCTTTCATTTCAGGTCAATTTCTTATCTATAACTTACAACGACACATTTTCTGCAATAAACATGAGACTTTAATTAACAAAACGAATAAAAATACACCATAACCATGCTATAAGTCTAATATAAAATTACAAACTTGCAAAATGTTTAAATGTAAAAAAAAAAACTGACAATCATCAAACGCCGTGGCACCAAATGAATAAGAAAAAGAACGAATAAGAGCAAAACTAATAAAGCCCGGAGGCACGGAATACACCTGGATGTAAAATAAAATAAATTACACAAAAATGTAAATAAAGTAAAAAATAAGCAAACACTGTGGCTGGGCGATTTATCAGATTTTATCGATTAATTCGAATTTAATGTTTTGCCACAATTAGATTTTTTATAAATCGAGGAATCGTGATTTTGAATAGAAATATTACCAAACGCTAGAATTAGACACTTTGATAAAAAGAGTAAAGAGAAAAGAACAATCCAACCGCATGTCGGTGCACAACCGCTCACATTTGATGCTCTCTAGGTGCCATTCACACAGAGTGTGTTTTTGTGTTGACGCGGGCAGTGAAATAGGAAAAATACAAGATGTGAGTTAAACATCTTTTAATAACTAGAGGTTTGCATCCCGGTGACAGGCTGAAAACTGCTGTTCATTGTTTTACAGAGCCTTTATAGTTAATAATAGCACTCTAGGTGTTATACCTTCAGTCATTTTGAATTACTTGAGATTTTTTGGAGCATTTGTCTTGTATTATTTCAGAACATATAGCCTAATATGCATAATATAAGTTTGTACAAGATGTAGTTGTAGTTCATCTTTTCTGCAAAGATATTTAGTGATTTGTTTCACATTTACATCATGAAGACAACGTCATGTGTGGTGCAATTAGAATATACTATTCTTTAACTAGAGGGTTAATAAAGAGAAAGTTTCTTGAATCATGTTGTAGTTACATTTTCAAGTTGACTAGATAAAATCTTACAAAATCGAGAATTGGTCAAATATAAGTGAAATTGCTAAACCTAAAATATCCTCCTGAGATGCCCCCCTAATGTCATTACATTGTTTAGACCATAAGAAAAAAAATATTTTTTGCAAAACTCAATTTTATTCATATTTGATTATATGTCCTCTGTAGAGGACACAAGGACTAAAATTAAATGGCATGAATAGAAAACGGCAAAATCAATGGGAGTTTTTTTAAATCACCAAATACATTTTTAGGTTTCAGGATTTTTTTATACTAAACTTTGTTTAAGGATGATTCTCAACTATGTTTTAAAATGTATAACAAAATGATTTGATATACCATTTTGTTTTATGCAATATGTGTGTAAAAAATTACATAAACTGGTTTCCCATTAAACACAGTGTACCTATACACTATATCTAATTTGCTTATTAATGTGTCGCTGTTGGGACAGAATGTTGAAAAAGAAAATCATAATGGGAGTAATACATGGCCAGATTTTCATAATTATATATAATATTTCATAAGCAAACTGATATATAATTTATTTCCCTATTCAATTGTTGTCTCCCAAAATGCATAATAAACATGCTTTTAGTCCTGGTGTCCTCTACATTGAACATGTATGAAATGATGTCCTGTTTCATAACAGGAAGTCATATTTGAATTTTAAAACCCATAACATTTTCCTGAGATGTTGCTTTATGACAAACAATCTGAAAATGATTCAGATGTAAAAGACATTACAGAATATAATCATATTTCCATAAGGATGTACAGTTTTTCACTAAATTAAATATTGCCATCATTAAAGGCATAGGAGAGGGTTTAAAAAACATTTAGTATCTCTATAAAGCCCTGAATGAGCTCTGTGCAGGACATCCAGGCTTACAACTGTGACATATGAGGTCTCAGAGACATTCACTAAAATAGAATGTCCACTACAGAGGCACAAACTCCATAGATGGGTCTCAGGAGGAGAAATAAAATTGCCTAATTTGATCCTACAGTGTTGCTGCACATGCTTTAGATCATTACAAACAATAATGCAAAATTATTATATTAGAATAGAATCTCTCGTATCACATCAATTATCAATAATTAAGTATGTGGTTTTGAAGAAGATTTTTTTCTTTCTCTGTTTTGACCGTCTCATTTGGACTTGGACTTGGACTTGGACTCGAACCTCTTTGGACTCGGACTTGACTCGGACTCGAACCTCTTTGGACTTGGACTTGAATCGGACTCGAACCTCTTTGGACTTGGACTTGTCTTGGACTCGACAAAGGTGGACTTGACTACAGCCCTACCTCAGACCCACGTCATCTCCTAGAAAGACTAATAGAACCAGAGTCTGCTCAAGCAGGACCCAATGAGACACACTTGGCTGTGGCTCCCATACCGCCAGGTAACCTACTAAGGGAACCAGTCTCTTGAGACAGCCCTCTGGTGTACTTAGAGCGGCTAGCTCGATGCCCTGAAGTGGGGGAATGACATGAGACGGCCGATCTAGCTGCTCTAGAGAGCCCCGAAGAGGTGGCTAGCCTCTCAGCTCTGCTACATTTCTGGGCGGAAGAGACTGAGAAAAGCACTCACTGGAGACCACTGCACCCTGAAATACTGGCAGGGTTGGCAGGCTGATCTCCTGAGGGCACTGAGGAGAGACGGGCACCGTGTGATGCAGTGTATACCGCTCTTCCCCAGAGGGGCCGGCCCTCAAAAGCCCTGGCCCATAGGCATCGGGACGTTCTAGCCGAAGACTATCCAGTGAGAATGATGGTGTGCAGATCCGTCTTCAGCCCAGGAGCTCCACTCTCACTCCAAAATTCTGGAGAGTACGAGAAGTGACATTCCTTGAATGAGGATCTGGAACACGATTGGGGCTGCTCCGACAAGCAGCCGCTGCTTACCACCTCAACTTCCTCGGAGGAAGAGTGGTTAACATTGTGCTCTCACTCGAGAAAATATCCCATGAGGCTCCTGTGTACCATATATATATATATATATATATATAATTTTATATCTTTCTCTTTTATATCCTCGTGATCTCAATCGCCGCAGTGCCTCTGAAGAAGAGAGGTGCTCGCCCATATTCATTCCCTCCATCTGGTATTCCCACGAGCACATTAGCGGCGTAAGCGGGGCCTGCACCGCGAGGAACTCTGGTGAAAGGAGGAACACACAATCTGTAACGTGATCTGCTATTGCCCTTATGTTCCTTTGTCTTTGCCTCGGCTTAGACATACTGGAGCTTTCCATGTTGCTGGAATTGTAACTTGACAAACAACAGTAAATAAGACTCACAGAACATATATCACGACTGACAAACACACATAGCTTTGCTGAATGACAAAAAGCTAACGCCGGTTGCACCTCATGTGCTTTTAAGTCTCCTGGTCATTACGTCACCCGTCCATGACGTCTTTCCCATCGTTTTGACTGATTACACATATGATTCAGAGTATGGTATCGCTGAAGGCGTCCCACCCCCCCCTAGCATTTTCCGACGCAGCTCGAGTTCCCGGAGGGGAACTACCTGTTACGACCGGTTTACGCTCAAGCCGTTTATGACCTTATTCCGATAAAGGAAAACGGGTTACCGCGTTTACATTACCACGTGCTTTTTTCAAATCAAATCAAATAACTTTTATTGTCACATCACCACAGCACAAGTGCCTTGGTGAGTGAAATTCTTATGAGTGTGCTCCAGACAGTGCAAAAAACAACAATTTACATATGGACAGTACATATTTACAGACTGTACAGAAGACAATGTGCAAAATACACATACATATACTCAGTACACATAGTGTACTATAAAGACATACTTAATTTCCAAACACATTATACACCGTATGGGCACATCTACATTATGTACATTATCTATACATTATGTAGTCTATACATAGTAATAATGTGAAGGTCCAACAGATTATAAATTAACAGCAGATTGGTTGAGCAGCAGATAGTTGTGCAAAGGTGCAACAGATTATGCATATGCAGTGTCGTGGATGTGTACTGTATGGTGTCCAGTGATAGCAGATAGGTTGTGTTAGTGCAGTGTGTGTCCAGTTGAACTGTGTTAAAGTGCAGTGCATGGCATGTTGTGTGAGTGGGAGGTGATGTGGGTGAGTTATTTTTGTGACTGTTCATTAGCCTGATAGCCTGAGGGAAAAGCTGTCCCTCAGTCGGCTAGTGCGGGATCGGATGCTGCGGAAACGCCGCCCTGAGGGCAACAGAGAGCAGTCTGTGGGACGGGTGGCTGGAGTCTTTGATAATCCTCCGGGCTTTCCTTGTACACCGCTTGTGTAGATATCCTGGAGGGAGGAAGCTTACCTACAACAATGTGGCGGGTAGTTCGCACGACCTTTGCAGAGCCCCTGCGGTTGCCAGCGGTGCTGTTTCCAAACCAGGCGGTGATACAGCCGGTCAGGATGCTCTCCACAGTGCAGGTGTAGAAGGACCTGAGGATTCTGGGGCTCGTTCCAAACTTCCTCAGCCGTCTCAGGAAGAAGAGACGCTGATGTGCCTTCTTCAGCACTGCATCTGTGTGAGCAGACCATGTGAGATCCTCGGTGATGTGAACGCCGAGGAACTTAAAGCTGCTCACCCGCTCCACAGGTGTCTTATCGATGGTGATGGGTGTGTGTTCTCTGCTCTGTCTCCTGTAATCCACCACCAGCTCCTTGGTCTTGTCGATGTTGAGTGAGAGGTGGTTCTCCTGACACCATTTAGTCAGGGTACTCACCTCCTCTCTGTAGGCCGTCTCATCGTTGTCGGTGATCAGGCCTATCACCGTTGTGTCATCAGCAAATTTGACGATGACATTGGAGCTGTGTGTTGCTGTACAGTCGTGTGTGTACAGGGAGTACAGGAGTGGGCTGAGGACGCAACCCTGCGGTGCACCAGTGTTGAGGATCAGGGGAGATGATGTGTTGTTGCCCATTCTGACCACCTGACTTATGCCTGTCAGGAAGTCCAGGATCCAGCTGCACAGAGATCTGTTCAGTCCTAGAGTCTGGAGCTTCGCAACCAGTGTGGCAGGCATTATGGTGTTAAATGCCGAACTATAATCCACGAACAGCATCCTCACATAGGTGTTCTTATTTTCCAGGTGGGTGAGAGCAGTGTGCAGGGTGAAGGCAATAGCATCGTCTGTGGAACGGTTACTGCGGTATGCAAATTGTAGTGGGTCCAGTGAGGCAGGCAGCACAGAGCAGATGTAGTCTATGATGAGTTTCTCAAAACACTTGCTGAAGATGGGGGTCAGAGCAACGGGCCTCCAGTCATTCAAGCATGTGATTTTATTTTTCTTAGGTATGGGCACAATGATTGATTTTTTGAAGCATGAGGGAACCACAGACAGAGAGAGGGACAGATTGAAAATATCTGTAAAAACCCCGGCTAGCTGGAAAGCGCATGCTTTGAGCACACGGCCTGGTATACCATCAGGTCCCACAGCTTTACATATGTTTGGCTTACTGAGCATAATCGGTTTAAGAAGGTGCAAGTAAGCGCACTCATTGAGGCTATTCCATGAGTGCCATCTGCTATCAGAGAGTGAATTTGCATGTTATTTCAGTCCATTTGCTGTTTTTCTTTTGTGCAGGTGTCTTATGTAGCATAATTTCACACATCTAATGTCAGACCATTAAAATTGCCTTAAATCTTGAAATCATGTTTATATATATATATATATTGCCTAATTTAAGGCCTACTAAAATGTTAAAATGTGTTTTAAATGTACTGAATTGCAACTTCATCATTAAAAATTAAAATATATATTTAAAAACATGACAAACAGTTTCTACAGAAATGGCAAAGCATATTTTAGTTAACCATAATGGCTTGTCAGTAGATTTGGCAGTACATTTGAACCATATTTCAGTAAAATTACATATGAAGATGTACTTAACCAGGTCATAAGTACTCCAACGTATATTATTATAAACTACATTATTTTCACAGTATGATTGTGTGCTTTTTAAGCAATTGTGTTAAATACGCACTTCCAAGCTTCCAAATTTACACTAAAGCACCAATAAACGTATCTTAATCATGATACAGATTATTTGTTTGCTTAATCAAAGTCATCTGAAATGCTGTTATGGTGATTGTCCATCTTTTTTAAGAGCTCTAGTCCCAATTCATTATAACTGCATGGAAAAAAGTGACCTGCACATTCATCAAAATATCTATATTTGAAATAAAGTCATACAGGTTTGGAATGATATGAGGTTTAGTAAATAATTAGATATATATTTATATTATTTTGGGGTAAACTGTCTCATCAACCACTACAAAATCCTTGGTCAATCAGCTTCAACTTATTTTGCTGTGAACAACATGGCAAAGCTTGTAAAAACTTGTAACAACCAGCATAAACTAGCCTGAAAATCCAGCCTGATCTTTTTGGCAGTATTAACATTAGGTTAAAGTGAAAAAGAGAGAAGAAAAATATATAGAGGAGGAGAATGTGACCCATGTTTTAAACAATCATCATCAAATTGACTCATGTTTATCCCAAAGACCGCTTGTCATCTATCCAAACCACAACTTGGTTTTAACCTTTCCACAAAAACACTGTGCTCTCAGCAATGAAAAACATGTTTGTTCTTGCATAAAGAAAGATTTGAAAAAAGCAGAAGCACTGATATCAATCTCCACTAGATTCACAGCTCCAGTGAGTAGGCAGTGTACAGTGGTAAACACACACTTAAAAACAACAACTAATGTTACCTAACGGTTACGAGTGCATCCCTAAGGTAAGACCAGCTTTTGTTTCTCACAGAAAGCACGAGGGTGGGTCATCTCTGGTGTCAACTGTCCATTAGCAGGGTGGAGGATAGACAAAAAGAAATACAGATTCTTGTGTGCATGTTCCTCAAGCATGTGCTTCTGGGGTACAGCAGGGATATAAAGAGACAGAAGGACTCAGAAACCGATCCAGGCTGGAGGGAGCTGACTCACCCTCTCAAATGGCAGTGGGCTTGGTCTCTCTGATAACTGAGTCGAAGGAGCTTTGTGAGGCTGTGAGAGGAACAACATATGACGCTCACCTGATAATCATTGGGAAACTTTACTGCAGGACACAAACACCAGCGAAACACCTCCTCTCTGCCTGTTCAGCAACCTGACACGAGTTGAATAGGGATAGGTACTGTATTTGAAACGTCACACTGGTGGTTTGCTGATTGTTGTGGTGATTGAACCTCACACTGATGTGTCAGGCCTTCCAAGAATACACCTCTCCCACTTTTCTCCCTAAATAATTAGAGTATCTTAAAAATGTATTTGTTCTCAAACATTTGATTAAATTATCAACATTGTTTCAGCAGTTTCTCTGAAAATAAAATAAAAATAGACACAATTGATTCTGTTGAAAGAAAGTTAGAGTACGGAGCTACAACCTTTAATATGGATTGCATAGTTAATTTAATACATTTATGAAACATGATTGAGTTAATTATGAGATCTGAGTTTTGATTCTAAACTTTGCCATTGTTACTTTTAAATGTTACATTTTCATTTCTAAAATGCTTGTTAAACTAGTTTTAATGCATGTAGTATTGTAAACTATGTTGTTATTCATCCAAAATAATCTTTTAATCATTCTGAGGGACTTTTATAAAGCAAATAATAAACAAATAATACATTTTAATAAAGAAATATCTCAGCATGTTAAATGTCCCACCAGAGACAGTAATATATTGGATAACTGTTACACAGCAATAAAAGAGGCATATCGCTCTATCCTACGAGCAGCTTATGGACTCTCTGATCACTGTTTGGTTCATCTTATACCGACCTACAGGCAGAAATTGAAATTAGCTAAACCTGTATTAATAACTGTTAAAAGATGGACTAATGAAGCAGAGAAAGATTAAAAAGCTTGTATTGACCTCATTGATTGGAGTTTTTTTGAGGCTGCTGCAAACAATCTGGACGAGCTCACAGAGACTGTAACATCTTATATCAGTTTCTGTGAGGATATGTGCATTCCTACCAGGACTCATATAACTTACAACAACGACAAATCTTCACTGCAAATCTCAGACAGCTACGTCAGTCCAAAGAAGATGCTTATAAGAAGGGGGGCAAAGTCTTGTACAAACAGGCCAATTACACACTGGAAAAGGAGATCAGACTGGCAAAGAGGAATTATTCTGGAAAGCTAAGAAAAAAATTACCATCCAGTGATTCTGCTTCAGTGTGGATAGGTATGAAAGACATCACCAATTACAAGACACCAACCCCCAGCCATGTGGAGAATCAACAACTGGCACACGATCTGAATAAGTTTTATTGCAGGTTTAAAAAAACAAAAAAAAACATTTCATACAACCCCCCACACCTGCACTGCAGATAATTGAAGACGATGTGTGCCAGGTCTTCAAAAAGAACAAGAGAAGGAAGGCATCTCACAGTCTGTGACACCAGTCTGTCTGAATTCCTGTGCTGACCAGCTAGCCCCCAACTTCACACAGATCTTCAACAGATCACTGGAGCTGTGCGAAGTCCCCTAATGTTTCAAACGCTCCACCATCATCCCTGTCCCAAAGAAACCCCAAATTACTGGACATAATGGCTACTGACCTGTGGCTTTAACATCTGTGGCCATGAAATAATTTGAAAGAATGTTTTTTGCATATCTGAAAGACACTACTGGACCCTTACTTGAACCCCTGCAGTTTGCCTACAGAGCAAACAGGTCTGTGGACGATGCAGTCAACATGGAACTGCATTTCATCCGGCAGCATCTGAACAAACCAGGGACTTATGTGATGATCCTGTTTGTAGACTTCAGCTCCGCTTTTAACACCATCATCCCGGACACCCTTCAGAATAAACTGACACAGGTCTCCGTCCCCACCTCTGTCTGTCAGTGGATCACCAGCTTCCTAACAGACAGGCAGCAGCTAGTGAGCCTGGGAAAATTCTCATCCAGCACCAGTACGATCAGCACTGTTCTCTCCCCATTGCACTTATCCCTCTACACGAACGACTGCACATCCAAGGACCCTTCTTTCAAGCTCCTGAAGTTTGCAGATGACACCACACTGATCGGCCTTGTAAGAAATTATTTAAGCTATTAGTTCAGCTTTGGGGAATAATTTATTAAAGATTCAATATTAATTTGATTGAAGTGATATTCATCTTTAATTTATTATTTATATCTTAATAAAGACTTGTCCAGCAAACCATTAATATCAGTATATATTTAACAATTTATTTTATCTTACTTCGTGGCCAACGATAAAACAAACAAAATTAGTACTTTATCAAATTTTGAGCTAGGTAACGCGATCTTTGGCAAATAGTTTAAAACTTGAAAATCACACAGCACAAGACACCATTCTTTATAAATGAAACAAGGTTTATTTTATAACTGTTATTCTACAATGCATGGAATAAACTTAAACACATATACACACACACACACACACACACACATATGCACACACATACGCACACGCACATGCACACACACACACACACACACACACAGGTCAGGAGTTTTGCGGTTTGAAGACAATTAAAGGCTAGCACTCTTTTGCTATCTCCTAATTTTAACTGAGGTAGATCATAAGCAGAGACTTCTGCTTTACTGCATCTTTACTGCATACAGATCAATTCACCAGTTTCCAGCAACAATAGAGATGTGTTTGGTTTACTTGCTTTCAGTTGAGTTTGAGAGCTGATCTGGTGTTTCCGCGGGGTCGATGGAAACCTCAGGGTGTTGTTGGTTGTTGCGTGATGTCACTGGGGAAGCCCTCATGTGATTGGTTGGTTTATTTTTGACGTTGATTACGCTCTTATGAAGTTTGTTTAGAGTTCTTATGGCTTTAGGTGTTAAAGTTCTTCAGTGACAAGTTTGACTCAGTCTTTGAGTTCTTTAGATTTTCAGCCTGAAGGTAGCGGCGGTTCGTGATTTGCAGCACGCTCAGTGACGACACCAAAGTTTTAGTGCAAGCAGCAATGAACAAAGCTTTTATGTCTATTTCAAATGGCCCAATGTGGGTCAAACCACGAGCGGCTGTCCCAATCAGATTGTTCTTGTGGGGCAGAGTCGTCGTATTCATCTGACATTAGCTGGGCTGGTATGAGGCCTACGATAGGTACTGTTAGTTCAAAGTCATGGAATGCATGGTTGATGAGTCATACCAGGTGACTGGCTTTGGGAGTGAGGATGTCTTGGGCCGTACAGTTGTTGAACAACACATACAGAGCACAAGATGACACTTCAATGAGAGGTGTGGCTTCCAGGGTCAGGCCGAGTTTCAGGTCGATCCTGGAAGGTTGGAAGAAGCTTAGCTTACTGTTGAGAGTTTGGCCAGGTCGCATGTTGAGGCAGACTCTGACACTCTTGCTGTAGGCAGGTATTGTGGTTTCTTGCTCAGTGATCATAGTGCATTGTAACAGTCTTTTACCTGCTACGAGTTGAGTGCAGCTGCAGGTGTAATCCTCACTGGTAGGGGACAGCCTTAACTTCGGTTGAGCATGGATAAATGTAGTAGTGGAATAGAAGAAGAGGGTACGAATACCTTTTTGGTTTGTGTGCAAGTTGGAAGTTGTTTGTTTCCTTCAAATGCGTTGCTCTGGTCTTTGTGCTCGGGAACCACGTGGGTTGGTTCGTATGCTCCGGGTGCTCTCGGGTGGAAACACGAGAGATGTGGTTGCTGCCGCGCGACGCCACAGAAAGCTTTCCTTTCGTCCGTAGGGCTGCTCAGCTCGTTGTTCTTTGATGTTGTGCCTTCTAGCCTTCGAATAGATGGTTGGTTTAGTCGGTGTCGAGACAAAGTTCAGGTAAGAGCGAGCAGGCAGAGAAGTTACGAGCGCAGCTCCAGCGATGTTAAAGAGAGATGTTCCAGAGAGCCGAGGCGTCACGCCATGTTTTTAGAGAGTCACGCCATGTTTCAGAGAGAGCGATTTGCAACTGGCGCGTTGTTTTCAACAGTCCAACTTGCTCCTCCCCACGGGCGGCTTGTCGAATCCGATGGTTCGAGTATGGAGCCCCGCCCATGTCCAGGCTTGCTGGGTGGACCAACAGTTCTGTGATGTCTCATCACTTTTGGGAAGGATAAACTTTATGGATCTTTATACGTGTATAATTATGCAGGGTATTAAAATTTAACGGTCATCAACACAGTCTCTCACATCTGAGTCTAGCTTTTTAGAGATCAAACACCGCATAATAATACACACATTACAGTTTATACCATTTAAAGCATGATTAAAATTCCACATTGTCCTAAATAATTGGCACTCGAAATCATCACATCATGCCTATGAGGGAACAAGTACACATTAAATATCCATATATTTATTTTGTGTAGTTGCAATAGTTATACGTGTCAAAAAAGGCAAGGAGTTTGGTTTTCCTTGGTCCGTCCGACGGAGAAAAAGTCCTGCTTTGTTTTAAATGGGGGGGTTTTGAACTATGCTCTGGAATGTAGGCTTGAGTGTCCAGAACCATTCCCGGAGCCGTCCGTACCTTTGCACGAGAGCGTTTAGTGATGGGGTCAGTTGACCCTCTCCACTTTTGCATGGAAGGGAGGACTTTTGGGTAATAATTCATTTCTGTTGCTGGGTTGGAATTCTCTGTGTGTGTTTTCAGGTCGACATTGTGTTACATCAACCAGGGACTGAGAGGGAAGCGGCTCTGCTTAGCGACATGTGGTAGACTCTGGTGTCTTTGCTTCAGAGTTCTGAATAGATTCAGGCTAATTGCAGAGTTCTCTGCCCACAGGGCTAGTGCCGTGTCGGACACTGATGTTCTTTGGATATCTAACGTCGTCATGATTTGAAGGGGGCCTGCGTTTGATTCAGGCTCCTGCCGTGAGCAGAGGAGCAGAGCAGAGGTCCTTGCTGTTTGTGCTTGGTCCAGATCCTGGTTTTGATACTACATCATCAATCAGTGAATTAGGGCAGTGTCTATGACTTGACACTGCGACTCATTGGAGTCTAATGACCTGAGTTTAGCGGACTTGTGTCCACATCTTTAGCTGCTTGAAATCTATTAAAGGTTCAAAGCAATTAAGCAGATCTTTCCCAATAAGGAGTGGATAAGTCTTGAGTGGTGAGACACATACTGGATGGACGAGATCCATCGATCCCACCGTTAGGTGGATTGGGGCCATATGTTTTAGTTTTAGGCCCATGTGGGAATATGCTTGAATGCTCAGTTCACACCTTTGGAGTTTGAGGGTTCTGTTAGTCCTCTTTTCTCTATCTTGGACTTCCTCGAGGAGTTCGGCAGACAGTAGAGTAATGTTGGCTCCCGTATTGAGAAGGGCTTCGAGTCTGATGTGACATTCGATGATGATGGAGAGGTAAAACTTTCTTGCAATACCTTTCTCAATGAGATCGCCTAGGAGTTGAGGGACTGGAGTTTTGGAGTAAACGGAAACGGTTAGTATGTCAGGACTGATCTGGTGTTCTTCAGAGGAGTAGCAGACGACCAAGACAGCACTTTCAGGAACTTGAGGGGTTTCAAGGGTGTCTGTTGGACGCTGCTGTGATCTGGAGAATTGGGTATTCAGTTAGTGCTCAACTCTGTTGCTGGGTTTTCAAGTGGGGTTTCATGTCCATCTGAAGTTAGGGTGTTTACTGTTATCTGAGAGTGAGGTGAAGGAGTGCTGTTTTCTCTGGCTGGTTGGATCAGCTGATCGCTGCCTTCTCGTCCGGTGGTTAGTAAGGCTGAATTTGTTTTCTCTTTCTTTTCCCACTTCCGATCCTCCTCCTTTCGTTGGAAAAACTCTCTCATCATCATTTCCATCAGCTTTTGTGAGTCAAAATACGGTGGTGTCTTTTGTTATTGTGTGGATTCAGTTTGAGCTCAGTCATCTTGGAATCTGTGTGAATTATTTCGTTGATTATTTGGGCTGATTGCTCCAGGGTGAGTTTGTCATTTCCCTTGGAGTTTCCATTTAAATCCCATGAGCTTTTCTGTCTTGAGTTTACAAACGAGCTTGGCTGGTTCCACGATCTCTCTCATTGACTCTCTAGAGGCCTTGATTGGTCCCATCACTTCTCCCAGTGCCGTACAGGTGAGCGTTGACATCCACGCTGTACGTCCCAGCCTCATACCTCTGTTTAGGTCAGGTACCAGCATGGGAGTCTCATTATTTGTTGAACGGGGTTGCATTCCACTCTCTGTGTGGTGGCTTGGCGCTGTCTTGTTGTTGGGCGCCCTCTAGAGCCAACCCTTGACTTTGAGTGTTGAAGTCAAGAACTGCTGGGGATTTGGTGCTCTTTTCTGAGGCTATCTTTTGTTTGCCGCAGGCTTTCTGCGCCAAGTCTCACAACTGCTGAGCGTTCATAGTTTGTGGACATGCGAGAACGCCTTAGAAGAGAGCTTTAAAGTTCAGTTCATCCTCCATGTCAGATTCATTGCGAGTTCCAAAGTATGCTCGACTGAGTCGACTGTAGCAGGCTCGAGGAGGTTCGTGACGTCCTTGTCTCGTCTCCAGGGCAGCCACTAAGCCTTTTTCGGACTCAGGATCGGCGAACTCTTTAATGAGGACTTCTTGAAGCATTTGATAATCAGTTTTTGTGTGAGCAGGCTGCCGGTCCAGGAAGCTGAAACTTCAGGACTGGATGTCATTCGGAGTAAATAGAGTTTCACGATTTCACACTTACATCTACTAGCACGATAAACATAATGCGTATTTGGCGTGTACGGAAATTTGTTGTAGGCGTGCTGTCCTCTGGGGAGGGCTCCTAGCCGGGAATGGCCCGAACCCAGAGTACCCCCCATGGTGTGATGAGAATTCTAGTGATATTGGTGGAGAAGGGGTAGTGGAGGGATGCTGCTTAACCGTCGACTAGATGGAGGTAAGTCAGCTGTATTTATGTCCAAGGGTTGATTACCTAGATTGCGTACCACCTGTGTTAATTAGGCTGAGTATCTGACGTGCTTCTCCCGAACTTAGTTTATACAATTTTATTTATCTTTGTCTGTAACGTTAGGTCGCATTTCCATATGGAAATCGATATCTTGGAGAAAAGCTTGGATATTTTGGCTATTTGGCACGCTGGGGGTGAATTTGCTAATGTTCCTTGTTCCTTTGCTAATTGTCGAGGTCTTTTAGGTCCAAGCCATGCGATGATCTGTGGCTGGCTTTTTTGTCCATAGGCATTCTTGCTTATTAATAAATGTTCAATTCTTGCTTATGACTGTTGCCTCTAGTAATTCTGTGTGAGACTTCTAATTTACAACCCATTTAAGCAAGCAATATAGTAATTTTTAAATAATATTTGAGTTAAATGAAACAACCCAGCATCTTGTGTCAAACATTTAACCAAACCAGCTGGTTCAAAATAACAGATTATGTTCTGTACAATATTTAACCAGCGCTGGGTTGCCAAATAACCAAGAAATGGTTGTTTTAACCCAGCATTTAGAAATTCTGAGAAAAGTAATCTTCTGGAGCTCTAGAGGATACTGTGTTTTTTGTCAAGATAAACATCTGAAGTATTTCAGAAGTCTAAATTGTATTTCCATTTTGTCTCATGGCTGTCTATGAGTAACGATTGAGATATTTTATATTTTCTTTAGGTTAGTATAATGGCAAACCTGAGTACATTTTGAGAATTTGTTGACATCTCTTCCAAGACTGGTGTGTTTTGTCAAGAGAAACACCTGAGTTTAAAAAGTGTCAATTTGCTCTTTCAATTTGGTCTCATAATTGTATGTTAAATGGATAGTTCACCCAAAAATTAAAATTCTGTCATTAATTACTCACCCCCATGCCGTTCCAAACATGTAAGATCTTCGTTCATTTTCAAAGCACAAATTAATATATTTTTGATGAAATCCGAGAGCTTTCTGACATGGCTTGGTAAAATTATGATTGAACCACTGATGTCACATGGACAATTTTAACGACGTCTTTACTACCTTTCTTAGCTTTGAAACGTGTCTGTTGTGGTACTGTCGATGGAGGGTCAGAAAGTTCTCAGTTCTCATCAAAAATATCTTAATATGTTCCGAAGATGAACAAAGTTATTTGGGTTTAGAACTTTATGAGTAATTAATGACAGAATTTTCATTTTTAGGTGAACGATCCTTTTAAAGAGAGCTAATTTGTAATCTAGTTTATTGTTAGGTAGTTATGCTCATGGCTGTTCATGAGAAACAGCTGAGATAGTAAAGAGATCTTGGTCTTTGCTTTAGGTTGGTAGGTTGGCAGATCTAAACACAGTTGCGACTAGTGAGATCTCTTCTGAAATGCACAAGATTACTGGAATATTTTTCTCAGGATAAATATCTGAGAAGCAAAATTACTTTAAATGTCTCTTTTTACTCTTGATCTCATTAATCACTAGGAGAAACAACCAAGATTAAAGTAATTCATTAGTGACTTTTCACAGTGTATTTGTCCTGTACAAATGAAGACAAACAACTATGAAGAAGAGACAGAGAAAAAGAGTGCATGGGGATAAAGCAAAAAACACCAGTGTTGCTTTTCAATGACAACAGAGTATTGCTTCATGGTTTGTTGTGCTATTGAGGCTCACATAATTGACTCAGTAAAAAAAAAAAAAAAACACTGCATTATTACACTAAGCAGGCTGTTTGTGCTAACACCTACATATTTATGTTCTCTGTTTATGATTTAAATAGACTCAGATAAGGTGATAATTTTCATTTGGATGAGCATGATGAGAGCCTGGACAGATACAGTCGATGTTGCTTAAAGGCCCAGAAATGCATGCTGCAATACCTTTCTTTTAGGGTGAAAACAGAGGAGATGTGTTTCTCTCTCCCAGGGGCATTCTAGACTTTCATCAGCACTGGGGCACAGGCTTCCCTTCAAGTAAAAACGTACCCTTATTTGCAAGGAGGTTCCAGGAGCATGGTCCCATGTGAGATTTATTTTTTCTGCAAAAAACAGCACAAAAGCAGTCTGAATCCTGGTGACTTTGTGAGTATAATTTGTACATTATTTTCAGTACTGTTATGTCGCACAATGTTGCAACAATGGGTTATGGATGATTTCACAAGTTCAGTTTCTTATCTGCATAAATGTACCCTAAACATAATTTTACAAGCCAACATTCATTACCAAACAGATGGATACTAGACAAAAAAGTTTACTTTCTTCACTTCTACACATTAGATAGATGGATTTATACTTTAATAAATGTTTATTGAGCAACAAATTATCATATTGGAATGATTTCTGAAGGATCATGTTACACTGAAGACTGAGTAAGAATGCTGAAAATTCAGCTTTGGATCACAGGATATAAATTGCATCTTAAAAAAAACATTAAAATAGAAAACAGTTGTTTTAAATAGTAATAATATTACACAATTTATTTTTGGTCAAATAAATGCAGTCTTGGTGAGTATAAGAGACTTATTTAAAAACTATTAAATTAATCTTACCAACCCCAAGGGCAAACTAAAGAGAATAGAGCTGGCTGGGTATATGACTGGATTTGTTCACTGCTGCAGAAATGTTCACCTAATGTTCACCAACACATAAAATATATGTAAGGTCAAACTGTGCCTGTGTTATATATTCTCTATTTACCCATTTATCCTTATCTGACTCCACTCCCACCCTGCCCTGGATGACTTCGATCCAGCTGTTGTTTTGGAAACGCTCGCCAGCTCTATGGTTTGGATAGAACAAGAGTGAGAAGGAGCGAGGGAGGGGGTGAAGGTACGGAGAAAAGTAATAAAGAGGGAGTTCACTTCAGTTCAGCTGTATTTTTATTTTTTTTCTTAAGACACGAAATCTCTGTGAGAAAATAAGCCAGCGCTGAAGTGAGTGAGAGGGACAGAGAGAGAAAACGGTGAGAGAGCCGAAAGGAGGTGGTGGAAGAGAGAAAGTGGCATTTCAGAAGTGACAGATCTGCTGAAGTTGATTGGCACATGCTGTTAGTGGCCGCCATTATGGCCCGCTCTCACTCGGCAGATGTGTAACTGCTCATATTAAAAGCCTTACACAGTGGAAAAACTGTTGAGGGCTGACATGGCACAAGTTGTCCTCAAGTGACTCAGTGTAAACTTTCACTTCCTCTCATTACCCCTACAGACATTACAAATTAACGAAAGACCTGAAATATTTCAAGATTACTGAAAGGTCATGGACTTCAAAATATCATTGTATAAATGGAGGAAGCTAAACATGGGGTGTTCACATAGAGATTTATGGCCCTCATTGTGTCTCAGCCTTGCAAAAGGGCCAGCCACAGGCCACTGACTAATGGCGCTTTTCCACTGCATGGTACGGTACGGTTCGGTACGGTACGGCTCAGTTCGGGTCGGTTTGCGTTTCCACTACAGTTTAGTACCGTTATAGAGTGGGTGGGATTATTCACGCGTCGTTATAATTGCGCCGCCTCTACTGCTGTGACATTATCGTAAACGCGCCACAAACAAACTCACAACAAAGAAAGGAGACGGAATAGTGTTCTTCACTCTCGGCATGTGGATGTTTTTAACAGCAATGGAGAGTTCTATGAGAATGCTTGTGATTTATCCCCAGCAGCAGAGACTGTGGTAACAGTGACACGGGCTGTAGATGAGGAGGGCAGAGATGTTCGTGCAGGTGTGCTGCGTTACTTGATTAAGTTAGTTAACTATACATGTAGCGTGTTCTGTAAAGTGAATTATCAATAAACTTTTGAATATTTCAAAATATACAATGTATCCCTTGTTTTTTATTTATGTGATGGTTTTATAATCGTGGCATTAATCATTTGTCTTTTCAAGAGGTTCATTACGTGCTCATACAATAATACATATTTAATATAGTCTGGAGGTACACTTATTCGATCAGATTGTTTTTAATTGAAGCAAAACACAGATACAAAGGTAAAAATATAAACAGAAAACATACTCTGAAAATATAGCAAGTTCAAAAGTAACGTTATATACATAAGACTTTTTCCTTCGGCGTCGCGCCATCAAGCTCTCACTGGATCCGCTCCTCGGCTATCAACGAGAGGAACATCTGTACTTCCTCAACAGACAACGACACTGCTCTTTTGTGGTTGATGCAAAAATGTGCGTTTGTTTAAACAGAAGATCGCTTGGAACCTCGGCTGAGGTGGTACTAAAAAAGTACCAGGTACCAGGTACAGTACCCATTGGAAAACCCCCCAAAAGTGAACCGTACCGAACCGTACCGTGCCGTACCATGCAGTGGAAAAGCGCCATAATAGTCTGATGCCAACTGCACTAAAAATGACAAGCACTGGCATAAATCCGCTGTTCAAATATGATATGATTAGTTTTTAAAACCTATTTGGATATTTAGTATTCAAACTGCATATTAATATTACCAAATCTGTTTTTTTGTGTTAAAAATGTCTTTTATATTGTCCACATTGGTTGTCATAATAACGACAGACAATTGCACATTATACTTTAGGTAGGTTGAGTATTGGTGTTGTAGACTTTGGTGTTTTGTAACTGATTATGTTTTTCATTAGGAATCATAAAAATCTGAACATATATGTCACAAACAACGGTGTACAAATTGGGAATGGGTGGTATATGCAATGTTTGATTAAAAAAATATACATACAAAATAATCAAATTAACAAAATAGTAGCAAATATCTGACTGTAACACGTTATAAAACCAATCATGGAAGCTGCTTATCCACAACAGAACAAACAATTAAAAAGTATATTGACCGATAATCGGTTTTAGTGATATGACTTTAACTTCAATCAGATATTTTTGTTGTTGTTGTTTAATAGCAGATCCAGCAATAAATGGCTCATGAATTTCACACAAGACCAGTATCACAACACTGCCTGTGAGGGACAACAGTGTTGTTCACAGGCAAAGTAACTTAATTTGCTTTTTTACTGAATTTTATTCAACAGCCATTCATGCTCAAAAGAGAAGTGCTATATAAATGCTTGGTGTAAATCCATCAAAGAAACAGACAAACTCACAGAGTCACATACTGTATTGGAAATCAAATCCATCAAAGTCCTAAAGACTATTTTACATTGATTAAATAAATACAAGAGCCATGGATGAGTGCATTCTGCATTAAAGTGTTTAATTCAATTATGTCGTTGCATGCTCATTAGTCTCGTAAAGCTGCCATTCACCAGGTTATAGCTCAGGGATGTTCTCACAGAATGGCCTCTCTGTGTGCTTTTAAGATCCACACGTTCAATAAATGCAAGGTTGCAAGTTAGAAATTATAATTGAATAATTGAATAAACATTTAGGTTGCAAACATTAGTTTACAGTTGATTGAGTACAGTTGATTTTGATCATTACATTAACTTCATACTGTGTGTAATGTAAACTGAAATATCTGCATTATTTGAATTTCTAATTTAATTTTTAAGTTGTAGTTACTCAAAATTGACTTGTTAACTTGGGAATGGATTTTTAGTTCCCAGCATGCTTTGCATAAGGATAAGGATAAGTTATTTTTATTGTATGTGTATTGTTATGTTTGACATTTAAAGCAGTTTCTGTTTTGTTGACGTTTTTTTGGTTACAATTGTGCTGAAGAGTAGACCACATGAAAGTACTACATTGACTCTATTAGCAATGAGTGCGCTAATGGCAGTGACAAATAACTTATCTTGTATCTTACTTGTTCATGATATATACATGCTATATAATTTACATTTAGCATGTGCTATGATTTTAACTGAATAAATAAATACAATAATAATATTATAGATTGGTTCCAGGCCCACACACCAATTAGTTGAAGCAACTTTTATTATTATTATTTTAATTTATTTATTTTTCAACTTAAGTAATCAACTTAAAATATGTGTTTATGTTACAATTCATTACGTTTTTCTAACTCATAATTGTATTATTTCATATTGTCATAACAAAAAAATATGCAAGCTGTTGCATTATGTATTTATTAATTTATATTGTTTGAGCTAACATTATTTTCAGAGTGCATTATTTATAATTTATGTACTTACATCTCCGTGAAAATGAATTTGCTATCTCTGTAAATGATTGTTCATTGAGCATTCAAGGAAAAGTTTTGCATAATTGCATAGAAATGCATGGACTCTAATGTAATTCTGAAATAATGTAGTTTTGTTTGTTATTTCCTGATTCAGTATAATTAACAATTAATAAACTGTAGTTTAAAAATAATGTTTAAATTTACACAAAGTTGCCAGGCTCTCCTGTCTTAAATCTAAGTCTAAAAAACATATGCTATGTTTTTCTTACTGTGATATGAAGATTAAATTGACAAATTAATTAAAACAGAGGTGAAACAAGGGAAAGTTAAAATAATATTGCTTCTGCATATTGGTTGTCTTTCATTTAAAAAACAAACAATCTGTATCAGTTGTAAAAACAGAATCAGTTTTTCTCAGAATTTCAAGCTCATCTATATTTGAGCCCAGCCCTAAACCACAAATATGACCAAAACAAACCATAGATAGTTGCTTTACATGTTGGTCAAACAGTCTCTTCCTGTCCAACTGGCCAGTTCATGGCAAGAACCAGGAAGTCCAGACGTTATGACATCCAGTCATAGGATTAGCTATGTGAGGCAAATGGCCTTAGTTATAAGTGTTATAAATAAATAAGTGTCTCACACCACAAATGCCATATATTTATAATGATGTGTCAAGTTAAAAGTACTTCAATCTGTTGCTCTCCGTCTGGCTGCGTTTAAATGCAACAATGCCTCTAACACAAGACCATGTGCCTCCTAATGTTACTGAAGCACAATAAACTCAATGACTCCAATAAAGTCCCACCACAACAGCCCCCCATCCCCAAATCCTCCCATGACCCATATATTTGGAGTCAACATCCTCAGAAGCCCAATTGCCCTCTCTCCAGCTCAAGAGCAACACAGAACTGCCCCCATCGCCGCCCCACCAAGGCCCGCAAACACCAATCTGGAAAAAGCCTGGGGATCTGTACCAAACACATGCTGCTTTGGGAATGTCGCCTCTGGTTAGCACAGGGACAGAAAGACCTTCAGGTCTGTTTTTTGAGTGAGAAGACGGGCAGCAGAAGTGGGGGGTAATGGACAACCGCATCGGGACGAGATGGGGACGGTTGGGGTCCAGAGGGCGTTTTCATGAGGAATGAAAATCCTTTTTAAATGAGCCACCGGAACGTACATGAACACAGCTGGAGTTAATAGTATGGCTTATGGGTAGCATGTTTGTTTACAACCTAGACATCTCTGTGACAGATAAAATCAAATGAGGGCATGTGACTTGCTAGGAGATGTGACTGGGTTTTTGAGGTCCTGCCAGTGTTATGAGCAATGGTCTTGGAGACTAAGTAGCCATCCTCTCATATGCCTGAGGGCAACCATCTGGATCCAAATCTGAGACCTGACACACTTTAGATGGAAGAGGAATCAGGTCATGGTGACCCATGCAGAGCACAGATCCAAACAAATAAATAATTAGAGTAACAAGGCCACAAGGCTAAACCAATATAAGCACTGACCTGCACTGGGATAAATGTTTTTTAAACTATAGACATGGATGAAGATCTGATTTCTCAGAACGAAAGAACACAGCGCATTTAAGTCCAGGCCAGACTCTCTTGTAACCGTATAACCGCAGAGCATGCGATTCTTACGCTGTAGTTAGAGGCCAGTTCAACCCATCCAGACCCGATTAATGGTCTTATTGTGTTAGCCTGCATTCTGCACTGTCCATCCCAATCAGCCAAGAGTGCACGTAATCTGATATTCTCTTTACATGCAAGGTGCACACTGTGCTCCCACCACTTTTTAGCATCACTAAACAAAGCTCACTCTACTAACGAAATGTCACAAGGGGTTACGTCAATCAATGCCACACCATGGCAGGCAACGTGGAATAATTCATACCTGCACACCGATATTTCACAGAGAAAGCTCTCACACACACATACGTACATGGTGTGCAGATGTGTATTATCACGATACACAAATTTCAACTTAGAGAAGCAACAACAGTTGACACCTGTCACTATTACAGAACGGGCAGTGTGGGGGAATAACTAACTAACAGTAGTTTTAGTAGAGTGACACTAGCTCAGCTGTTTTTAAAATGTTTCAGTAACAAGCTACATATGTGTGTGACAATGCTACATTACTATTTTGTAATATTGTATTGCATATACAGATTTACAGCAGAACAAAGAGGTAATATTGGTGACTCTCTTGAATATAAAGACCAGACTAAGAAGCTCAATTCATTTTAGAGAATTGGCTTGTTCAGACAAGTGACTATTTTAATCTGTTTGATCTTTTTTGTCTCTCTTTTTTTTCCTTTGCCTTTTTTTGGTAATGCATGAAATGTGGTTTAAAATTTCTATAAATACTATATAATATAAATACTCTATAATACATATTATATAAATACTTAATATCTATAAATGATAGTAATAATAGTTATTGTTGTGTTTTTATTGTTGCTGTTGTTGTTTGTAATTATAAGAAAATTACATAAATATAATTTAAAGCACATGTTCTAACATTCTAAAACACACACACACACACATATATATAATTTAGGTAGACCACATTCAGATATGTTTACAGTACACTAAATACCACCACTGTTGTTTGAGCAGTTTAATGTAAATAAAAGTGCTTCACAGCACAGAATAACGTTTACAAAATTATAAATAGAAAACACATATAATTAATAATAAGAAGAATAACTATTGTTAATACTATATATAGAAAACTGTCACGGTGCACACAGGAGGGACGAACGAGGAACACGCAGACGAGGAGTAAACTCAAATTAGCAGTCTTTAATGTAGACATCAGGACAAGACAAGGCAGGCAGACTCACAGAAACACCGGGAGTAAGAAGTAGACCAGATAAAATCAAACTGAACAGACAGGACTATAAATACACAGGATAATAGACAAACACAGCTGGACAAGAATTAACTAATAATCACACTCAATGAGGACAGGAAACAAACCAAACCAGGCAGGAACACATGACAAACAGGACTGACGCAAACATGCTATACATGTATAAATTAAAATACTTGTTATTAATGTTATTGTTATTATTATTAGTAGTAGTAGTAGTATAATTAACAATAATTGTATTATTATTTTTATTTTGTAAAAACGAAACTGAGCTGTGAAGCACTTTGAGCTGGACTGTATGTAGAAAATGTGCTATAAATAAAATGTATTGGTTTTATTTACATAAACAGCTCAAACAGCAGTGGTCGTATTTAGTGTAAATACTGTATATCTGAATGTAGTCAAAATAATAATAATATTTCCTCAACCCTTAGGAGCCTTATTATTCAAGTCCTAAACAACATGCTAATCAGTTTGTTCTGAGAGACTGTTTATGTTTTTGGATTATAAAAAAATTAGTGGGTGGACATTTACAGGCTGGTTGTTTTCACATACTGCGGCCACACAACTGTGTTCAAACACCTTATAAAAGTGATTTTTGCAAAATAGTTCCCCTTTAAATCAAACAGTTTACACGCCTCTGTAAGGGTTAAGAAGAAGAATGGCAACAGAGGTACAGAGAGCAATCAGCCTGTAAACCACAGGAACCAGCCGACAATACAATACAGCGCTCTAAAGTTACGATATCCGTTATATGACAAACCTCACATAGTTTCAGACTTTACTTTTTTAACTGTTTACACTGTAGGAATGTATCTATTTTGTAAACTTCTGACCTGAGGATAATAAACAGTAGCAGAGCGTGGGTAGAACAGAAAGTAGGCCAGATAAACAGTGTTGCAGCTATAACACGTCTCGTTACATCACATTCATACATAATGTCATTTAAGGTTGGAGTATCCTGTTTATGCTTTCATGCAGCTCTAATCTATGGTGCTATAAAGCTGCTGGCTTAAGCCAAGATTTTCCATTCAAATGTCAAACGCAAGAGCGTCTTTCCCATTTCTGGCATTTGTCATGTCATATTCAACAAATATAGAGGGTGAAATATGTTGCGTCCAAAGAAAACAGTCATTAATCCAAGAGGCACAGATGCACAGAGAGGACTAGGGAGATGGATAGGAAAATCAGCGGCACTATATTTGAGCTAATATAAATTAATAGCTACTGGTACAGGTCTCACTGGAGTTATCAATGGGACCGAGTTGCTTTCTCTGGGGGTAACAGACGTAAAGAGCGAGGGGCTGGGAGTCTGGCACCAGCCGCTGTCTGTCTACTCAGACAGAGTGAGTTATGCTTCCAAGATATTATTTGCCTACAGCTATCATTTATCCCAGAATATAATGGGGTTGTTAGATGCAGAAATGGCTTGTCTTGAGTATCTACTATTTGTGTGAAGGAAGCTGAAGTGACAATTAAAATGATTAATATAGTCAGACCTTGCGAATCATAAGGATCACCAGGATATAAATACAAAGAGTGAAAGAAAAGATCAAAATACATATGAGAGGAGAACAAAAAAGAGGGAAAGTGACACCTGAAAACAGACCTTGACTAAAAGTACTAAAAGCAGCGATGCTAGCAAGTACATGTTGCATTATCGTGACAGCAGCTTAGCTGTTTTCATAATAGTGTACCTTTTTTAGTAACAAACTTTTTATTTTTTCACTGAGTAGTGATGCACCATGACAAAGCGTAAAAGTGCATTAGAGGCCGGTGAGATGAGCCTATAATCAGAAGTATCCACTTTCTCTAATAGGACATTATTCAATTAAATTGACCAGTTTAAATAAACAATTTACTGAATCATTTGAGCCCCTGAGGAAAGTCTTAAGTTGATCTGTTTTTGCATTATTGTATTTTTGTAAACTCTGTTCAATTTATCTAATTAAAATATAAATTCTGCTCTGACTGCAGAATTAGTTGTGCATATTTCTTTTATTTTGTACTGGTCATTATAGTAGTCATCATGAGATTATACTGACACCTACTGACCTGGATATAATTTCACGTAAATTTAAAGTAATTTATTTAATGAAATTATATAAGCAGATCAATTATGCTCTGATTGCAGAATTAAAGTTAAATATGGCTACGCCCACTCTTATGTTCAAAATTAGGTAAAATAGTCATGAACATATGTATACTGTCACCTAGTTCAGTGGCTGTAATGTCACCCAACAGAAAAATTCAATTGCAGAAATGCTCTTTTCACATGAATAGTAAAAAAAAAGGTCCAATAATAGGAAGGTAACCCAGTTCTAGTGAGTAGTATTTACCTGGTCATGTGATCTCAAAATGGCAACCCCCATAAAGCGATCCACTCCATGGAATAAAACAGCTTGTATTAGATCAAATATAAGACTCTTCACTTAATTTGAAACATTCTCAAAAAGTAAAACATACAATAAAACTGCACTATGTAACTTTTGGCCCTCTTGCAGTTGAATAATAAAACATTTGTTTTAAAATAACATTAGAAAAATTTGGCAACTTTGACCCTATATATGACTACTGTGATTCATATCAGATACAGTAAAACAGTGACAACTTTAATAACTCAGTACAGCTATTCATAGGCAAATATACCAATAGTAACTGGTTTAGAGTTGGAATGAGCATTTTTCAAAAAAATTTGAATTTTAATATTTGGATTCACAAAAAAACATATATGCTGTATATTCAAATATATGTTTATTTAAATGACATGTCATGAGAAAGACATCATATTTTTTAATAATTATTTTTGTCACCGTTTCTGAACAAAAATAATTAGACAAAAATGTTTTGTATCAAGATTATTTTGATATCTGATAAGCTCTCTTCTCTGATTTTAATTATAAAAACTGGCTTTTAGTTTGCATGCTCAGGATTGATCAGGGATTACCTGCATTTACAGCCAGTAAAGTAAAATGTAGTAAAAATCGAATAGTGTTTTTCATTTTCAAATTATAATTATGTATTGAACATGCAACTATTTGTGTACACCTTTAGTTTAGAGACAGTTACCAAAACAAACACTGTTTTGTGAATCCTGTCAAAGCACAGACAATATGAGACTATGCAAACGATGTTGATTCGTGTTTTATTACTGGTATTGCCTTCCCTCTTTGGAGATGATTGTATGATATTCCCATGCATTATTTAAAGTTAGGTAACCCCCCCTAAAAAAAAGTTATATATATATATATATATATATATATATATATATGGTCAAGCCATTTAAAATGCCATTAAAAAAGAAGAGTTTTCACCAAAATCAGTATAGTATCTGGTCAGTATTGAAAAGTCAATTTTTATTTTACGGAAAATGCATTCAAAACATAACATGGCACAGATTAATGCACGTTTGGAAGTTGAATGTAAGGGACATTTCATTTTGGAATTTCTGTGGTCTAATGTGACATTGTTGTTCATGTTCTTGTTCATGATTGCATTTTATTTTATTGTTGTAATTAATATAAAGCATTAACAAGATAACCTGTTGAATTAATTTCGGGGGTGATGACTGATTGAATGTTGGCCATTTTTAGTCCAGTGCCTGTATATTATTAGGTTATTGTTAAGGTCAGAGGCTGTCATATGTGTATCAACTTTATTTGGTGTGTATTGTCAACAGTTTCAATATGAAAAATAACTTTTATATTGATTCACTGGATTTATTTCATTTTGAAGGAAAAAAAAGTAAAGGATTTATTTTGGGGGAAAAATTGTCAGTTTTTATAATAAATCCTGTAAAATCTAAATCAGAATTGTATGTTATTATTACCTAAAGATGCTAAGTGAAAGTTTGAAACAGAAAATAGAAGTTTTCATCTTGCCACTTTCTTGGTAAAGAAAATACATTGTTACTCAAATTAATCAAAATGGATTTATAGCGTTTTGGAACCAAACTCTAATATATATATATATTATTAGTGTTTGTTTTTGGGTGGTGATGAGTAAAAGATGACAGAATTTCCATTTTTGTGTGAACTATCACTTTAATCACTTTACATATTGAGTAGCTTGTGGTTTTGGAAGCTAAGATTTAAAGGGCTTCCACTAAAGAAGACTGTTTCAGTTAGTTCATGGTGTCTGGATTTGATTGTCATGTGTGACAAACTCTGTGTGTCATTCTATCTCACACTGAAACAATGGCACTTTGATTAGGAGCAGTCACTTTGAGTGAAGCCAAATGCACTGTGGTAACAAATAACCACGCATCTCACACGAGGAAATTGGCAGGGCTAACCTTAGAGTCATCTCATATCTCAATGGGCATGACCTCAAAGTAGTTATGTCTCTCCTGGGGCACTTACAGTAAGTCAAAGCCAAAATTATTACAGAAACACAAAATGTGACTCAACCACCACACCATAGAAGACAGCAGTCTGAAACTGTGATGTAGAAGGCATTGTAGGATGGTGGGTTGGGGAATTGAGAGGGTAATGACTAGGTCCAGAGCACAGTGAAATAAAAAAACAGGCCTTGACACATCAGGGGAGGTTCTGCTTTGTTGTGGTGTGGCAGCAAAAGGTTACAAGAGGAGTAAAGCACGATACAGAAGAATGATCAAAACTAGAGCAGCACAGCAAAGTCACACAAGTCAAGACAACCTCACAAGACTGATCAAACATCCTTCCTCCCTTACAACCATGTGCACAGGTACAAACACACACTCACGCGGACGGTCTGAACCACAGAAGCAGACAGTAATTAAAGCTACGTTGGAAAGCCCAGAAGGCTCACAGGAGATCAATGTGTCTATGTTTTTTGAAAAGGAGAGCAGAGATAACTGTCTTACTGTTCACATGAATAAGTCTGCTACTTGGCTTTTCAAGCTGTCAGCTACTGTTTTGAACAGACTTGCGGAGCTCCTGAACATGGCACAACATTCCCTTCAGATAAAAGTTTATAAAGGGTTTCAGATATGAGGTGAAACTCCAAAACATGATGATACAAAGTATCTGTCAAATTTCACTACACTAGTTCACAATGTATTATTCTACCTGCTGTCATGTTCTAAACACAAAATACATTTTTGAAGAATATTTCACCTGTCCATAAAGTGACATTCAATGTGGTCAGAAAAAAATAAATGTCTTTTTTTTACTTTTTAGTATATGGACAAAGGTGTTTTTCCAAACCCGTGTTCCACAGAAGAAAAAAAAGCACACACAAACAAAAAGGCAGTCATGCAAAAGTCATGCAGGTTTGGAATGACGTGATTAAGTAAACTAATGCCATTTTCATTTTTGAGTAAACTAACTCTTCAAGATATTTTAAATGTTTACCTCATCGCTGTAGGGTGAGCTAGATGATTGCTGGAGAAGATTGATTGGTAGTTGGTGGTTCTTTCTGTTCCCAAGTCAAAAAAGTCTCTCTCTCTCTGTGATATTCTCTCTGTGATATTCTGGTCCCTATATATGGCTGGGTCTCTTTTACTGTAAATCTATGTGATTCTTTCTCTTATTTTATTCCATGCTAGGTAAAAACTAGTGGTGTAAAAATTAGCACGTTAACGCAGGAGATTCATTTTTTAGATTAACACGTAAAAAATATTTAACACAATTAACCCAGGGGCGGGGCTAGAGTTGGCCAACCCATTCATAACTGCTGCCTCTGTCTCTTTTTTCTTGAAAAGGATTGCGTTTATTTAGATACAGAACGTGTTTATGACCACATCAAACAGGAGACGTTTCAGACTCTAACTTTGCTTCCGCGACAGGCGCGAGTCAAACGAGCGCGGAAAAGTTACTGTGCTCGTAGCGCGCGCTCATTAAAGACACACACAAAGGTGCCGGCGCGCGCTTTAGCCGTATCATTTCATATCAAACAGCGAAAGAAACTATGTGCATGCAATGTCCTAGTTATGCCGTCATTTAAGGCATGCAGTTACCAAACAGCTGCCTTAAAACTGTGTGCATGCATGCAATACAGGTACATCTAAAACAAATTGAATATCGTGGAGAAAAATATGTTTTTCTTGTAACTTATTTCAAAAAGTGAAACTTTCATATATTTTAGATTCATTGCATGTAAAGTAAAACATTTCAAACGTTTTTTAATTTTGATGATTAGAGCTTACACCTAATGAAAGTCAAAAATCTCAAAATATTATAATATTTATGTTTCAGATTCAATAAATGACCATCCATACAGTATACATTCTGGGTATCTCTTGTTCTTTGAAACCACAATAATGGGGAAGACTGCTGACTTGGCAATGGTCCAGAAGACAATCATTGACACCTTCCACAAAGAGGGTAAGTCACAGAGGGTCATTATTGAAAGGGGTGGCTGTTCAAGGAGTGCTGTATCAAAGCATATTAAATGCAAAGTTCACACAAGCAAGATGGATGACCGCAAGCTTGAGAATACTGTCAAGCAAAGCTGATTCAAACACTTGGGTTAGCTTCACAAGGAGTGAACTGAAGCTGGAGTGATTGCATCAAGAGTCACCAAACTCAGACATCTTCAAGAAAAGGGCTACTAAGCCACTTCTGAAACAGAAACATCGTCAGAAGCATCTTACCTTGGCTAAATAGAAAAAGAGCTGGACTGTTGCTCAGTGGTCCAAAGTCCTCTTTTCAGATGAAAGTACATTTAGCATTTCATTGGGGATCAAGGTCCCAGAGTCTGGAAGAAGAGTGGAGATGCACAGAATCCATGTTACTTGAAGTCCAGTGTGAAGTTTCCACAGTCAGTGATGATTTGGGCTACCATGTCCTCAGCTGGTGTTGGTCCACTGTGTTTTCTGAAGTCCACAGTCAACGCAGCCACCTACCAGGACATTTTAAAGCACTTCATGCTTCCTTCTGCTGACAAGCTTTATGGAGATACTGATTTAATTTTCCAGCTGGACTTGGCACCTGCCCACACTGCCAAAGGTACCAAAAGCTGGTTCAATGACTTACTGTGTTACTGTGATTGATTGGCCAGCAAACTCGCCTGACCTGAACCACATAGAGAATATAAAATATAAACATAAAAAATATAATGTTAGATTTACTTAATCAAAATTGATTTGACAAAAAAATGCAAATAATTAGTTAATAATTGGCAAATATTGATTTTTTATCAATTGACAGCACTAGTAAAAACATATTACATTAGTTTGTTAACTAAAATTTTAAAAAAGTATATTTTTTTTGTAAAGAGTCATCTAAATAGTGTACACTCAGATGAGATGTAAGTCTCTACTCATATGTTGGGAGAATCCTCACACTCATTAGCTGCGCCTTCTGTAGAGCACTAATAGCATAGTGTTGAATTGTTGTAGGGATGCATGATATTGGATTTTGCATGATATTTATAATTTTGTCCGATAGCCGAAATTCAGATATACTTTTGTTTGGACACAACACCAAGTCTCTAAAATGCCTTACTAAACAAATTATTATTATTATTATTATTATTATTATTATATTTTTATTAGTTTTTAACAAAAAATGTACTTGTTAGAAATAAATAAACAGTAGTGAAGTTCTTTTATAATGAGATTACATAAAAAAATTCCCTCAGACAGAGGCAGGGGTAACCATAACATTGTGTTTGAAGGAATGTAGATCGTCTAAAGCAAACGTTTTCCGTTTGAAAAAAAAGATACCCATTAATGAATAAATCTGTATATAATTATTTTTTTAATTTGCAAGTGTCATTTTTGTGATTTTATTCATGTAAGCTATAACATTTGACCTCTAAATCAAAACTTACTCCTGATTTTATGACTTCTGTAACTGCTTTATTTAGAAACAATCGTAATGTTATGTAGTTTACTTTCATTGTATTACAAGTACAATGAACCATGGCCGTCCTTTGGGTGATGCAACCACGCATTGAGGGGCCCCCGCGGAGAACAGACACAACCAACCCCTCAATACATTAAAAAAATAAAAGCACAGTTTGTTTAATTTGTATATTTTTAATTATATTGTATTTGTCCTTTGCTTTTCTATCACTAACAGTTTAATTGTTTTCAATAATTTTTTGTTTGTTTGTTTTTAACTAATATTAGTTACCCTAGTATCCTGCTTACAATATTGACCAAAATAATTATGATTATACGGTGGCCAAGAGAGCTCAACGCGCTGCAAATAGAAAAAACACCTACAAATTAAGAAAACGACTTCCTCAATTTGACAACGCACACACTGCAAATGCTCACAACACAACCAAAAAAGAAACGCGCTGCAAATTACATTTATTTGGTTGTGTTGTGAGCATTTGCAGTGTGTTTCTTTATTTGTTTGTGTTGTGAGCATTTTCACCATCTGCTGTCAAACTGATGAAATGTGTACTTGATTTGCTGATGCTTTTTCTATTTGCATGTGTTTTCTGAAGTTGCAGCGCATTGAGCTCTCTCGGCCACTATATGATTATGATTTTTGTCACAATCGAGCATGCCTACCACTCCATACCTTGCACCAGGCCCTGCGTCAGCTAAGGACGGCCCTGAGTAGGACAACAGCACCCCCTAAGTAAATTAAACTTCTTACTGGATGGGCGTTAGGACCTGGGGGAGGCTGTTGTTGCTGCTACTGCACACGCTAATAACTGCTGTCTCTATCACACAAGGACGCATCATTCTGTTTGTACATTCTCAAATGAAATCTAATCACCATTCAGGCAAAAGTTCAATTCAATGATAACCACACTGCTTATGTGATCTTATCGCTAGCACATCCTGAGCACATGTGAGCTATTCGTTTATTGGCAAGGCATATAGGCAATTATTTTCATATCGGGCCAATCCTTACATTTTAAGCCATTATTGGCTGATTCCGATAATACCAGTCGATCATGCTGATCCCCATCAATAGATGGCAATGTAGCATCTAACAGCATTGTGGTATGGTTAGCAATGCTAACTCTTGCTAAAGAACTGCTGAATGCACATTTAAGTCATCATCACTTTATATCAGTAAAACAAACCATGCAGGACAAGTTACGTGCTCAAGTTTAATACTTGGGGTTAATAAGGGATAGAAAAATCAATAGTAATTACAATTTTATTAGAAATAACTACTAAAAAAAACTAAAAATATACAAGCAAAATTCATGTTCTATGTGTCATGATTTTACAACATTTATTAGCCATTTAAAACTCTACGGTTTATTTCCAGCCCAAGGGTCATGGTAAACTTCCACTCATACTAATCCAAAACTGAGATGTTTACCTACTGGCTGGGTCCCACTTTTACAGCTTACCTCACTTTAGAGGAATGACAGCATTTTCCTTTCTGAATAATGTGGATTGTGTGTGTGTGTGTGTGTGTGTGTGTGTGTGTGTGTGTGTGCGTGTGTGCTTGAGTTTGTCAGTGGAAACGGCACACGCTGGGATGAAAATGAGCTGTATTGTGGCAGGCAGAGCTGGGGGCCGTGTAATACAGATCGGTGTGGTATTGTGACCTCCTGCAGGGGCTGATGGGAGGAAACAGCTGTAAGAGCCAGAGGGTAGGAGAGAGGCATACCAATACTCAGTGCTTCCTGAAGAACAGCAGGCTCACTCCAAAACAACACTCTCCTACCTCTCCATTACAGTACACATCTTATTTTCCTCCTCTTTTCTCATTTTGTCTAATTTCTTCTCATTATAATTTGCCTGATCTCTTCTTGTCTCATCTCACTTTGTCTTTTCACTTCTCAATTTGTCTCATCATATCTAAATCTCACCTCACTTTATCTTTTTCTTTTCTCTTCTCTTCTCTTCTCTTCTCAACTCATCTAATTTAATCTCAAGGAACCTGTTTTTTTCTGATCTCAGTTGAGATAAGAAACCTTGTCTTTTCTCTTTTCAGTTTGTCTCATCTTTATTTCATTTATTCTCAGGTTGTCCGTCTTAGCTTGCTGTCTCATCTCTTGTCCTCTTCTTCATCCTCATTTTCTTCTCATCTCAGTTTCCCTGAGCTCTTCTTCTGTCATCTAACTTTGTCTCATCTTATATTACTTTATTTACTCCCATTTGTTTAGATCATTATTCCTCATTGCACTTGGTCACATCTCACCTCATCTTAATTTGTCTAATCTTAGTTTGTATCACTTCTTATTTCATCTCAGTTTGTCTACTTCTCAACTCACATTCTCTTCTTTTGAATTTATTTGGTCTTTTCCCATGTCGTCTCACTTTGTCTCATGTCTTTTGCATTTATTTCATCTCATCTTTATATGTCTCATACTGTATCTTCTGTTATATTCTTGATTTGTCTTATCTCTTGTCAATTAAATTTCCCTTGTATCCTCTTATCTCAGATTGCATACTTCTAGTCTCATCTCGCTTTTATCTCTTCTCACCTCTCTAGTCTCATTTCTCCTAGTCTCATCCCATTCCTTCTATTCTCTTTTTGCCTCTTTCCTTCTTGATTTATCTCAACTTCTAACATCTATTCTTGATATGTCTCATCTTAAGTTGTCTCATCTCCTCATGTCTCCTAACCTCCTCTTATCCCTGCTCATCTGTCCTCACACTGCTTGTTTATCTTTGTTCTTAGTGAAATGCATATATCTAAAGGGAGGGGGGGGGCAGGGAGACGGAGGTCAGCGAGTTTGTCTGAGCTGATGTTGCTGTCAAAACCATTTCCCTCACAGCAACACTGAAAGGTTTCTGCTTTCAAAACATGTCCTGATCAGGTGGCAAGGTCAGCGTGGCCTGTCGGTGTGTGGAGGTGTAAGAGGTGGCCTGCGCAGACTGCCACCATGCCCTTTCCTGACATTGTTGTCACCAGAAAACTTTGTAAACTTTATATATTCATACTCAACAGAAGAACAAAGCTGTGATTGCCCACATAAAATATAAAAACACGGTAGCTTTTACTTAAGGGCTGACATCACTGTCATCTATTTAGAAGCGAGTCTCAAGGAAAGCTTACACATCCTCTCTCAAGCGAACAATGATACCTACATTGAAATCACTTCAACGTGTCAGATTTCAAACAGGCTACCAGATCCTCATTTTCCTGCTTGTCTGTAGCATCAGAAAGCTGGAACGCTAAACTGCTTAATTCCCAGTGAGAACTGGCACAGTTTGAGATCTGGCATTGCACCTGTAATGTCTGTAAACTATCCCTCAGAGAGGGGGAAGATGGCATGGCTTAGAAGTATGGTATATTCTGGTGTGGTGTGGTGGTCCCTCGCTACTCTCTCTGGGGGGGCTTCGACACGCCACATAAATGCAGCAGACTAAATTAATCAAATCGCCACTAGATTTCCCTCAATTTATGTCCCACAAGTGAGAAACTAAACCCCACTCCTCCTCTGCTTTAGTAACCTCAGAAGTAGGCTGTGATACGCCAGATCCTGAAACTGAACTGTTCCATCGTCTAAAAGGAGACAATGTTCAGGCAAGTCCAGAAGACATTGTGGTACGCATCAATAAATATGTTATGGGAAAGACCTCCATTTGACATCTGCTCTGTGTGTGTTGGCAAAGCCAATGTCATTGAATTAATTTATATAATTTTATTTGTAGCATATTGACGTCATCCCAGCTATAGAAAGAAACTTCTTCCTGAGTTGAAAAGCAGGTCCGTTCTCTCAATAAAATATTGCATGAGTGAAACATGTTGTGGAGGCAGACAGTCCACATTAGTCTGAAAATAAATACGGTTTTAAATAGAAAACCTAGAGATGGTCAGTATTTTACAGGAAAGCAGTGCAAGGATATGGACTGTGCAGAGGAGAGGATAAAAGGAGCTTCATGCAGCTTTGGCTTTACATTGGTGCTGTTGGTGGTTATGCAGTTGCTGCTCCCCCATAAGCCTCCACTCCCCATCTCTGTACAGTCATCATTGTAAACACAAGCTGGTGACTCGGTGGGTGTTTTTTAATGCATGACTGACAGTGACTCGTACCTTTCCCAAAATTTTGGTCCCCCTCTCCCTGTTCTCCTCCAACACAATGCAAATCTGAATTGAAAACTCTAAATCAGTCTGCAACACTCTTCTAAAATATGACCAACTTATTTCACAAGTTAAATTCTGACACACTCACACAAAATAAAATATGTCACTATCAATACAAGTGCATCTTTCTGGTAAAAAAACAAACAAAAAAACAACACTATTCGAAAATATGATCAATTGGTCCAATGCCTTCGATCTTATAGCAAAGTGGCCCATTGTAAATATAAAGCTCTTAAAGGCCTATATGATATAATGTACAATAACACATGAACAATTTCTGCAAATAAAAATATTTAAATAAACAAATCTGTAATTTGAACAGATTGATAATTTATCAACTTCTTGATCTTGTAATGAAGATGGAGAATTGAACGCATTTAATGTTATATTTTCATGGATGTGAAAATAAAAGTCAGACAGCTATCAGCTGATGTCAATAATAAAAAAATGAAGTGATGAATATTATCCGACAACAATGGCCATGTTGATACATCAGTCAACCACTAATATTTAAATTTGTCTTTTTATTGAATACATGAATATGTTTACAAAAAAGGTGAAAATGTTGCAAATGATGCACAACAGTTCAGCTAATCTACTTTTATGTGGAAACTCCATGTCATTTGAATGAATTAAAACTTAAGCCTATATGAGCATATCAATATAAAATGTAAATACAATCAGAATCTATTTAAATTTGATTTAGTTCTATTTAATTCAGATTTGAATTCAAATTACCATTTGGATTCTGAATTCAGATTCAGCTTTACATTCATATTCTGCATTCGAATTCTGACATTCTGGTTCAAATTCAAATTTTTAATCAAAATTGAATATTGAATCAATAAATTGTGAATAATAAAAGTGCAACTACCACAGACATAAACACTTGCAGAGGTATATCCAGACATCAAGAAGCATTGTGTGTCAGTGCATGAGTCAAAGAACATTTATGCATGCCTGACAAATGGCCACTTTGTGAACTGACTTGTGGTTCAGTGTGCTTACATTCTTAGCCACAAGGTGACAGAGGTTGATGAGCTACACTAGGCCCATTAAGACATAAAACACCCTGCTTCAGTCATTCAACCAATCAGAGCTCTGCCAGAGGGATTTAAGGCCTGTCACAACACATGAGTCCTCAGAAAACCTGTCATATGAAAGTGATGTGACATATGGCCAAGTATGGTGACCCATACTTGGAATGTGTGCTCTGCTTTTAACCCATCCAAAGTGCACACACACAGCAGTGAACACACACACACTGTGAACACACACCGGAGCAGTGGGCAGCCATTTATGCTTCGGCGCCCGGGGAGCAGTTGGGGGTTCGGTGCCTTGCTCAAGGACACCTCAGTCATGGAGGTGGCGCGAGCGCTGTACATTCACTCCCCCAACCTACAATTCCTGCCGGCCCGAGACTCGAACGCGCAACCTTTGAATTGCGAGTCCGACACTCTAACCATTAGGCCACAACTTCCCTGGTTGATGGCCAATGGGCTTTTATAAAAATTCCCATTGAAATGTATATATATGTACTCTCTCTCTCTCTCTCTCTCTCTCTCTCTCTCTCTCTCTCTCTATATATATATATATATATATGACGTCTGTTTGATGTTTATGTTTCCATTTGTGAAGATGGGCCTGCACTCGATGTTGCGCACCTCATCTAATCTATACTTAACTCCCTTCCTGACCCAAGGTATGGCCTCAGGTGGTTGAATGGGCTTTTGGGTCAATGAGAATCTGTGAGGGGAAAACCTGTAATGACTGAAGACATACACACACACATTTGAAGTGAAGTGTCACTGGCCGTGACTCTCTCAGGCCCAATGGTGTGATTCGTTCCTTGATAAATATTTCATCCCAACTACTTTCTTTACTTACGGTCAAATGTAAACACACTAATCCAGCCTTCATATACCAAACCTGGGTTAAAGAGCATCAGATGACTCTGCACTCAACGCTGGACCACCTCGGGTGCAAAAAACATCCTTTGATCACACTTATACCCATTCCACACTCCACCACTGTCCTTAACCCCACAGGTGAGAGTTACATGACTAAATGGGATTTCATTCAGTGTCCCTTTCGGATGTTGCCATGGAAACCCTGACAATAACAGCATGCAGAGTTACATGTGGCTTTGTCTATGCCAGTTGTCGCTGAGGCATCATAGTAGAGACAAACAGGAGGCAATTGTGCACAGCCCTAGGGAGTGGCATTGACATTTGCTTTTGCAGGATGCACTCTCAGCTCTATTATAACAAGATCCATGGCAGACAGCCTCAACACAATACCAGCCTACTTCTATTGAAGACTTGTTGTCCAGGAGTGATTCATCACCAAAACTGTGGGGACTCACTAGGCACAAGCTGGACAAAGCTAAGCAAGCAGGACACATCCTTGGAAAAAATAGAATTCCTAAAGAGAACGTAATTGGAATGGCTCACTGATGTAAATATACTGCCGGTCTGGATCACCTGCCAATGGATGTGTTGGCCGCATGCCGTAGGGTAATTTCCTTGTGTTGCTGGCTCTGTGTGTGTGTGTGTGTGTGTGTGTGTGTGTGTGTGTGTGTGTGTGTGTGTGTGTGTGTGTCTTCACAGATGCATCATTACAGTCGGGGTCACTGCAGAGCGAAGCAGGAGACTCCTTTTAACAGACAGACAGCCACTGCTCAGGAACACCACCTTCATCCACCTCAAGCTGGAAGACCTCATCTCTGCCTGCTGCCCAGACTAACAAGCTACAGTGTGCTGGAATATAAACAGGAAAAAGAGCAAGACTCAGGAAAGAGAACAATGGTGTCAAACTGAGACAGTCGTGACTGAAACGCTGAATCCTAGAAATTATTTGAAAACCATGTGCTGTACAACTTCAAGTAGAAGAAACAATATTACCTGAATTATTTTGTTTGTAATATTATTATTTTCCTATATTTTATACTACTAAATACTACTATGTAAAAGTGCGCATAATGTTAATAATTATTTTCTACGAATAATTGAAAAATACAACACAAAAACTATTGTGTGTGTGTGTATTGTACAAACTATTCTGAATCTAATATTGATACAAAAACAAAACCGTCTGTCTTTACAAGTTATGTACCAAATTTCAAGTTGATATCACAAAAATTGAGGTTTCTGTGAGATTTAGTATATGCTATATACCAAAAATAGCCACCAGTGACACCCAAACTCTACTGAATTTATTAATTAAATTTATTGTCAAAGATATTGAGTTTGATTCCCGTCTCAAGGTCCTTTGTCGATCCCACTCCACTCTCTCCACCCAGTGCTTTACTTGAATGCTTGAATTTTGAGCTTTTAAGCTTTATAATGATATCTAATTTATGGAAAAAAAGGAAAAAAAGCTATAAAAAGAGCACAAATTGAACAAGTTCAACATTTCAATTGTACATTATAATGTACAGAATTAAAAATTGATATCCATTTTGAACTTTGGGAAATATTGTATTTAATAGTTTAATAATTTAGTGTTTTAAAATTATTAGAGATTGTAAAAATTAATAAAATGAATGTTATATAATGATTAATTTAATCTGAACTTAAACAGAGGAGAAGAACAGACACAAATATATATATATATATATATATATATATATATATATAATATTGAACAATACAAAAAATGTATATAAAATATATTTACATAAAAAAATGTATTCTAGGGGCCTGACTGAGATCTCCATATAATTTATGAAACATTAAATTACCTTATTAGGAAAACATCAGACATACTTAATTTTTAATGGCATGATCTTATAGACTTGCTTTAGTTTGAAATGAGATCAAAGCAAACTAACATTCAACATCTGACATTTTCTAGGTTTAGTTGTGTAGCTGAATACCTTAAGAAAAAAAAGAAAAAAACACTTAACTGATCCACATAGGAACACACAGCACATGTAACATACACCACAAATCTCCAGACTCTTCACAGTTGGTTAAAGCTGGCATCCAGACTGCATTAGCCAGACCTGTCACTCCCAGCATTCCATACTGCTGCCATGACAACCGGTTGTAAATGTCTTAGACCCCCTGGTGTGCGAGCTTTGCCGTGTGACCCTGTCCTGTCAGGGGTCAGTCTCACTACACATCATAACTAAAAATGGAAAATTGAGCCATGGAACGACATGCCTGAGAGAAGGACACAGCGAGAGAGTGATCTAGCCGGCCCGCCCACTGACCATTCATCGACTGTCTGAGGCATATTGCACACAAAAATGGAAATGGCTGTCTCAAAATAACTGTATGCAGGTTTTTACATTGTCCTGCCAAATTGTGTGAGGTTGACGACATCAAGTGCTTCAAAGATATTCAAAAATTTAGTTTGAGACCGTCTTCTGGTTTTTGTTTTTTATTGGTTTTATTAAGCTATTTTTGATTTGTTTTTTTTTTGCATTTTATTTTATTTATTTTATTTCCTCAATTTTGTATCTATAGTATGCTCTTTTTATTATTCTTTCATGTCTAAGTAGACCCTAGATGTCAAAAGTTAGATGTACAAGTTAACCAATTTCAGTCTAATTAACATAAAACATAAATGTAAAATGTACACAAAAAATATAATTAATAAATACAAAAAATACAGTTCATTTTACAATAAAATATATATTTACCTTAATGCACATTGAATTTATTGTAATGTGTTACTTACTGTTTCTTTGTAATTACTTGGGAAATTGACCAGCAATCTTTTAAGAAAGTATTTTTCTTTTTCTTTTTTTTAATTGTATTATTATTATTATATATATTTTACTATTCTTTCCTTTCTAAGTAAAACCTGAATGTCGCTTGTTGCCTGATTTTTGCCAAATGTACATACAATGCAAATGTAAATTGATTCAATAAATTATATATATCAAATTTGTGAATAAAAACTGATTATTGGAGAAAGAAAATACTATTTCACATTTGATTCATAAAAGATCTATTTTATTCTTTTTATTTAGTGAGTATTTTGTGTATGTATATATATATATATATATATATACACTTAAAAAAATTACTTATGTATTTATGAATGAAAAAGTGGTCACATAAATACTTATGCATGCAATAAATGTATATAGCAATGACAATGTATGTGCCGGCTATGTTGAGCACTTGACATGTCAGTCAGACAATCTCTTACTGTCTAAGTAGGAAGTTTTAGACCATAATAAGCTGCAACGTGACCAGACCGACTACACTGCTAAGCTTTATTGAAAATATGAAATCAGATTATCTCCTTTTGTATGTTTCTATTCAACCCACATATTAAAGGCTTCCACCTTTCAAATTACAGGTTACTATAAAACCTGATTTCCCACAGCATGTTAATTACACAGCACCTCATATATTTGGTGGAGCACACAGGTGGTGGACAGCCTCTTTATTATTAAGGGACTTAGCTAGAATGAGGAGAGGTGTGTATTTGCTTCACTGAGAGGCGTATCAGCTGTAAAGACAGACTTTTCTACAAGCGGTTATTGAACTCTCCTCATCAGAAGACTCCGGGTGCCAGCTGTCTCTTCTCTCATATTATTGTGGACAGGTGTGGGGCCACCTGCCATGCACCTGCTCCTCTCACTGTCCTGCTGTGAAGGTGCGCTGCCACTGGATGAGAACAGGCCTACTTTCACTCTCTCACTTTCTCTGGCTCTTGCTCTACCTAGGAAGATGATTATATCATATTGACATCTAGATTTCACCTTCTAATCTCTAATGTTCTGTCTTTGCTGTAAGCAAATTTGCTTTGTATTAAAACACTCACACACACTCACAGAAACACAGATGTCAGTCCATCACAGAGATGTCCAAGGCCACCTCACACAGATGTTCAGGTGCAGTGCAGTGCGATGCATGTAGACAGGGTCACTCAAATGAGAAAGACGGGTCAAGCTGGCATTCAACAGCTGATGTGAAATCCCACACGATGTCCACTCACACCTGCAACCTGAGCATCACAAATGGATCAGCTTCGGCAAATGCACATTTAATATGTGAAATATACATAATCTAAAAAACAATCTAAAACGTATGAACAATTTAAATACTAATGAGGATGAATATACATTCTCGTTTGAAAATATGCACTGTCCTGAAAAGCATATTTAAACATTCTATATCCCTCATGGGCAGTTTATATTGATTAAATGATGGAGAAAATCTATGCAAAGCATATGTCAGCAATGTGTTAGAATCATAATTTGAGAAGGCAGTAAAGCTTAAACTAATGTTAATTATATATTGCTTTTTCTTTGAAAACAAAACAAAATTATGTCACGAAATCTCAACCGATGTTGTACCAACCTGTATGCTGTTGTTTTTCATTGTTGTGCATTTTTATCTTATTAATAGCTTAAAAGTACCTAACAGCATATGAATATTCACACTACATATATACAACATTTTTGTATTTTTTACAGAAAATGCTGATTACTTCTAAGAAAACACTGTCATTATATTTTTTATGGTGAATTTCTGGCCGCCACTGCTACCTTTTTTACCACACATTAACAGTTTACAGTGTAAGTGTAATTTGTGTAGAACTGTATAAACATTAGGAGAAAATAACTTTGCACTGTCATAAGAATGTAATTTTGAGGTGAACTAGAACCTTAATCTATTTCACAAATCACAATACATTCAGCTTGTTTAAACTTGCATGTGCATGCATGCAAATACACACACACACACACACACACACACACACACACACACACACACCAGCAATAGACATAAATGGTTAAAGAGGTAAAACAGCCTCAGTCTGATCATTAACCAAAAAGGGGAATACCAGATGACTTCAGTTTCGTGACAGACAAACAAATGTATGAAGTCTCCATAAGTATAACCAAGCATGACTTCATCCATCATGACATGACAGGTCAAAAGTGTTTCTGTCAGCACTCTAAATTTAAGACGTTTTATGCTAATAAGCCCTTAAGGATTTAACTGATCACAGAGGTTTTATGGTCTACATATAAAGAGAAAGATATGAGGGGGGAAAGTGAGACATACAATTGATGAAGACTGGACCATGATGTTGTTTCGACAGCGTGGAAGACATTTTGCTTCAGTCAAAGGATAGAAATAAAACAATGAGTTTATTTTGAAGTACACCTCTTCTCAGGTATCATTCATGTCCGTAGTGAACTACTTAAGGTTAAGGGTTTGTTCAAATCCCTAATGTAAGTATGACAAACAGTAATAATAATAATTTGTCTGAGAAAAGTACTAGCTTTGGCTGCTCTGTGCTAAGTTTAGTATTTAAAATAACATGGACTAGCTATGGCTAGCTGTCAAGACACACTGCATTTGCTCAAGGAAGAGAGTGCTTAGCTCAGCGTGTGCAATACTGACATCAGAGGCTCTATTGCCACCTATAGGATGCACTGGGAACTGCAGTAAATACAACACCCCCCATCTTAAAATAAATAATGTAATTCAAAATCACACAGGGATCTTCAACCTGTCAGTCACCTTTGATCAAAAAACTATTTCAGATTAGATTTCTTTTAGAGGTGTTAATTTGCAAGCATATCCAAAGATTTAAAGCACAAAATGAGTGAATGTGGTTGCATACAGAAGGAATAAGTGTTCGTGAACATGAAAGAAAGTGGGTGAATGGGTGCATAGCATGTACAGCATTATTATTTTAAAGGTGGAATAATTAGGTTTTTCAAATCTCTGAGAGACATGTTAAATAATTGGATGTGAAATCTCTTTTAGCTCAGACAGTCATAATTATTCATATAAATTGGTGTCATTAACAGCTATCTGCTGGAATCTGGCAGGAGATGTGGAGATAAAAGTTGCAGACATGGAAATAAACTCAAACATCACAGTCTGGCATGTCCGATTGCCTTGCTTCATATTTTGTCTGGCTGCTTAATATAAGACAAGAGCATCTAGCATATTAAGCAGAGCAGAGTTCCCGTCAGGTCAGTTTGAGCCGTGTGCAGACTGAGTCTTAATGACACACGCACACACCTCACGTTTAACTCCCTCCTCTGCAGTAATAAAACACACCCAGCACCATTAACACTTGCTTATGGGAGTGTAAACCAGTTAAATGCTGCAGTGCTGGGCACATCAAGCCTGACAAACTGCATGTAGTTACTCACCCTTGTGACGTTCCAAAACTGTATGCTGCGGCGTTTTTCAGAGAAACTCAAAAAGGAACAATTCAGATAAATAATTCACAGTGGTCACGGGATCATGGATTTCAAGCTCCCAAAAAATCTAATTACAATAAGAAAAAAAAGAGGGGGGAAAAATGTTTCAGGTTACATATGTAACCATAGTTCCCTGAGAATAGGGAACGAGCCGCTGCATCCTCTAGAGGGCGCTATGGGAACGCCTTCAGCGTGACCGGTCTCTGAAGCATGAATACAAACACACAATGCACTTGACATTGGCAGGTGGAAGCCTGTGACGCAAGCAAATGAGCGTCTGCGGGCATAAAAGGGCACCAGTGGAACACGTCATCCTCTTTTTTTCAAAGGGAACGCCGACAGGAATGCCCGAAGCATGGCCAAGAGACGCAGCGTCTCGTTCCCTATTCTCAGGGAACTATGGTTACATACGTAACCTGAGACGTTCCCTTCCAAAGGGAACTTCCACGCTGCGTCCTCTAGAGGGCGCTACGGGAACGCTATGCCAACGCCGCCATGCTGAGGGAAATAGTGTCCAAAAGCTGGATTCCTAAGTCACACACTCGAGGAACACCATCCCTGCCCAGCAGAACTAGGGTCAAAACCCCTCTTCAGTCAAGCTCAAAGCTCGCCTACATAGACTAGCTCACCAGAGTATGGCTCTCGGAGTGGAGGTCTCAGAAAGCGACTCTCTAGATTAAGAGGAGACTTCTACACTCGATGCTATGAACAGTTAGTGAGGCTCAAGAAAGAGCCTGTGCATAGTGCTGCCTAAGCGGAGCTCTAGAGAGTGGAGGCTTCAGCAGAATGACTCTCAAAACGAGAGGAAGCCTAATACTCGATCCAGGTCTTTAAGAGTGGAGGTCTCAGCATAACGACTCTCTAATTGAGAGGAGACCTGGCTACACTCAACACCACAGGCAGTTAGTGATGCTCAAAAAGAGCCTACATTCTCCTATTACTGCCAGAGACGGAACTCAGGAGAGTGGAGGCCTCAGCAGGACGACTCTCTAAACGAGAGGAAGCCTAACAACACTCAACCCTAGTTGGGGGGCTCTTAAGAGTGGAGGTCTCAGCATACCGACTCTCTAAAGCGAGAGGAGACTGGACTACACTCAGCGCTAAAGACAGCTAGCGAGGCTCACAATAGAGACTACATACTAATGGTGCTGCCTAAGCGGAGCTCTGGAGAGCAGAGGGTTCGGTAGAATGACTCTCTTAAACGAGAGGAAGCCTAACACTCGATCCAGGTAGGGGAACTCTTTAAGAGTGGAGGTCTCAGCATAACGACTCTCTAACTGAGACCATCACCTCATGTTGCAGCATGATAACGCACGGCCCCATGTTGCAAGGATCTGTACACAATTCCTGGTAGCTGAAAACATTCCAGTTCTTGCATGGCCAGCATACTCACCGGACATGTTACCCATTGAGCATGTTTGGGATGCTCTGGATCGGTATATGACAGCGTGTTCCAGTTCCTGCCAATATCCAGCAACTTCGCACAGCCATTGAAGAAGAGTGGACCAACATTCCACAGGCCACAATCAACCTGATTAACTCTATGCGAAGGAGATGTTTTGCACTGTGAGGTAAATGGTGGTCACACCAGATACTGACTGTTTTTTAGACCCCCCACGGACCCCCCAAAACAGTAAAACTGTACATTTTAGAGTGGCCTTTTATTGTGGCCAGCCTGAGGCATACCTGTGCATTAATAATGCTGTCTAATCAGTATCTTGATATGCCACACCTGTGAGGTGGGTGGATAATCTCGGCAAAGGAGAAGTGCTCACTAACAGATTTAGACATATTTGTGATCAATATTTGAGAGAAATAGATCTTTTGTGTACATAGAAAAAGTATTAGATCTTTGAGTTCAGCTCATGAAAAATGGGGCAAAATCTTAAGTGTTGTGTTTATAATTTTGTTCAGTGTAACTACATTTCACTGGATTGTTTTTCAGAATGACTAAACAAGCAGTCAGATGCCATTGAAGTAATTTGACCGTGGTGTAGTTTGTTCACAGCCTATTTAGCTTTCCACTTCTGCCAATGGTATTTAGGCTTCAAAATGTACAAAAGTTTTTTTTTTTATTTGTGAAGATTATCGAAACATACAAGAATCACAAACTATTGTTGCTCACAGAGCTTATTTTCTTCCTGAATCCAAAAGCCAATGGAAAAATCTAAATGCTTTTTGTCATTATCAATCTAGCACTCCATTCAAGGGAAGAAATAAAGTAACACTGGTTTAGAACAACATGAGTGTGCATAAATGACAGAATCTGAACAACATGAGATTGGCTCTAATATTATTATTGCACATTTTATTATGATGTTCAGTTCACACTGGCAGAAGAATGCAGATGTTCAAAGGCATTTCTGAAAGTCATTTGGCGCCAGTATTATTATAAAATGGATCCTGTCCCCAATTCCCAATCCTTATGTGACTCTCTCTAAGTCTCGCTCAAAACAACATAAGATGATTGTTAAATGCGACTCTTGCCAGCGATAGCACAATGAAAAAACAATGACTAAGCTAAACAAAAATAAAACAATATACTCTTGACAAGTGGTGCCTGGCGCGCTGAGATTAGAAGTGTGTGTTAAAGTTGACAGGAAAGAACAGATGAAAATGAAGGGGGCTGAGGTGAATATTGCTCCCAATCTGTTCCAGTTTGTCATTAGGCTGTATTCTAAAGTACGTGTTTATAGTTTATGAGTACAGGGGCGCATATGGGACAGATGTCTAAGCACTGCTGGGCTGGAGGGAAACAGATGTCTGTGCATGGCAGAGTTCAAAACTTTAGCTTACCTCGGCAGAATCCCTGCCGCTGCAGGGCCTGAAACTGGCATGTTTGCATACACAGCATTGCAGCTACCAGCATCAACATAGAAACAGACACCTTCAGGCCTCGTCACTCAACAGTCACAAGTGTGATTACATCACGTCCAGCTTTCAGCAACAGTCCGCTCCTCCGATTTGACAGGCTCACTGGCCTGGTTGCCAAATGAGTGTCATTTAACAGGTGAATTTTGCGGCTTCTGTGCCACTGAAAATAATGGTTGGTTCCAAACAGGTTTCCAAATAAGCCCCTCATCTACAACTGGACAGACATACAGGTAACCCTGTTCAAAACTCAATTCTCTGGTTGAGCCAATGTTGCTATATAACAATATGCTATATACCAGATATTTTACTGGGATAAGTAAAATAAAAGTTGTTTTTTTAATGTTTATTTCAGTATGGATATTTGGTCAACAAGCCCTTATTCCATTTCGGGAGTTATAGCCAAGTGAAGCACTTGAAGCAGCAAAACACACACACACAAACATACATACATATACACACACACACACATATATATATATATATAAAATCAAGGCCAAAAAATATTGGCACCCTTGGTAAATATAATCAAAGAAGGCTGTGAAAATTAATCTACATTGTTAATCATTTTGATCGTTTATTTAATATATAAAAATCACAAAAATCTAATCTTTCATTGGATAATATTTTTAAATGGGGGAAAATATTATTTATTAAATAATTGTTTTTCTCTAATACACATTGGCCACAATTAACGTCACCCTTTTAATAAATACTTTTTTAAACCTACATTTGCCAGTTTAACAGCTCTGAGTTTTCTCTAATGCCTGATAGAGAACACCTGACAAGAGATCAGAGACCATTCCTTCATCCAGAATCTCTCCAGATCCTTCAGATTCACAGCTCCATGTTCATGCTTCTTCTCTTCAGTTCACCCCACTCATTTTCTACAGGGTTCAGGTCGGAGGACTGGAATGGCCATAGCAGAAGCTTGGTTTTGTGCTCAGTGACCAATTTTTGTGTTGATTTAGATTTTTATTTTTTGGATTATTGAGCTTGGAAGATCCAAACATGGCCGTTATAAGATTTCTAACAGAGTCAGTCACTTATGGATTTTTATCTGTTGGTAGATGTTGACAAGATGTCCAGGACCTCCAGCAGAAATATAGGCCCACAACATAAAAAATACAGCAGTATATTCAATTGTACACATGGGGTACTTTTATCCCTGTGTTCACCAAACCCATCTTGAGTGTTTGCTGCTAAAAAACTATTTTTTTTTTGTTTTATCTGACCATAGAAGCCAGTCCCATTTGAAGTTCCAGTCGTGTCTGATAACTGAATATGCTGGAGTTTGTTTTTGGATGAGCTAGCATATTTTTTATTGAAACCCTTCCAAACAACATGTGATGATGTAGGTGCTGTATGACACATTTTTTAAAGGTTTTCTGACCCCAAGACTCCTTGGAGTGTATTTAGCCTCTCAAACTCTCCTCCTCACCATGCATTAGGACGTCACACGTCCTCTTCCAGGCAGTTTTGTAACATTTTATGTTGATTTGAAATTATTAATTGTTGCCCTGGTGGTGGAAATGGGAATTTTCTCTGCTCTAGCTCTTTTTTTAAAGCAACTTCACTTATTTGTGAAGCTCAATTATATGTTGCTGCATATCAGCAATATATTCTTTGGTTTTTCTCATTGTGATGGATGATGAAGGGAATTTGGCCTTTGTTTTCCCTCCTGTTAATATTTATGTGAAACAGGAAGCCATGACTGGATAATTTTGTGTTCATAATCACCCTGGAGTGCTCAAAATTGTGAATATGAATGGGAATATACTTCAGAAATATTTACTCATAAGATTTTCTAGGGTACCAATAATTGTGCACAATGTGTATTTGAGAAGAAAAAAACATAAAATAATGATATTTCCCCCCATTTTAAATTCTTATTTTCCAATTAAAGGTTAGATTTTTTGTGATTTTATTAAATAAAAGATCAAAAGGATTAACAATGTTCACAAACTTCTTTGATCATATTTCCAAGGGTGCCGATATTTTTGGCCATGACTGTATATATATATGAAGAGTTTGGTTCCAAAACACGATAAACGGCATTTAAAGAAAAAAAAAAAATTCCGCCAAAATCAGTATTGTATCTAGTCGGGAATGAAAAGTCAATTTTAGATTTTATGCAAAATTAAATATCTGCAGTATTATTCTGTCGTGTTTTCTCCCTTTTTCCCAAACTGCGACAAACGCTAGTCTCCCTTCTTTGCAGAATGTGATAAATCCGCTCAGCCAATCACAGCGCACCATTCCAGTCACTGTAGACAGTACCGTAATGGCGCCGCTTTGAATACACCCGGCATCCTAGTTTTTCTCATCTACTTTGTACTTTGTGATCAACAAACAAACAAACAAACAATTAGGGCTGCACGATAAATCGCATGTGATTGTCATGCAAATCTCGTCAGTAAAGCCGGTTTTGTGATCTCCATCACATGCTTTCAGATGGAGAAGCATTTAATAGACAGAGTCGTAGACCACTGACGATATCGTGTTCATAATCGCAGATTAATCGCATTTGATTATGAAATCGATATTGCGTAGCTTTTCAGTGTATTTGTTTTTATTAATGCCATATGATGTTTTTGGTATATACAGCGTATAGCACTAGCCAACTAAATGAATACAGTATAACATGACAAAGATGTATGCACTTTTGGAAGTTAAATGTAAGGGAAATGTCATTTTGGAATTTTTGTGGTCTAATGTGATCATATTATTGTTCATGATGAAATGTTCCTTTATTGTTGTAATTAATTTAAAGCATTAACAAGATAAATTGCTGTTTTAATTTTGGGGGAGATGACTGATTGAATGTAGGCTATTTTTAGTCCAGTGCCTGTAAATAAGACTAGTATTGACCAATTATAGAGGTTGTCTTATGTGGATCAACTTACTTTGTGTATTTTCAACAGTTTAAATATGAAAAATTACTTTTTTTTAATTGATTCAATGGATTTATTGCATTTCCAAAAAAAAAAAAAAAACGTTATGGATTTATTGCATTTTGGAGAATTTTTTTTCAGTTTTTATAATACATTTTGGAAAATCTAAATGTATTATACATTTTTGTAAGTATGCATGTGTTTGTATGTGTGTGTGTGTGTGTGTGTGTGTGTGTGTGTGTGTGTGTAATAACTATTAATTATTATCCATACCAGAAACTAAATGAACTCATTTTAATTAAATTATTATTATTATTATTATTAGTATTATTATTATTAATAAAACACATGCCACAAAAAACCTAGCATTTTTACTTAGTTTGGGGTTCATATTAGGAAGAAATCGCATGCTTAATTAAATATGAAAATGCCACTATAGACTGTGTTAAGAAATGTAATGCTTAATCATCTTTTTAAACAAATTATACCAGTGAGAGCACTAACATGAAAGTCAACCTACTTCAAATAAACTATAAATCTTATGTTCATCAAGTCTTATTTGATCAAATATGCACTAAATACCGATATTATCAGATGTTAATTACTTTATTGCATATTATATATCACAATTATTTCTAAAGGATCATGTGGCACTGAAGAAATGAGTAATGATGCTAAAAATTGAACTCTGCCATCACAGAAATAAATAATAATAATTAATTACATTTATATAGCACTTTTCTGTTTTTCCAAGCACTCAAACGCTCTACAGGTACATCAAAAAAATATTGAAAATCATGAAAAAGTTCAATATTTTTTGTCACTCATTTCAAAAAATGAAACCCATATATTATATAGATTAATTACACATAGAGTGAAATATTTCAAGCCTTTATTTCCTGAAATTTTGATGAGTATTGCTTACAGATAATGAAATTCCAAAATTCAGTGTCTCAGAAAATTAGAATATTACATAAGATCAATAAAAAAGGATACTTTAAACAGAAATGTCAGGCTTCTGAAAAGTATGTTATTTTCGATGCACTCAATACTTGGTTGGGCCTCCTTTTGCATGAATTACTGCATCAATGTGGCGAGGCATGGAGACAATCAGCCTGTGGCACTGCTCAGGTGTAATAGAAGCCCAGGTTGATTTGATAGCGGCATTCAGGTCATCTGCATGGTTAGGTCTGGTGTCTCTCATCTTCCTCTTGACAATACCCCATATTCTTTATGGGGTTCAGGTCAGGCGAGTTTGTTGGCCAATCAAGCACAGTAACACCATGGTAATTGAACCAGCTTTTGGTACCTTTGGCAGTGTGGACAGGTGCCAAATCCTGCTGGAAAATGAAATCAGCATCTCCATAAAGCTTGTCAGCAGAAGGAAGCATGAAGTGCTCTAAAATGTCCTGGTAGATGGCTGTGTTGACTGTGGGCTTCAGAAAACACAGTGGATCAACACCAGCAGATGACATGGCAGCCCAAATCATCACAGATCGCCACAGCCATATCAAATCGCCACAGCCAAATCACCCTGCAGCCCAAGACCGGTTGCCAACTCAAGCTAAGCAGGGTTGAGCCTGGTCAGTACCTGGATGGGAGACCTCCTGGGAAAAACTAGGTTGCTGCTGGAAGAAGTGTTAGTGAGACCAGCAGGTGGTGCTCACACTGTGGTCTGTGTGAGTCCCAATGCTCCAGTATCGTGACCGGGACACTATACTGTGAAAGACCACCGTCTTTCGGATGAGACGTTAAACCGAGGTCCTGACTCTCTGTGCTCATTAAAAATCCCATGGCACTTCTCGTAAAGAGTAGGGGTATAACCCCGGTGTCCTGGCCAAATTTCCTCCACTGGCCCTTGTCAATCATGGCCTCATGTGACGGCCCGAGCGTTGGCCTCACAAGAGTGGTAATGTGGAGGTAACCTCTCACACATGCATCTACTTGAAGTAGGTTTAGTCATTTAAGGTTAATCTTTATTTAAATTGCCTTTGTTGTTTGCATTCATTTTCATTTCAGTTTATAATAATCACATGCCACAAACAATATTCATTAGTTATTTATTGTTAGGGTTACATTTACAATTCATCTTATATACTTTGTTGCTGATTTGGAGTGCACACAAATTAGTTTTGTTGTATAGGTTACTTACAATTGTTTCTATTTTGAGTTTAAGTTTACCGATGATGTATGGTGATCTTCAGACGTGGTTCGCTGCAGCTGCATCCGGGCGTGACGAAATGTAGAGTCCGGGCAGGAACAGAGAATTTAAGCATTAGTGGTTCTGCCCGGACATACCATTCACTCAGGTTGCCCGGGGAGGGAGGAAAAGTTGATTTCTTTATCTATTGATTTATTAAGTTGTACATTCATGATATATAATTACACTTATATTTTATTTATCTTGATTTAATGTGTTTCTCTGTTTGGTTTGATTTGATATTGATTCATTTAACGTTATATGCTGAATGTAAAGTTTGTTGCTTTCCCTCTTAATTTGTAATGGGCCCATCTTTCCCTTTATAAGCTGTTGCTTTGTTCGTTTGTGAGTTCAGTTTTAGTTTTCTGTCTGAATGACTTGATTTAATTTTCTTTTTGTTGTTGTTCTATCTTTTTGTATGATTTGAGTTTATTTGTTTTCTTGGGTTCAAATAAAGACCCGTTTCTAGTGAAAAGCTTGTGTTCCTTGTTCCTGACCTCCTAATAATCCCCATCCACTTGATTGGCTCTATGACTCACTCTCCTCTCCACCTGTAGCTTGTGTGTGGTGCTGTGGCAGCCATTGCATCATTCACGTGGATGCTGCACACTGGTGGTGGTTAAGGAGAGACCCCCCCCTTCCACACATGATTGTAAAGCGCTTTGGGTGTACAACAATACACACAATAAAGCGCTATATAAATTCATCGTTCATTCGTTCATGCATTCATTCATTCATCACAGACTGTGGAAACTTCACACTGGACTTCAAGCAACATGGATTCTGTGCCTCTACACTCTTCCTCCAGACTCTGGGACCTTGATTGCCAAATTAAATACAAAATTTACTTTAATCTGAAAAGAGGGCTTAGAACTTTTGAAATAAACTTTATTTTTTTGCGACGGCAGCCATATTGCACCAGAACGCCCAGCACACACCAGCACACACCAATATTAAAATTGTTATATCCAAATTTGCTCTTTTAGTTTCTAATAATAATTAAAAATATTACAATTTTATTGCATTTTTTGACAAAATAAATACAGCCTTGGTGAACAACCTGGTGACTTTTCAAAAACAATACTATCTGAATTATTCCTAATAATTTACCGGTAGTGTGAAATAAACAAAGAAAGAAAGAAAGAAAGAAAGAAAGAAAGAAAGAAAGAAAGAAAGAAAGAAAGAACAACAGCCTTTGTTTATACAACTCATTTGATATTAAATATTTAGGTCAAAAATACACAAATAAAAATTATATTTGCATTTGTGCATATCCAAAAAAGGTTTGCATAGTCACGACCCCCAGGGTATTCCGCTAAAATTCTATATTTGTGTTCCTCAGAAGAACATTATGATGTATTAATGATGACAGAATTTTGGGTGAGCTTTGGGTGAACACCTATGCTGCTTTAACACAGAAAAATGCAACGCCAACAACAGAGGCATTACAAGTAATGTTGGCCTTTAATATACGGGTCACATATATAATTTCCACTGGCTTTTAAATTTAATCCAACTCAAAAATTAAACTTTCTCAGTCTTTCGATCAACACGCTTCGCTTGAAAACTTGAAAAGGCATGTTTCCCACTGTGAAAAAACTAACTTGCTTATACAAAGAATCTTTAATTAAAGAGCACGTTTACTAAATGATTAATGTCTACAGAGGAGCTCCTGCGTAACCCGTAGCGTTAGAGCTCAACCTCGGGTATAGCGTATGCCAAACTGTGGTGTGCATCTCAAAACTCTTCCACGTCAACACAGCTCCGGGTTCAAACTGGAAGTTCAAACATTCTATTACAAAATGCCCTTTGTTGGGGAACAACACTCGGGACCTGTTTGGATGAGCAGACTAATGTAAGGACATTTTCAGGAATTTTCCACGACTCAACAATCACAGTTCCATTTGGAGAGTTATGGCCAAGTGAAGCACACATTAATTCACTCATGAATATAATATATTTTCACACATACACAGCGTTTCCATTCCTCTCCACCATGCAGTTTATATTAAATGAGCAATTACATTAGAATAATGTGTTCACAGATAATGTCGGAGCATTAGCATGCTAGCGAAAGCGAACGGGGGATGTGTCTTTGAAGAGATACTCTAATGAAGTCTAAATGAGCCACATTCACTTTAAAGGCAGAAGTCTAGAGCAGAGCAGTCAGTCAAGTGTGCCCACGTTGGGCTTCAGATCAATACCCCAAACCATATATCCCTGTTTGCCAAAACCGGCAAAAGGCACCCCACTGTTAGAAAATTAATGAGGATTTTTCTCCCAACATAAACGTTTTGCAGATAAACACATGACAAACTCCAGAAAGAGGGCAAGAGGAGGAAAAAATCAAGTAAATTCTTCATCAAAGATATCCCACATACCAAAAATAATTTTAATTTTTTGCAGGCCGAAGGGCTAATGAGAGTTGAGAGGGAAGAGATAACCCATGCTATGCCTTTTATGTCTGAGCTTGGATTTGTGGATGGGCAGCTCTAAAGGAAGGCGGAAAAAGAAAGTAATATATACAGGTGCTGGTCATACAATTAGAATATCATCAAAAAGTTGATTTATTTCACTAATTCCATTCAAAAGGTTAAACTTGTATAATGTATACATTCATTCCACAAGAGACTGATATTTCAAGTGTTTATTTATTTTAATTTTGATGATAATAACTGACAACTAATGAAAACGGATGAGAGAGGCCTGTAATTTTCATCATAGGTATACCTCAACTATGAGAGACAAAATAAGAAAAACAAATCCAGAAAATCACATTGTAGGATTTTTAAAGAATTTATTTGCAAATTATGGTGGAAAATAAGTATTTGGTCACCTACAAACAAGCAAGATTGCTGGATCTCACAGACCTGTAACTTCTTCTTTAAGAGGCTCCTCTGTCCTCCACTCGTTACCTGTATTAATGGCATCTGTTTGAACTCGTTATCAGTATAAAAGACACCTGTCCACAACCTCAAACAGTCACACTCCAAACTCCACTATGACCAAAGAGCTGTCAAAGGACACCAGAAACAAAATTGTAGACCTGCACCAGGCTGAGAAGACTGAATCTGCAATAGGTAAGCAGCTTGGTGTGAAGAAATCAACTGTGGGAGCAATTATTAGAAAATGGAAGACATACAAGACCACTGATAATCTCCTCGATCTGGGGCTCACGCAAGATCTCACCGTGGGGTCAAAATGATCACAAGAACTGTGAGCAAAAATCCCAGAACCACACGGGGACCTAGTGAATGACCTGCAGAGAGCTGGGACCAAAGTAACAAAGGCTACCATCAGTAACACACTGCGCCCGCCAGGGACTCAAATCCTGCAGTGCCAGACGTGTCCCCTGCTTAAGCCAGTACATGTCCAGGCCCGTCTGAAGTTTGCTAGAGAGCATTTGGATGATCCAGAAGAGATTGGGAGAATGTCATATGAAACCAAAATATAACTTTTTGGTAAAAAACTCAACTTGTCGTGTTTGAGGAGAAAGAATGCTGAGTTGCATCCAAAGAACACCATACCTACTGTGAAGCATGGGGTGGAAACATCATGCTTTGGGCCTGTTTTTCTGCAAAGGGACCAGGACGACTGATCTGTGTAAAGGAAAGAATGAATGGGTCCATGTATCGTGAGATTTTGAGTGAAAACCTCCTTCCATCAGCAAGGGCATTGAAGATGAAACGTGGCTGGGTCTTTCAGCATGACAATGATCCCAAACACACCACCCGGGCAACCACCCGGGCAACGAAGGAGTGGCTTCGTAGGAAGCATTTCAAGGTCCTGGAGTGGCCTAGCCAGTCTCCAGATCTCAACCCCATAGAAAATCTTTGGAGGGAGTTGAAAGTCCGTGTTGCCCAGCGACAGCCCCAAAACATCACTGCTCTAGAGGAGATCTGCATGGAGGAATGGGCCAAAATACAAGCAACCGTGTGTGAAAACCTTGTGAAGACTTACAGAAAATGTTTGACCTCTGTCATTGCCAACAAATGGTATATAACAAAGTATTGAGATGAAATTTTGTTATTGACCAAATACTTATTTTCCACCATAATTTGCAAACAAAATCCTACAATGTGATTTTCTGGATTTTTTTTTCTTTTTGTCTCTCATAGTTGAGGTATACCTATGATGAAAATTACAGCCCTCTCTCATCTTTTTAAGTGGGAGAACTTGCACAATTGGTGGCTGACTAAATACTTTTTGCCCCACTGTGTATATATATATATATATATATATATATATATATATATATATATACACACACTCACTGGTCACTTTATCAGGTACACCTGTTCAATTCCTTGGAAACACAAATTGCTAATCAGCCAATCACATGGCAGCAGCTCAATGCATTTAGGCATCTAGATGTGGTGAAGACGTTCAAACCGAGCATCAGAATGGGGAAGAAAGAGGATTTAAGTGACTTTGAACGTGGAATGGTTGTTGGTGCCAGACGGGCTGGTCTGAGTATTTCAAAAACTGCTGATCTACTGGGATTTTCACGCAGAACCATCTCTATGGTTTACAGAGAATGGTCCGAAAAAGAGAAAATATCCAGTAAGCAGCAGTTGTGTGGACAAAATGCCTTGTTGATGTCAGAGGTAAGAGGAGAATCGGCGGACTGGTTAGAGGTGATAAAAAGGCAACAGTAACTCAAATAACCACTTGTTACAACCAAGGTATGCACAATACTAGGGCTGGGCGATATGGCCCAAAAAATTATCACGATAATTATTTTCATATCAGTCGATATCGATAATTATCACGATAAATGTCAAATCTTTATTTCTTTCAAGTTTAAAGCCAGATTTTTGCTCCAAAGTGAAAGTTTTAGAAACCAGACCATTCATTTTCCTTAACACAATAATTATCTAAATAGATATGTATTTCTTAGTTTCTGCATGTTCTAATGAGTTGATATTGTTTCAAAATCAAGAAACCGGTTTGGGTTGCCTCATAATATGAATGATAATCTCTTCTCAGTTGTTCGGTCATCTCAGATCATTTAAGGGTTGGATCCAGACTGAAGCTTGTGTAATTCCTAGATACCACAGGATGTTAATCATGTGGCAGACACAGAGAAACAAATAAAGACAATTAGCATAGCAGTTGTTCCATCCAGGAACAACCTGTCACGGTGCGAGCAAGAGGCATCGAAGAAAACAGGGATCTGGGTCCAAATGCAGGTAAGCAAGTTATTTTTAATAAATAAAAGGCCAACAGGCAAAAACAAAACAATCTTCAGAGCGGGACACCACAGACGGCAGTGCTGGTGTCGGTGCGCAAAACCCGAACGTACTCGGTCACAGTAGACATATACATACACAACTGAACATGTGCATCAACAGCATGTGAGTAGCAATCTAACCAGGCAGAGGGATGGAAATGAGGTGCATAAATAGTCCACAGTGATTGAGACCAGCTGGGAAGTGATGAGTTGCAAATAGGGAACAGCTGAGGATGTGCTTAGTGACAGATTTGTGGAATGAAGGGGAAATGAGTCCAGGAGGAAGAGAGATGGCGGCCTCTAGTGGTGAGAGGGAGGAACGCCGGCCTGGACTCACACAACCCTGGATGAAAATGATATATAATGAAATATAGTTCCAAGTATTCACTATGTAAGAAAAACAAACAGTATTACTTATAAAAAAACATGTTATTAATACTAATAAATACTTTTATTTTGAATCAGTAATGATTGAGATGAGTCAGTAATGATTTGAAGTGGATCAAAAAAGTTTGTCAAAGTTGGCATAAGACAAGAACACATTTTGGTTTTAGGTTTTAACTTGATAAAAGGTTTTGATCCACTTCAAAGGTTGACTACTGTAATTCATAATTAAATTAAACGTGAACGTTTTTAAACAAATTGTTATTTGAATAAAAAAAAAAAATATATAATAATAATTTGATTTATTTTTTCTGTCTGTCTGTCTGTCTGAAACCAACAGAAACACAAATATAATACATTTCCAAAATCATGGCTTATGCATTTTAAAATAGAATCACAATCGCAACCATTATCTGTCCCTAAAATAGTAAAGAGAGAAAAAGCGGTTGACACAAATGTTCAACAAAGTCCCAGTGCCTCGATTTAACCCAACCTAAAAATCGGACTGACTGATGGGACGATAAGGATGTCAATGTGCTACTGCAGCTATAGAGAGAAAGAAATTATAATAAAAGAGTATACAAATGACAAACCGTAAAAACGGTAAGATCATCTGTCAAGATGCTTTACTGACACGCACATCAGACTGTCTGAAACAAAAGCTGTCAGTCTACGAGACGGGGTGAGGGAGGTTGTCATAAGAGGATGCTAAGCAAGCATTCAAGGAAATTAAATAGCGTTTCGCAGACAGAAGACAAAGGTTGCTGAAAACAAAACAAACCATCAAACTCTCCCTGGAGGACAAGAACACACACAGGCATCTGAGAAGAGCGGTGACCCAATTGTAAAAAAACGCAAAGAGCATTCAATGATGCCTTGAGGACAAGCCCTGAGTCCTGAAACATTACAGCCCTTCTTAACCCAGCCTGCTAATTGAACTGGCTTACTTTAAACTTCACTTTCTCCTGAGTGTGCTTTAAATACAGTCTCTCTTAGCAAACTGACATGAAAGGTGACAAGGAGCTGTACTGCATATACACTTGAAGGAGCTCCTTCTGTAATTCTCATGAGAACTGTACTGTGAAAAATCGGTTCAGTGTGAAGTAAATAAGTTCAGTTAAATTCACATTGCTTAAACTAACAGTTTGTTTACGACAATTATTAATCTGGTTTATGTTAATTTACAAATATAATGTTTTTGGTCATGCATAATAACTACATGTTAAATATCTTAGTTTTAGTAAAAAAAAGTAACATCAATCAACATTAATCTTGTAAGATAATTGCTATTTAATTAATAAACTAAAGTTAACATTAAAATTATAAAGTTGAATATTATGAAGTATTTCGTTTAATGATTGATATTTAAAATTAATCATACATTGCATATCAATATTTGAAGCAAAATTACATATATACTGTAGCAGATGAGTAATTTTAGATAGACATGAGAAATACGTCAATGTATGGCTTATTAGGTTTTATGTTTTTAAGGGAGTCAGCTGATTAAAACAATGAATCATGTTCTTTGTGTTAACATTAATTATACTGAACCTGCTGAAATGTTGCTATAAATATACTTTATTTTTCAAATGTACTTTCTTATTAATAATAAATACATATCTATTGGTACTTGCACTTCAAATAGTTTCCATTTATAAATTTATTTGACAAAATAAAATATTTTTAATGAATGTAATACCTGCCTTAAAGAAATACAGCAATGTTGACCAAACTTATTTTAATTTCTTAAACAGAAACGCATTGGTAGCGCTACTACTATGAATACAGATTAAGTATTTTGGCATAAGCATATAAATTACATACAATTCAATTATTGTCAATAATTAAAACATTAAATACAAACAAATTAAGTTTGGTTCTGATATTACTCATCAGAAATATCTGGATTTTATTTGAAGTACTGAAATTACTGAAACAAATAAAAATACATTCATTTTAATTAATACAAAAAATATCAAAATAAAAGTAAATTAAAAAATAATGGTTGATATTATAATACACATACAAAAATATTACTAAAATAACACCGCCCACATTGACTTTATTACATACTTATTATGAGGGTATGATTTTTAAAAATAATTAATACATTAATGTGTTAAACTGAAATTTCCACTAATAATTTTTTTATAATAATATAACATGATGCATATGACCCCTTGGAGTAGGGTACGGTGGCCGAGAGAGCTCAACGCGCTGTAAATAGAAAAAGCACCTGCAAATTAAGAAAACAACTTTGTCAATTTGACAACACACGCGCTGCAAATGCTCACAACATAACCAAATAAAGAAACTCAATGCAAAAACTCACAAGACAAAAAAAGAAAAAGAAACACACTGCAAATAAAATTCCTTATTTGTCTGTGTTGTGAGCATTTGCAGCACCTGCTGTCAAATTGATGAAGATGTTTTCTTGATTTGCTGGTGCTTTTTCTATTTGCATTTGTTTTCTGAAGTTGCAGCGTGTTGAGCTCTCCAGCCACTGTAGCAGGGTCCCTTAGAACTTTCACAAAAAAAGGAAATAAAAAGGCCCAGTCTAAAAGACACTTTTTTGGTCTTTTCAAAGTTGGACACATTCAGAGTCGCACCCCCATAAACCGCTTCCATCATATCACACATACTGTAGGCTGCATGGAGCCCTTCATAGACCTCTTAGGGCACAAACATGTTACATTAGGCGAAGTGAGTGCAGCAGAGGCCATTTGGGGCACATCTGTTCAGACACTTTCCTACTAGCCAAAAACATGGAAAAATAATACTGACATGTGCTGTGCTGCCATGAAGACAGGCAAGGTGAGGCGTTTAATTCCTTTACGGAGACAGATAAAGAGAGGCTGGACTATAGATGAATATGCGATTAAAGTGGGTTTGTGGAATGGGAGAACTTGTATTAAAATCCCAAGCAGTGTCAGAACAGGGATTGCGGCATGGAAGAGCTTAAAACTGAGCTCTGAGCTCATAAGTATGATTTCATAATTTCCATCAGCTTAGACACCGTCTAACTGGTGACCTACTCTCAGTGTTTGTGTGCATGCATCCCACTGAGTTTTCATAAAAACTGATGTCCTCAGATAAATACCTGTCAAAAGCTGGAATTACACATCTCTAAGCAGGTGCAGCTGGGAAAACAGAGCTGAATATGGATGCTGGGTGACTGAAGTTTGACAGGAAGCTTGCTGATTGGTTCAGGCAGATTAGAAAATTGATTTCTCCGCATCAATATTCCACATGTAACCATCTACATCTGGTTGATATAATAGTCATACTGCCACAACTGCTTTTAAATGTCTGGACATTCATGTAATGAAAATGCTGTTGCCTTCAGTTTTAGACAAGCAGAGAGAATCATATAGACATATAAACACGATGGTTGAGACGAAACCCCCACCCCAAATCCATATGATGCATTGGCGAACCGCTGATGACAAAAACTTCAAACAAATTACTTTAGTTAATCCATCATCACATGCTAAATCTAAAATCAATCTCCTGAGTACACTTAACTGCAAAGATTATGTTTAGAAAAACACATGAGCATTAACTGGGAAAGTATGTTGTTTGTACAATGAGGGATGGACTTAAATGTCAAAATAAGAGTCATGTGACTTTTATTTTTTATTAAAACATGGCTTCCCTATCAGATTCTATGCCTGATTTTCTACCCCACACCATAGTGTTAACACTCATGTTTAACATGTTGGCAAAAAATGTAAAGTTAGTGAGTATTTATATAGTAGATATTAGATGAGTAATACAGGGCCCTGTGATTTCCGCGATGTTGAAAACATGGACAGAGTCATAAAAAGTTAATTTACCATAAAGCGTAATGTCATGGAATTAGACAAAATTTGGATTAAATAATCTATATCAGATCACAATATAGACTAGTGTCTGTGAATATTGAGCCTCAAAAAAAGACTTTTAAATACGATTCCTGCATGTTCTGCATATCTCTGTGTGAGTGAATGGCGCAGATGTGAAGTTTCATTTACTTCACTTACTGATGCACTAAATGAGGACGTGAACAACATATCTAGAACTGCTCTGAGAGTCAGTTCTTTAAGCATTTGACTGTTTCCTTTAGAAAAACTCTCCTCAGTTCATATACACACAAACAAAACTATCCGCAGCAACCTGTCAAAATAAAAGTCTGGTTAAATTTGAATAAATTGTGACAGAAATATATTACTTGTGTACAGTAGAGTGTACATCTTAATACTGCTACTACAAATAATACAATTATTATCAAACTTCATTTTTTTACGGAATAATCACACATTTCTTCTTAACAGTACACCTGTTGTGCAGCATTTGACCCCCAAAAAAAATTGTAATAATAATCATTTGCATTTGATTACAAGAAAAAAAAAATTATCGTGATTTCAAGACATGCTTTTTGATTAATAATCATTCAAATAGATACAAAATAAAAAGCAGAATACAGAAAAAAAATGTACTTCATAGGTAAATGTAATTTCATATAATACACTCAAATTATCTAAAAATAACAATAATAATAAAAACAGATTTTGTAAATAAATAAATAATAAAATAAAACAGTAGTATTTTGTAGGGCCCTATAATACTGTCAATTTACTTTTACAAGTTTTTTTTTACAATTGTTTTTGTCTATTTAACTATATTTTAAAATTGCTCCATTACTCCAGTCTTCAGTGTCACGTGATCCTTCAAATATCATTCTAATATGCATATTTACTGCCCAAGAAAAATGTATTATTATTACCAATGTTGAAAACAGTTGTGTTGCTTAGTATGTTTGTGGAAACTGTGATAGAGTACCACTGAAAATATGGGAAAATAAATAATTTAAAGAAAATAAAATGAAAAAGAAAAGAATAAATAAAAATAAAAATATAAGAACATTACTTTTATGGAGCACATTACATTTATTAACGTTAATGTTACCTTGATTTTTATTTCAGATTAATTATGTTAATTAAACATAATCATTTACAATACAATACATATCACAATAGTATTTTCTTAACACATTTAGAAGCAGCTCGGCTTGTCTTTATATGGGTCTGCTGACTGGTGTCTACACAGACTTGTTTGTGTCCAACAGCAGAAGAATGTGTGAAATATTTGCCTTTAGTGGGCAGCTGGTGGACTACAGTATAGCACAAAATGTGACAGATTGCTGAAATGTTATTTGGATTACATTAGCTGGCCAGCTTAACTGCCTTTACATCAAATAAATATGCACAGGACAGTAAAGATAATTTCAACTCAACGCAATCCAGAGTATTGGTGTCACATCAAAACAAGAATGTGAATGGACACACACACACACACAACATACACACACCTTCAAGCATAAAACAACTTTCAGAGGCAGTAAATATCTAATCCTTTTGTAGACTACAACTGTCAATCACCTATGGGATAAAACCCTTGTTTACCATTTTGTCAATTTTCCACATTTAATTTTTTACATGTCTATGTGTGTGTGTGTGTGTGTGGGTTATTGTGAGAGAGAGAGAGAGAGAGAGAGAGAGAGAGAGAGAGAGAGAGAGAGAGAGAGAGAGAGAGAGAGAGAGAGAGAGAGAGAGAGAGAGAGAGAGAGAATATACAATGCAGCAATAGATCAGAAAATAAACTCTGAGAGTGACAAGTGGCAGCATAAATGTCTGCTCCATCTTGAATACTGACACACAACAAGAATTATTCATTTGTGGCCTAAAAAATATGTCCTCTTTCTTCTTTCAGCTTCCAAATGGCAGCCTCTATAAAAATCTGAATTGTGAGGCTTTTACAGACAGGCACACATTTTCAAACCCGAGAAGCTGTCATGGTGAACAAGGCACTGCCAACGAAACAAAAGCAAACATTTTGACTGGAGATTACAGTTAGAGGCTTGCTGGAAGTCTGTTACCATGGTAACGCATGGAAAAGGGTTGAATTGCCCCCTCTGTGAGCGTTGAAGATGAAACAGACATTAAGCTAATCCTCCACCTTATTAAAATGTAAAGTCAGCAAAAGAGAAACACACGCCAGCTACGACCGTCTCTCAATATTATCTTCTCCTCCCCACCTCTCTATTTAATTCTGTATGTGTGAATATGTACATATAGAGAAAGACAATCTCTATATGAAAACTAACATACGGTAGTATTTCAAGCTAAATAATATATTATGGTAACTATGAAAATATGACAACTACTATTTTTCAAAACAAATACTGATGTTCCCTTCTAATCAAAATAACAAGGACACAATCACCGTTTTATTTGTGGTTTCACTACAAATACTACAGCTAAACTATGATTACTATAAAAAACACAATCTTAAATAAAGAGAGCACTTAATGTAACACTTAACATTAACATGCATTCACATCCAATCTTTTTGCTACATAGCATTTAATGAGTGAAAACAGAATATTAAACAAGGAAAAATGTAGGGTGATACTTAATTGTATCTGTCGGGAATTGACTGGATTGTGAAAAATGGGTGTTCCATATCAGAATGAAGCCATATGATGATCCGAGGTCACAGTGGATCACATTTTGGCGAAAGACCTTGGTCATGGGAAAAGGAAGTACACCTTAAAACAGTGGTTCCTAACCATGTTCCTGGAGGCCCCCCAACGCTGCACATTTTGCATCTCTCCTTTGTCTGAGGCCATGTCCACACTAATATGTTTTTTGTTTGAAAACGCATATTTTTCCACACTGAGATGGCGTTTTTGTCAAGGAAAAAATCGTTTTTTGAAAACGCTCTCCAAAGTGGATCAATTTGAAAATGCTGTTTTCGCGTTGTAGTGTGGACTGTGAAAACGGAGGCTTATGAAAACAATGACGCATAGTCATATGATGCATATTGTACCAATAGACATCTATGTTTATATTGGTAATTGCACCTGTTATGTGCTATTCACTTTCACTCTATTACTAAAGATATTTACTTTATTCACTAATCATATTACAGTCCTAAAGAGATAACAGAAAATCTACTCACACATGCTGTCCTGCGGCAAAAAACAAGGGAAGCTGCTTTTTAAATCAAACATGATTGAGCACGACATGGACGCATCAGTGAATGATGAGATATTTTGTAAAAATAAATTATCCTACCAGAAGAATTGCATGAAAACGTATTATGTTTGTTCCATCTGTATAATCTCAGTGAGCTTTTATGGCCTTTATAATGTTTTACACATGCGCAGTAAGTGAATGTAACGTGTTCTGATGTTTCAGTGTGGGTGAGAAACTTTTGGAAAATGCTTGAAAATGTTAATGTGGACGGAGAGCGTTTTAAAAACGAAAACTCTGCTTTCAAATGTATCCGGATTAATGTAGACGTAGCCAGACACACCCAATTATGCAGCTCTACTAATGAGCTGATGATCTGAATCAGGTGTGTTTGATTAAGGTGACATGGGAAACATGCAGTGTTGGGGCCTCCAGGAATTTGGTTGGGAACTACTGCCTTAGAAAACAGTATTTATTACGAAAATGTAGTACAACTTAAATAAAATGTATTTAAATATATTTTTAATTACACATTTGTAATGATAAGGTTGCAATTTAGTACATTTAAAATTAATTTAATTTTAAACACACTACACATAATTATAGTCAAGTATTTTAAATGTGCTTTTAACCTGTTAAGCTGCACAAGGACGCTGGCACTCTCAACACTCTCTGTTTGCACATGTCATTATTTACAAATAGATTAATGAAACGGGACAAAATTAATCTTGACAAACTATATATCATTCTGAAGGTCTAAACCTCAAGCATCAACGATAGATCGCTATTTTTCGATGGAAAGCTTACAAGGAATGTATTTGTTAAATTTGTGTAAGCAGTACACATCAAAACATCCATAATACAAAAGCAGTACATATCAGTTTCGTGTAATATTGTGTCACAAACGCATCCACTGCTGTAAATCCCGGTTTAGAGAGGTAAGGGTTCACGGAACAACATCAGATTGAGTACTTTTGTCCAATGAAGCAATAACGTTGTTATATGGATGGATATTCCTTTGTTTAACATTACGTCTCCTTTCTTCAGGGATAGTTATTGTTTGTATCCGTTTTGGAATAGCTCATATTCAAAAAACTGTCTTGGTTGTAAAATAAAACAAATGTTTGTGTAGTATACAGTAGAGTTGAGCCGGATACTCGGTTGAAACGAGTATCCGGTACGGATAAAGCACTTTTGCCGAGTACGAGTATCATACGAGTAATACGAGTCAATATCTGTGCTCGGATTGAATAAAAATTCTCATTGGGTAGCTGACTGTGTCTGCGTTCTGTGATAGGCTAGTCACAGCGCCTCTCCTACACACATACAGGTTTAGGGGCGCTCACATATCGCGCCTTTTGCGCTCAAGTTCGTTATTTCAATTGTAGGAGCGCGGTATGCGCTCATAATGGAAGCGACGCTGCTTTTTCTAGGCGTGTCCACCGCATCGAGATAAAAACATCTCAAATTTTCAGAATACCGCAAGCGCACCGCACCTTCTTGTAACGGAGAGCGCAGCTGATGGTTGCTTAGCAACGACAAAGCGCCTCGGAGCGCAACCGCCCGAGCACTTTGGGAAAAAGGAGAAAGCAGCGCGCCTAGCGTTTTCCATGCGTTTTTAGGCACGATATGTGAACGACCCCTATTGTGTTGCTGTGTCCCGCTCTGCTCACTCACACACAGAACACTGAGAAGAGAAGAGAACAGCGCGCTCTCTCTCTCTGTCTCTCCCTCAGTCACTCAGGTTCGCGGGTTTCTTCAGCTTCAGGTTTGTTTTTTACTTTGGTTTGTAGTACTTACTTATTAACCAGTAGAGTTTTGGTAAACGTGGGGTTTGTTCAGACGTGGTGCTTGGTAGAATGCGATTTTTTTTTTCTTTTTAAACCTTTTAAACCAAGAGAGTGTCTGACACTTTCTTGCTGTATTTCATAAAAAAAAAGGAAGTAGTGGTATAAAACTATATTACAAATTAATTAGCTACACACACACACACACACACACACCTGGTGTAAAAAAAAAAACTAGCAATATATATATATATTCACTAATCAGTTGTTCCAAAAGGTGGCAGTGCTGGCCCTGAGCCATTGTTTTACAGTAGACAATGAAACTAAAAAGACTGAACAACAACAACAAAATAAGTAGACTGCACTGCAACAACAGCAGTGGACTATTGACATGTATTGATGAAGAAAATTAGGTCAATTTCGATTTCCGTTGCATCACTATGGAGGTCTGTTTCCGCCACTGAATAAAAAACTAATACAAGGTAATTGTGATCTTTTATATCACAATTCTGACAGTTTTTCTCACAATTGCAGGTCTACATTTTTTTTTCAAAATATTATACTGATTATATTGTTATATATTTGTTATATAATGTTATTATACTGATATTAACTCGCAATTGTGACTTATAATTGTGAGATATAAACTCACGATTCTGATAAAGTCAGAATTGCAAGATATAAATTATTTTATTTTTCCTCCTAATTGTTGGTTTATATGCAATTCTGAGGGAAAAAAAGTCAGAATTGTGAGTTTGTATCACACATTTCAGAGAACAAAATATTTTTTTATGTAAACACTTGGAATTACTTTATTTTGTATTGAGTGGCGGAAAAAGGCTTGCATACATCACAGTCTAAATGACAGATCCACAAGATGTTATCAGCATAACAATGTCAGAAGCCTTAATAAATGCGCTGAGAGGAATATAAGACCAAAAGGAATGTTGAGAGCTCCTTATCTAATACTCAGAGATATAGTCGGATGCCCATGAGCACACTGTGCCAGGAGATCATGCTAGTCCAGAAAGGTTATAGTGAGAAATTCAACTCAAACTATACTTATCAAGGTCAGCTGTCAGACCAAAACAACATTCAGCCTGAACTCAATGAGTCTACAAAGCAGCTGTGCTCAAACTCCTTTTTAATCGAGTGAGCGAGCCAGCAGTGCGGTCATCACAAATCGGCAGGGATTTCAGCATTGCTCAGTAGGGCTATTAGGATTACCACCGCCTGTAAACAGTATCTGCTTTATCACTCATTGTCACAGCAGTTATCTTCCAGCTCCTGTATGGGTATATATAGTGTGTGAGTGTGTGTGTGTGTGTGTGTGTGTGTGTGTGTGTGTGTGTGTGTGTGTGTGTGTGTGTGTGTGTGTGTGTGTGTGTGTGTGTGTAAGCTAGCGTAAGAGGATCATACAATATAACAGTTCAATGTGAACTCTTTAAAACTGTTTTGTTTACATGTCTTGCTATGGTGGTAAGTTTATGATTTTGTCATTTAGAGCGATCTTTCCTCAATGTTTGACCATCAGAGAATGAATTAAAGCATTCATTTTAGGAACAACACACAAAGAAAGTACAGACTAGCCAAAACATCCAGAGTTTTGCAAAAAGGCATGGATCATTTGAATTTTAAATGTATTCAAATTGTATTATGTTAAAATATTTGCTCGTATAACTGTACAAAGAGCCATAACAAACTGTACACTGTTAGACTTTGCTGTAATTTTACAGTTACTTACTGTAAAAAAGTACAGTAAAATACCATATATATGATTTACGGTTAACTACTGTAATACACACTGCATTATGGGTATTTCTGTATTAATTTTACAGTAATTTACTGTATATGGGAATTTACAGTATTTTGCTGTAATTTTACAGTTATTTACTGTAAAAAAGTCCAGTAAAATACCATATATATGATTTACGGTTAACTACTGTAATACACACTGCATTATGGGTATTTTTATTAAGTTTACAGTAATTTACTGTATATGTGAATTTGCAGTATTTTACTGTTTACACAAAAGCAGTAGTGCTACTGTAAATGAAGAAGACAGGTTTCTTGAATGTGCTGCGGACATTTTAATAGGCCTAAAACATACATTTACATTTAGTCATTTAGCAGACACTTTTATCCAAAGCGACTTACAAATGAGGACAATGGAAGCAATCAACAAAAGAGCAATGATATACAAGCGCTATGACAAGTCTCAGTTAGCTTTAGGCAGTACACTAACAAGGTTTTTATATATAATAAATAAAAGAAAACCGATAGAGCAGAAAAGAATAGAGCAAGCTAGTGTTAGAGGCATTTTTGCTTTTTGTTAATTGTATGATAAACAAAAAGAAAACAGAATACAAAAATATTAGAAATGCTACTGTTAGTTTTTTAAAGCATAGAATTAGAATAGAGATTGCTAGAGTTAGAGGGTCAAATAAAGATAGAAGAGATGTGTTTTTAGCCGATTCTTTAATTCGATCCAATTCGATTTCAATTGATTCTTGAAAACATCAAGACAATATGCACATATAGGCCTATTAAAATGTCATATGATAATGTTTTATAGTTTATAATCTTGTTCGAAGAAAATCATGAATCTGCATTCATTTTCTCATTTTAAAATTTATTTTAAAAATCACACACCCATACGCATGTTCTATTAGTATTTATAATAAATAACGAAATAATAATAAACAATAATAATAATAATAATAAATCCACAATTGGGTTCCCACCGTTTTCAAAATAGGCTATCAGAAAAAATACAGACTGGTATAATTTAATTTTATTATTATTTGTGTAATGTCATGGTAATACACAAGTGGTGATACAAATGTAATTTGTAAATTATTACAAACAAATATATATATATAAACTTTACTTACACATCACACAATTTAAACTGTTACTGCAAAGCCCGCGCAACAACCTGGCAGAGGTTATATAAACTGAGGTTTGTGTCCAGTGCGCATAACGGACGCCCCTTATGAATGGATCGCCAGACGCCAGCTGCAGATTTTCCTGAGGTAAGTAGGCTACTTTTATTTATGTTTACAAACTTTCAACAAATGTATTTTATTAGTTTATTTTTGATCGTAAAGCATTACCAATATCAATTCAATAAAAATATATGAAGAAAGCAAATAATAAAATCGAATTATTGGCTATGACAAGCAGGACTGTTCATTTTCCTCAAAAACTGCTGCTTTGACTGCCATTTCCGGTAGACGCACCGAATGTAATATTAACACGAATAATGGTTTTCCGTTTTTTACGGCCAGTTATGGTGTAGGCCTATTTTACTCGTCAATTAAACGAATAACGTTACCGTTAAATGCCGTTAAATGAGTGTGACGTCATTTGAAGTAGCGCGCGTCTCAAAGGCTCTCTCGCGCGCTTAACCCCTTGCGCGCGCGCTCTCTCTCTCGTACGCCTCTCTCTCTCTCTCTCTCTCTCTCTCTCTCTCTCTCTCTCTCTCTCTCTCTCTCTCTCTCTCTCTCTCTCTGTGCGTCTGCTCTATTCAGGAACACACACAAGTTCAAGTTGCTTTACTGGCATTACATTTTAATTAAAGTATTGCCAAAGCATTTGAAGTATGTGTAAAATACAGAATATATTTACACCACCAAAGTAATAAAGGAGATAATAAATGAGTACAAAATAAGAGAGAGAAAAACAGCAGACAGTATCTCTAACATATACATTACTTATAGCAATTCCAATTAAATGTAATTTCATGAAAAATTACAAATCATTAAATAATTAAGAATCTTTATTATGGCTTCTTATTTGTTAATAGAAGGAAGGTCTCAAAGTCAGTGCATTTAAATTTTCATAGTACCAGTAATTACATTTTACATGCTGTGTATGCTAAATATTCTCTTCTATCTTTTCTTTCAGTGTTGACTGTCATCTTATTGTGTAAGTGATACATTTAGCAGTCAGCCTAGATCTGTGATTTATCATGTTCATAACATATGGTGATAGTCAATAATCACTGATGAAAATTATGTTTATTCTTTCTCTCTTTTGCTTTTGTGTCAGGCAGGCACTACACCTTAAATACTCTTTTAAGGGCCACACCACTGAGCATCTTTGGCTTTGTAAGTATATGTTTTGACTTACTATCAGATACAGTATTTGACATTAGATTAACTGCATGTTATGCAACAACTAGAGTCATCAGAAATGTAAAAGACAGATGATCAAACATCCCACATCTGTGATTTTCCATGTTCATAACATACAGATTAGTAAATAGTCATTGATGGAAAAAGTTTTACACAAACATATACAACATCTCTCCCATGTTCAGTGAAGTTTCCTCTCTTTTGCTTTTGTGTCCATGAGGCACTACTTACGAACCCAAAGGCTCTTTTAAGGGCCACACCAGAAAACAGAGAGAGAGAGAGAGTAAGGAATAGTTTGAGAAACGGACAAAGGTGGACCAACACATCCACAACACGTCGCAAAGCCACCAGGAAAAAAATTAACAAAAAAAACAGAGCACATGCAAGTATGTACAGGTGCAAGTATTGCAGCTTGTGTGTTTCAGATTTAAGAATTTTCTGCAGTCATGTTGTCACGGTCCTGCTGGTGTGCCCAGGCTGGCCACCAGATGTCTCTGTGTTGAGCACATGGCTTGTTGTTTGTTGGTGCCATGTGCTCCCATGTCGATTGTCTGTCCCCTCCCATCTTGTTACTTAATCAGTGTTTCAGTGGCTCCAGCTGTGTCTCCCTCGTTACCCTCGTTTGTCTCTCTATATAGTTCTCCTTGTGTCTGCAGTCCTGTGCTGATCCGTTGTCTTTCGTGTGTCTAATGTCGTGTGAGTGTTTCATGTCTGACTGTGCCCCAGTCTTCTGCCTGCCTGCTTGTTTTTCCCCTTCGGGTGGTTTGTTCTTCTTTGTTTTATTTTATTATTAAAAGAACTTTTTCCCCTGCATTTGAGTCCTCGACCTCATCTCACGTGACAGAACGGATCAGCCAAGATGAGGACTCAGCAGAGGAGGGGTTTGGACCACCCACCACCCGCCACTATCTCCAGCGCCCTATACCAACGCATCCTCCAGTTTGAGGCCCTGAGCTCCTGCCGTCAGCAGGGCAATGACGTGAGGAGGTTTGCCGTGGAGTTCAGTGGTGCAGCTGAGGGGCTAGATTACAATGATGAGGCCCTCAAGGACCTCTTCAACAGCGCCCTTGACGAGCCCCTCAGCTGGTGGAGGATGAGGGGGCTGGACCACCTCACATTTGGGGAATTTGTTGAGGCTTTGGCACGCCCCAGCTAAGGTGGCTGGTGTGCCTCAGGTGGTGGGCGACAAGGCTGGGATCCCGAGGCGGGTATGTAAGCTGGAGGATCCCCCCATGAGGTCTGTACGGGCAGCCGGCATGTCTCCAGTAAACTCCAGCCCGGTGGTCACAGAGTCCGCTCCAGAGCCCGCTCCGCCTCGTGAGCCGACAGAATCCGCTCCAGAGCCCGCTCCGTTCCGGGAGCCGACAGAGTCCGCTCCAGAGCCCGCTCCGTTCCGGGGAGCCAACAGAGTCCGCTCCAGAGCCCGCTCCGTTCCGGAGCCGATGCAGTCCGCTCCAAAGCCCGCTCCGTTCCGGGAGCCGGCGCAGTCCGCTCCAGAGCCCGCTCCGTTCCGGGAGCCCGCAGTCCACTCCAGAGCCCGCTCCGCCCCATGAGCCGACAGAGTCCGCTCCAGAGCCCGCTCCGCCCCGTGAGCCCACGCAGTCCGCTCCAGGGCCCGCTCCGTTCCGGGAGCCCACGCACTCCGCTCCGTTCCGGGAGCCCACGCATTCCGCTCCGGTCTGGAAGCCCACGCGTTCCGCTCCGGTCCGGGAGCCCACGTACTCCGTTCCAGAGCCCGCTCCGTTCCGGGAGCCGACAGAGTCCGCTCCAGAGCCCGCTCCGTTCCTGGAGCCCATGGAATCTGCTCCAGAGCCCGCTCCGTTCCGGGAGCCGACGGAGTCCGCTTCAGGGCCCACTCCGTTCCGGGAGCCGACGGAATCCGCTCCAGGGCCCGCTCCGTTCCGGGAGCCCACGCAGTCCGCTCCAGAGCACGCTCCAGTACGGGAGCCCACGGAGTCCGCTCCAGGGTCCGCTCCGTTCCGGGAGCCCACGCAGTCCGCTCCGTTCCGGGAGCCCACGCAGTCCGCTCCGTTTCGGGAGCCCACGCAGTCCGCTCCAGAGCCCGCTCCGTTCCGGGAGCCCACGCAGTCCGCTCCAGAGCCCGCTCCGTTCCGGGAGCCGACAGAGTCCGCTCCAGAGCCCGCTCCGCCCCGTGAGCCCACGCAGTCCGCTCCGTTCCGGGAGCCCACGCAGTCCGCTCCGTTCCGGGAGCCCACGCAGTCCGCTCCGTTCCGGGAGCCCACGCAGTCCGCTCCGTTCCGGGAGCCCACGCAGTCCGCTCCGTTCCGGGAGCCCACGCAGTCCGATCCGGGAGCCCATGCAGTCCGATCCGGGAGCCCACGCAGTCCGCTCCGTTCCGGAAGCCCACGGAGTCCGCTCCAGAGCCCGCTCCGCCCCGTGAGCCGACAGAGTCCGCTCCAGAGCACGCTCCAGTCCTGGACACCGCTCCGGTCTGGGAACTCACAGAGCCGCTCAGGGCCAGCCCACCTTGCACCCCTGTGTGCCCATTGCTCCAGGCCCTCTTCCACTCCACGGGCCTGGCCCACCTCCCTCCTAGACATTTTTCTGTTTAGTGTGTGTGGAGTGTCTGGGATCCGCTCCTTAAAGGGGGGGTTATGTCACGGTTCTGCTGGTGTGCCCAGGCTGGCCACCAGATGTCTCTGTGTTGAGCACATGGCTTGTTGTTTGTTGGTGCCATGTGCTCCCATGTCGATTGTCTGTCCCCTCCCATCTTGTTACTTAATCATTGTTTCAGTGGCTCCAGCTGTGTCTCCCTCGTTACCCTCGTTTGTCTCCCTATATAGTTCTCCTTGTGTCTGCAGTCCTGTGCTGATCCGTTGTCTTCGTGTGTCTAATGTCGTGTGAGTGTTTCATGTCTGACTGTGCCCCAGTCTTCTGCCTGCCTGCTTGTTTTTCCTTCGGGCTGGTTTTTGTTCTTCTTTGTTTTATTTTATTATTAAAAGAACTTTTCCCCTGCATTTGAGTCCTCAACCTCATCTCACGTGACACATGAAAAAAACATCAGCACACAGCAAACCATAGGTTTGCTTGTGGAAATGAGCAATGTCCTGCTTCCTTTAAAACTTTTTGGCATTTAGATCCCACATGCACCGAAAACACAGACATTGTTATATATAGTCAACAGAATGTCTTACCATCAAAAATACAGTTACAATGTTACTGAAAGCAAAAACACTTTTACTTAGTGTACCTTTAACGTCATTGTACATTCAGGCAATTAATGGCGTTTTCTGACAAGGATGTGCAAAAACTATACTATTTAAACAGAAACAATACTGGCAATAACTGCTGTTGCACAATTTGTTACCTAAGTTGTTACGTAAAGTATAACATAACGAGATAAACTAATTTCTCCTCATTTTCCCTCTGTTTTGTTTCAGATCAGCCATCAGTGTTTTACCCGTATGGTGGCCAGCCAACTGGGATGCTTTGTTCATGTTTTTGTTTAGATATTGTCATGATTTGTTGTTATGAATTCAGTTATATAGCCATCAGTGGCTTACCAGCATGGAGGCCAGCCAACTGGGATGCTTTACATGTTTGTTTAGTTTTTTTTTTTTTTTTTATGTATTGTTAACACATTGTTATGATTTAAATTATATAAATTCAGTTCTATATGCGATTTGTTATGAATTTAGTCCTATATATATATATATATATATATTTGTAATGTTGCATCACAATGATTAAATAAATAAGTAAATAAAATAAATGTAATTGACAGTGACAGTGAATAAAATGTACTGATGTGCATTGACTCAAGTTACTTCTTTGGAATTTATTAAATTCAATAGCATTCATGTAAAATATTCAAAATAAAGATATAGTATAATAAATAGTGTAAAATAAATTATAGTAAAATTGCTGTAGCAATATACTGTAAAACTAAGTTGCGGTAAGGGTATTGTACTGTAAAATGATACTAAGAGCATCATACTGCAAAATGAAACTGCGGTAAGGGCATCATACTGTAAAACACATTTACAGTCAAAGTACTGTAAAGGGACAGTTACAGTAACTTACTGGCAACAGTGCTGCCAGTAAGTTACCGCAAAAATACAATAAAAAGTCTAACAGTGTAGGTAAGCTATTTTCAGATTGATTACCATAAAAAATGCCACTATGAGTTGTTATTCATACAACATACCCAGAGACAAATATACACAAATTAAAGCTAATTAAAGATGCAAATTTGTCAAGAGAGTTTTACCATGAAAACAGCAAGCTGTCAGCTCGCTAATTAAAATGATGCAGCTAAAACATTAAACTACAAAAAAAATACATTTAAAAATGTAGATCAACTTGCCAGTTTCTAGGATAGTCAATTAGTCAATTATTGTGACCCATTCTCATACCCAATGAGTGACACACAAACACTGTAGTGGATATTTCAATGCAACTAAAAGGTAAACTGTCAACTATCTTCAATAGCACAAAATTTAGATAAAGAAACTTAACGGAAAACTGAAAAGATTCTGATCTAAAGTGTTTAAAAACTGCTACCATCAAGTTGTGACACTGTATACAACTTTGTAATGAGTGGCTTTGTGTCATATTGTGCAAAATAGGAGTAAAGTGTGAAATTGTTGGATATTTGTTTCTGCATATATTCACATACGCCCATACAGTCTGTATTATATACTGAGCAATGCTTAAGCACAAGCTTTTAAACCTCCCTGGGGACAAGCAGACACAAACACATAGACATCTAAATCACTACCGCTGCTTTGAATCATCCTGTTCCTTCATCCCCTGTTCAGCACAAATAATCTAAATCGCTCATTATACATGGAGCTGCAAATCAATGGTAGCAATTAATTACCAGACAAATGGACCTCCATTACCCAGAGTCATCATCAGATCAGTCCTCCCTTTTATTAGTTATGCTGATGATAATAAATGTAGACTCATCAGTCAAGCCAAACTAAAAGAACAGCTCATATTTCCCTAGGGCATCCAGCACAGAAGATCTATAGCTCAGACTGAGTATATAATGGATGGGACAGAGATAAACACGAAGTCTCTGTGGGTAAACAACTTCGATTACAAGTCCTTCAAAGACCTTCAATGGAGAAGCAGTTGCTGCGGGCATGAGTGGAACCTGAGGTCTTCTGCATCAAACTTTTGATGTAAACCAGAGAATCATTAAACCTCGAGCAAGCACTCTTGCCTGGTAACTTTTGATGGTCTCAAAAAATTAAAACCCAGGAGACAATGTGAGAAACCTGAATAAGAAGTTGGCACTAATTGGTTGTTAGATTTGAGCTTCTCCAATAAACATACAAAAACAAATTAGCAAAGATCTGGAAAAGCTTGTTTTATAATCTTAGAATCCTGCCAATCACGGTGACCCTTACCTCCCCTCACTCTCAAGACCTTAAAACATAATTTAGTTCCAATGCTGCTGGTCCTCATACATGGAATGGTCCTCCTATATCAACTGTATACCTATTGATGACTGTTCAGTCTACTGCTCTTTTATAGTGGACATCCTGCACATATCTACAGTCAATCCCAGTTGGGGTAGAGCCAAAAAGAAATAGAGAATAAAAGACTGTGTAAGCCCGGTGCCCAAAATGTCTGGGCCCCCCTAGAGAGGAACTGTGGGCCTGGTGTCAGTAATCAACGGGAGCTATCTCTTGCATATAGCAGCAACATCCAGGACGCAGCACACTGGGGGTTTCACACCCTGTGCTGACGGTCCGCACGATGGACCTGCTGCAGTCACCATTCCACCCTCCCCTCATCACCTAAAATTCACTGAAAAATCCATGCAATGTAATATGTACAAAAAGTAACCATACATGTTTGATATCTTTTGAAATGTCTCAGTGCGTCTGGTAAAATGGTCTCATTCTCCCAATCATAATGAAAAGCTAAAGGAAGTTCTGAAATATGAGAAGTATAGTGTACAGCGTAAGGGTGTGCCCTCCCCCCTGATCTTCTATTCAGATCGCCTCCTGTATGTAAATAAGCATTCCCTGCCACAGGATATCAAGAAGCCTTTTGGTTGAAAATTCTAAAGACTAATTATAATAACAAGACCACCATTTGGTGGGCTTATTGAATTACCTGGGTTTATAAGGAAACGGGACACAAAGTTCTGGGAGTCTGTAGGCTGACTGCCCGCACAAATCGCTGTGTGTAGTTTTCATTTGCCAGGTAGTATTGTTAACTGATGATTCTATTCTTGTAACATTGGAGATTTGAATTATTGCTTCGATTACCTGGTTAATAAATTGTAACGTTTGATTCTATTCTGACTGCCTCTAAAGATTGCTTTCTCCCTATTAGAGTAGCGGATTCAGATATTTCCGCAAGCCTGCGTCCAGTTTAGCGACGGCTAATCACCGCGTCTTTTCAAGTGTACTCGGATGCAGGGGCGGGTTAATTCCATTTAGGACGGCTGACGCCGTCTGGTCAAACTAAATTGGCACGCCCATACCTCTGACTTTTGATTTAATGTTACTTTAAACAAGGATTTGACCAATCCAAAGTTATTACGAGTGTTGTACATTGACCTACTAACATATCTGATAATGGCCAAAACCTTTACTGAAGTAAACAAATGAACTAAAGTTCTGAGGGGCTCCAAGGGGTTATCCATGTCTATGATTGTGTACGTGTGCATTGACGGCAAATCTTAGATACATAACCATAATTACCTCTGATTGACGACCGGGCCTGACGAGATTGTGTCCGTGAGACCTGAAAAACAGGGCCTCTGAGCGATATAGTTTCCGTACATCTGAGCGGGTAAAGTATTAAACGGAGCTGAAAAGAATAATCAATCATTCGTTTTCATATTTTAATGATGCACAGATATCATTAAAACCTTTTCATTTATGGAGTCAGATGAAATAACGAGATAAAATATATAAGAAGAAGTGTTCCATTTTAATGTTCTTGTTTTGTCGTGAAAAGGAAAGACTGTAACACGCAAAGCCCTTCACCCGCGGAACGACTGCCGTCATTGGATCGTTCCAGCCGGGCCTTCTTACAACTGCTAGTTTGGCTCCACCTGGTGACCTCTCTTTTTAACCCACAGGTGTACCTTCTACGGAATATCACAAGGAGGCCCCACATATGTCAATTCAGTTGTTGCCATTAATTCGAGTGGCTTCCTTGTTGTAGGAACTTACCTGTCACACATCATTACGTGATGCAGCTCCCAAATTGCTTTGGGAGTCACTTTAGTCACAGTTTGAATCACAAACACTGTGAAAGTTTGAATTGGAGTAAACAGCTGGGAAAAGCACTGGATGAGTGGTTCAGCAGGCAAACCAAGAGTTGAATTTGAAATCAAGCTTTGATTTTTGAGGAATTCATGAGACATAACCTTAAAAAGGGACAACTTTGACAGGTAACCTATGGATTTTTAGTGTTGGAACAACTTTAAATAGACCACATAGAGTCCTTGGAATGAAAAAATCAGGAGGTACCTTGTAAGATCAAATATAATACGGTACATTGGACTCTGGAGCCAGAGAATAATTCCTTCATGCTGCATGAGGCAATATCTGTTTTTGGCCATTAAAAGTTAAAGGAGCCCACAATAACATTTTTTTATAGTTTCTTGGCACTCTAGACTCATGCTAGGCTTTGTGTAACACAGCACTCTTCACCAACCTTCATTCTTTCTACCAATACACACTACCAGCAAAACACTACTTTGCGCTTAGCAGGGACAACTGTTTTTGGTGGGTAAGTCTTGCAATGCATATCTTTTCATCTGACATCTTGTCTTTTTTGATTCAGTGCCAAAAGCCTGTTTTACACTCTTCTTTGGGTGTGGAGAAGACTGGATGCTGTTTATTCTGGTGGTCCCCCTGGAAAAGTGCTTTCCAGCATTATTTTGGGACATTTACAAGCAGGATTCATGTGTCCATTCCAAGACATTAATCAATGACAATTACAAATATGTTATATGTACTCCAATGTTGATACATCCAGGATGGCAATTCCTGTATAGGAAACCTACAAAATAACAGTCCAAATCATCAGTGTTTTGGCAAGGAATAGGCCACTGTTTCTGAAACCCAGGCACACTTCCATCTCTACAGTATGTCTGGACTGGAGCCTACTACATTGGGCATGTCAATGCCCTGGTCTCATTCTTTTCCCTTCCCAGTCACTTGGCCAAGAGTGAGTTGATGACTTACTTAAAAAGGTCCTGTGCAGTTTTCTCATTTTGGACTGAATTCTATGGTTCATACGGTTACTGTCTGATGACAAGTTCACATAGACATGCAGTCTATACTGAAAAAAAAAACCTGTGGTGCAATTAAGGATTTTGTATTTTACAGAGTGGCTTAGTGGGATATTTTATCCCAGCATAATTTTTTATGCTCAAGCTTTGTTCTTTACTTAACCCTTAAGCTTTCATCTTCACATCTACTTGTATTCAATTCTCCAAACTTAATATAGCAGCCCTCTTCCAAAATAGCCATGTAACCACATGGAAATGTATTCACTTCATACAGGTTATCAAGGATAAAGCCACCAAACCTGCATATCTACTGTACTGTTTCAAAAAATACCATACTATTCCACACTGCAGGAGTCTGCTTCAATGGCTCATGTGACATTGCCACAGCACCATGCTAAATTACAAGGACAGTCCCCTTGGAATGACCTGGGGTTAAGTGCCTTGCTCAAGGGTAAAATGGTTATATAATCTGTATTGTATTTATTTAGTACAGCATGAAACTAGTTTATGGTTAAATTCATGTCTGTAACTTTTACAATATTGCCATAGAGCAGTACCATTAACTTATTAGAGAGACAAGCCTGGAGCATCCTGGAGTTAAGTGTCTTGCTCAAGGGCACAATAGTATCTGTTCACAGGTCACATTTTGTGAGGAGCAAATTTCCAGTTACCAGCCCTGAACCTTAACCACTACACCATAGCACCAGTTTGTTAATAAATGGGGAATATGAATCTGCAAGTGTTTGGTTATCTGTCCAGGCCTCGTGTATAAAATCCACAAATAATACGACTACTCTAGATTTGATTCAATGATCATATAAAAAAAAAAAAAGAAAGAAACTGGTGTGAAAATCTAATTTTTTAAGTCTGCCTCAATTTACCAGTTAGTTTAGTGAAACTGAATTAGATTAATGCAGTTTAAAAAAATGAATACAATTAAGGCAGTGGCTGTTTGCACTAAGTGCAAACCATATTCAAAAAACTGTCTTGGTTGTAAAATAAAACAAATGTTTGTGTAGTATACAGTGTTACACACAAATAAAAAAGTGGAAAATTGTTTATTTGAATTCTTGCGCTCTCTCCCGAGGGCTGTGATGCACGCTGTGTCACACCTGTCATGTGATGGGGGCGAAACTTAGCAATCGGCTTTTTTGACAAAATAAACTTTTCTTTTTTTTTATGTGTATGTGTGCTTTGTGGGGAATGTGGCTGTATCTGTATGATTAGCATCTGTGTGGCAGATATTCAGCTGTAATTACTCAGACTGAATAGGGCTATCACTATGAATGCCAATCGGCCGTTATGGACTATATGACCCATATATGTATGATTATCATCTGAATTAACCCCGCACATCAGTGTATGATTACTGACAAACAGCTATCAGTGTAAATATTTGGCCATATCAGTGTATGTCTGGCAATCAGAGTAAGTACGTGAGTATGTACTAGCATACATAGAAAGCATTTTTTTTATTTCTTTCTTTTTATTACTCAAATTATTATTATTATATTTTTTAGTGGTCAAATAAATCACTTATATGATGTCTAAGATTCTGTCTACAATAATTGTATAATTGAAAAAACATACAGTGGTATGTATAATGACTAAAATAGTTTAGTTTGTAGAACTCTTCAATACATTTGGGAAATAAATATTTACCAAATATTTATGTATCTCATTCTTTTCCCTTCCCAGTCTCTTGGCCAAGAGTGAGTTGATGACTTACTTAAAAAGGTCCTGTGCAGTTTTCTCATTTTGGACTGAATTCTATGGTTCATACAGTTACTGTCTGATGACAAGTTCACATAGACATGCAGTCTATACTGAAAAAAACCTGTGGTGCAATTAAGGATTTTGTATTTTACAGAGTGGCTTAGTGGGATATTTTATCCCAGCATAATTTTTTATGCTCAAGCTTTGTTCTTTACTTAACCCTTAAGCTTTCATCTTCACATCTACTTGTATTCAATTCTCCAAACTTAATATAGCAGCCCTCTTCCAAAATAGCCATGTAACCACATGGAAATGTATTCACTTCATACAGGTTATCAAGGATAAAGCCACCAAACCTACATATCTACTGTACTGTTTCAAAAAATACCATACTATTCCACACTGCAGGAGTCTGCTTCAATGGCTCATGTGAGCTGGACAGGGCCAGCGGAGGCCAAGGTGAGCTGGACGGGACCAGCGGAGGCAAAGGTGAGCTGGACGGGACCAACGTGGGCCAAGGTGAGCTGGACGGGACCAGCGGATGCCAAGGTGAGCTGCACAGGAACAACTCCTGGGGGCGATCTGGAAGCGCTGACTCTCATGGGCACTCGGGTAGTGCTGTGTCTCGGGGGCGCTCTGGAAGCGCTGAACTGGACAGTACCAGCGGGGACGAAGATGAGCTGGACGGGACCAGCGGGGACGAAGGTGAGCTGGACGGGACTAGCGGAGGCAAAGGTGAGCTGGACGGGACCAGCGGAGGCAAAGGTGAGCTGGACGGGACCAACTTTTGGGGGCGCTCGGGTGGCTCTGACTCTCGTGGGCGCTCAGGCGGCTCTGACTCTCGTGGGCGCTCAGGCAGCTCTGACGCTCGGGCGGCTCTGACTCTTGTGGGCTCTCGGGCGGCTCTGACTTTCGTGGGTGCTCTGAAGTGCTGGACAGAACCAGCGGAGACGAAGATGAGCTGGGCAGGACCAGCGGAGGAACTTGAGAGCACTTGCGAGGAGGCGGCACTGGAGGGCGCTGGTGAGGAGCAGGCACCGGAGGGCACTGGCGAGGAGCAGGCACTGGAGGGCTCTGGCGAGGAGCAGGCACTGGAGGGCGCTGGCGAGGAGCAGGCACTGGAGGGCGCTGGTGAGGAGCAGGCTCTAGGGCTGGGCTCCAAACCATCCCCTCATAATCCACTAACAAGCCCAGGGGTACCAGGGGGCGCTCGGGTAGTGCGGAACTGGACGGAACCAGCGGAGACGAAGACAAGCTGGGGAGGACTAGCGGAGATGAAGATGAGCTGGACCGGACCAGCGGAGACGAAGATGAGCTGGACGGGACCAGCAGAGACGAAGATGAGCTGGGCGGGGCCAGCGGAGACACTAGTGGGCTGGTTTCGACTCGACTCGGGACCGGAAACATCCCAGACACCGGTAGATCCCCTCTCTCCAACACAATCCTGTGGTGTCTGGGAGATCCATAGGGCACTGGTAATTTGCCCCGAGCCAAAACAGATGGAGGATTGCCGCGTCGTGGAGCTCCGTCACCGCTGCGAGCCCGCAAGAATTCCCCAACGAACTCCACGAAGGGGAGATTCCGCCGACTAAGGGCGAAGGCGCAGGCGGCGAAATCCATTGCCATGAATGAGGATCTGTTTGATTCTTCCTTCTTTGGAGGTCCGTTCATCTTTAAGGGTCGGTTATTCTGTCACGCTCCACGGGGGAGCCAGGAACGAGGAGACGAGGATGAGATTAAAAACTGAAGACTTTACTGGTATGGAGGTAGACAGACACAGATGACTTTGGATAACATGGGATGAGTATAACATAACACACATTACCATTGACATTAACAATAACGGACAGGAAACATGGGGCAGAACAGACTATATATAGGGAGACATAACTGGAAATACTTGGGACATAATCAGGACACAGACTAATCAACTAATGCCAGGACACTAGGACAGGAAAAAACAAATATGGGCATGGAAAACACAAGGCAGAGGGAGACAAAATCTGACAGTATACTACTTATTGGAAATAGTGGCAATTATCTGTACCTCAGTATTGTAGTACATAATAAAAAAGTATGCAATAATAACTTATTGAGGGTCAATTTTATTTTATTCAAATTATTAAATGGATGCCACCTTATTTTGACAATAAAGCCCTCCTTGCACCTACCCAATACTTTATTTTAATATTTTTGATTATTTCCTTAATTTATCTTGAAAATAAATGCCTTTCCGATGCAATATGAGATTTGAAAAGGGAGAAAAAAGTTATCCAAAAGGAAAACTCGAACCTGTGTCGATCGCGTCAAAATGAGTATGACACAAGTTTTACCATATTTGCCACTGGAGTTGACAACAGCTAACAGGCTTTTGTAATCTTGACCAGACCAATCACACGTTGATGGGCGGAGTTAGTGTAAATAGCCTCTGCCATCAAGGCGGGCTATTTGCACTTAGTGTAAAAAGACACTCTGTTAAGGAATGAATCTTCAAAATCACCTGTGCATAAATTTAGTAATGAGATTATATTACCATGAAAGCTTGAACAGAACTACTCGTACAAATGTGGTAACGATCTGCCACAGTAATAGGGTATTTCTCAGCAAATAATGATTACATTTGCATTTGGCAGATGCTTTTATCCAAAGTGAATTATACTGTACTTAAAATATACATTGTATAATTTGATATTGCTGTCCCTTAAACTCATGACCTTGGTGTTGCCAGCACCATGCTCCTCTGTTTAAGCTACAGGAATGATTTATTTTATTAATATGTGATTGATATGTGAGATATTAAATCAGCATATCATAATTAACTGGATTTACCCTCAAATTATATTATTTAAAAGTTCTGAAGAACATCCAAAAGTCACTAACCTTACACTGACAGCATTAGAAAATGAAAAAAATATTGCACATGCAAGGTTCATTTATATCCACTGTGTGATGCCATATCTACCACAACGCTTAAGTGTATAACAGACATCACAGAATTATTGAATTTATAACCTACATGGCTTTTCTACACTATTCAACAACTATTCTTGTACAATCAACACCACTAAACAGCTCACTCTCAACTGCTTTCAGTGTAGTTTAAAAAGGCCCTATATCTCGGGGCTGGCATTTATTTGCAAAGGAAGACTTTTTGTTTGTGTTTGCATATCCTCCACAAACAAACACTTCATCTGTCTTTGGGCTTCAAAGTTCCCTGTGGAGAGCAACGGCACCAAGGCACAGTTTAAAAGAACTTCAGAAGAGAATGCAGAGGGCTGGGCGACAGGCAAACAATTACACACCCAGAGTGTGATCAAACACAGAGAACAAGACAAATAAATACACATAAACACAAATCCACATGCACCTACTGCATGTGTTAAATGCTTAAATTAATGACAATGAAAGATACACCAAAAACTGAAAGGCTTCATTCCCTACGCAAATGAATGTGACCCAAATCTGAAGTTTATTGTTTTATTCTTTATACAGTATAACTGGCCAAACATTGGTTAAATGAAATACATTGATCTGAATGTGTGATCCTCATAAATTGACCCATATGTGAAAAACATTCCTAAATGTTCTGCTAAACACCTAAAATGTGTATCTGATTCAAATAAAGAATTATAGCAAATTAAGAACATTATCACATAATCAAATAATGATCGTAATAATTAAAGTCAGCATGAAATTAGACAACAATATCCATTTCCATCAAAAGTTATGGATTTAATTTATGAAAAAAGAGTAAATCTATAATATCACATAAACATTTGCAAAATAAAGCACTTTTCCATCCCATGTGTAATATGGAATGTGGAAACTGTATATAATATCAAGAACAAATTTAAAAGTTACTGCAATTGGGGAAGTCTGTGGCTTTTGTTTTTGCTACACAATAAAATGACTTTTGCCTCAAAGCATGCAAATTAAATAAAATAACAAATGCTGTCATGTTATTTTGCATTCAGATATCGGATGTTGGGAAAGCAATCGTTATTATAAAATTATTAAACCAAATCATTTTGATGACAGACTTTGGCTCTGGCATTTCACAATTATTACATTTGGGATGGTGTGCGCTGGTTAGTTCAGTTATGATAGTCTGATATAAACCTGAAATCTGTGGGTGACACTTCACTTTTGAAATTATTGTTTGTTGTTTAAAAAAGTAAGTATTTGTTATCAGTTATGCATATGTGGGTTTTATGTTAGATCTTCTGTTGTTTAATAGATGTTTATTGCATTATTTTAGTGCCATGTGTGATACCATGATGGTGTTTTGTATTTGCATTATTGACTCTGTGCACCATCTGTATAGTAGTATGGCTCAGTATATTAGTACACCGTTTGTAGAAAGAAAGAAAGAAAGAAAGAAAGAAAGAAATATAGAAAGAAAGAAAGAAAGAAAGAAAGAAAGAAAAATAAAGATACATATGTAAATATATTGCCTATAAGTGACTGTAACAAATGGACAGAAAGACAGTACGTAGTTCAAATTAAAATGTCAACATGCAAGCACAAAGGCAACTATCTATATCTTGTAATAGGGAAATGCTGTTGTAATATTAAAACTGTCCAAGTTTTACAATTTCTCAACACATTTTTCAGTCTATCGTGTTAAAAGTAGGATTACAGACAGCGCTAATCTGATTCAGGCCACCCTTTTACAGTAATGAACTATGGTTTTCCAGGATTACAACGATTGTTTCATACAAACACCCGATGCCTCATAATCTAAACCACCTAATACCATGATTTAGCCTACAGTCTGTCCATGTTTACATCTGTTAAGCACAGAGACAATTGTCTCTTGATCAGGCCGTACATAAACAAGAGTAATGAAGTTTGTCAGTTTGTGACCAGATGGAAATAGGTGAGACAGGAGCAGCTGTCATGGCCTGTGGTTCTTGGGCAGCGAGTAAGCGTGCATTACAATCTTTCAGAATCCCAACAAATGACGACACTTTGGAAAAAAATCCACGTCATATAGCAAGCCTTGGTGTATACAGACAAGTCTTTCTTTCTCTGGCTGAAATCCCCAACCCATAACCTCACCCACCCACACGCTCCAGCAAGAGAGAAAGAAGACAAAAACATGAAAATGAAATCTAAATGAGATATCAGCCCCGGACTAACGTCAGTGCTGACATTCTGTGCAGATTTCCCAACGTGAGGTGAATGTGCCATGTAGATACTCTTATCCCGCTGATGCTCTCTAGGTCTCCACATTCCACGGAAGTGGCACAGGAGTTTACGTCAAGAGCCGGCATCTGTCATCACAAGGGTCAGGAAAGGTTTGACTCTTATACGCATACACAACGATGAGGAAACAATGAGACAAAGCCCCAAAAAATGTGAAGGACATGAGGGAGTGAGACAGAAACTGATCATTGTTTTAGTTACTAGAACTATTTATGTAACAACTTCTAACACAACCTTGACAAAGTGCTTCATAGAACCAAAGTTTACATAAACCTCCACACAGGCCCTTTGCCAGCTATGAGGCCACCGAGGTCCGGACCTCGGTAAATGTTTCATATTCAAAAACAAAATTTGTTCTCTGAATGACTAATTTGCTGTTAAACTCCTCATAAAAATATTCAAGATTTTATTTGTCACATTCACAATTATACAGAATGAATGTCTGCATGACATGCGTAATTCAGTTTAGACAGTTTGCAAGACTTTTAGCATCTGTGGTATAAAAATTATCATTGCCAGATGCTGACAAAGTAAACAAGTCTCTTTAACCTCGTTGAGAGAGTTTTGAGTGAGGACGCGGGCACAGTCTCCGGCTATTATAAGCATTTCTGGACTTGTCTTTTCAACTTAATTTGACACGTTAGAAAGTTAATAAAGTAGAAAGTTGTAGTTGACACTCATTTCATAAAGTGAAACATAGATTCATTACACATAGAGTGCAATATTTCAAGCCTTTATTTCTTGAAATTGTGATGATTATGGCTTACAGATAAAGAAAACCCAAAAATCAGTCTCTCGGAAAACTAGAATATTGCATAAGATCAATAAAAATATATTTTAAACTTAAATGTCAGGCTTCTGAAAAGTATGTTCATATCTATGCACTCAATACTTGGTTGGGCCTCCTTTTGCATGAATTACTGCATCAATGCGGCAAGGCATGGAGTTAATCAGCCTGTGGCACTGCTCAGGTGTAATGGAAGCCCAGGTTGCTTTGATAGCAGCCTTCAGGTCATCTGCATTGTTGGGTCTGCATCTCTCATCTTCCTCTTGACAATACCCCATGGATTCTCTATGGGGTTCAGGTCAGACGAGTTTGCTGACCAATCATGCACAGTAACACCATGTTCATTGAACCAGCTTTTGGTACCTTTGTCAGTGTGGGCAGGTGCCAAGTCCTACTGGACTTTAAATCAGCATCTCCATAAAGCTTGTCAGCAGAAGGAAGCATGAATGGCTCTAAAATGTCCTGGTATATGGCTGTGTTGACCGTGGACTTCAGAAAACACAGTGGACCAACACCAGCAGATGACATGGCAGCCCAAATTATCACTGACTGTGGAAACTTCCCACTGGACTTCAAGTAACATGGATTATGTGCCTATTCACTCTTCCTCCAGACTCTGGGACCTTGATTTGCAAATGAACTTTCATCTGAAAAGAGGACTTTGGACCACTGAGCAATAGTCCAGTTCTTTTTCTCCTTAGCCCAGGTAAGATGCTTCTGACAATGTTTCTGTTTCAGAAGTGGCTTGGTAGCCCTTTTCCGGAAGATGTCTGAGCGTGGTGACTCTTGATGCACTGACTCCAGCTTCAGTCCACTCCTTGTTAAGCTCTCCCAAGTGTTTGAATCAGCTTTGACAGTATTCTTGACAGTATTCTCAAGCTTGCGGTCATCCCTGTGGCTTGTGCACATGAAGAGCTCTTAATAGTTTTCATGAATTTTAATTTTTTTTTTACCTAGGACCATACATTTTGTTAATATTCAATTTATCATGTTAAAATGGTCTGTTGGCTCAGTCTGAACATGTTAAACAATGATTGTTAAATGAAACAACAATATTGTCGATTATAAATGCAAAGTTTTTGTTTTTTTTACGCTACAAATCCATCCTTTTTTTTTATAAATGTTGGTTTATGTCAAAAAAAAAAGAGAACATGCAACATATGACATCAGGGACTCATACTATAAACCGATCGCACCAGCCTTGTGTTGATGTAACCCCCCCCCGGGTCCGCACCATCACACCGAGCGGGTCTCAAACCCGGGTTTCCGGCACGGGAGGCGGGCGCTCTAACAAGGAACTCCAAAGGCTACAGCCTCTAGCGTCAGTCGCTAGAGAGCCTCTTTTTGAGGTCAGGAGAGTGAGGTTTACACACCGCCTTTACTGGCATACACATCTGTTGCATTGACATCCCACAGTGGGTATTAACGCGTCACCTGTGTGACGAACCTTCTTTTTTTTTTTTTGTCCAGTCTGCGTTTTCTACCCCCAGGTGTAGGTCTCACTGGCTCATCCAGGCCATCAAAAGTGTTATTAGAGTTTAAAGCACTCATTTTGAAGACTGAGCACAATCAAACGCTTCAAAATTGGTCGAGAGGACATATCGCATTTAGGCTAAAAACAGGTTCGGCGCTTATAGCTGTTTGGAAAGGAACTGCATCTTGCAGTACATTTTAAACAAGGAAATATAGCGATTTGGCATTAAACATTGATGGAGCAGTGAATAGGTTCAGTACACAGCAAAATGGCATGACAAACTCATTTTTTTTACATTTGGCGTTTATCGCGTTTTGGAAAAGAGCTCTTCACATTTTCCTACCCAATTTCGTCCTTCCAGTCAACTTTGCATTTAATATGCTTTGATACAGCACTCCTTGAACATCCACCCCTTTCAGTAATGACCCTCTGTGACTTACACTCTTTGTGGAGGGTGTCAATGATCTTCTTCTGGACCATTGCAAATTCAGCCGTGTTCCCCATTATTATGGGTTCAAAGAACAAGAGATACCCAGAATTTATACTGTATGGATGGTCCTTTATTGAAACATAAATGTAAATATGCTCATATTTTGAGATACTGGTTTTTGACTTTCATTAGCTATAAGCTCTAATCATCAAAATTAAAAAATTAAAAACCTTTTTAAGTGTTTTACTTTACACCATACTCAATTTTAGATGTACCTGTATGTCATTCAGTATAGTAGTTAACATTTTCAGGTATCATGTTATAAGCATTCATAAGAGCACTAGACAACGTTAACAGCTATATAGCATTTGTTATTAATACAAACTATAAAAGTAATGTATTGTTGCAGGATGAATATTAAACAACTGATAGAATTATCCACCCCTGACTATGGAACATACTTAAAATATTTTTATTAAATAAATAGGGTGGACTTCTGGTTTAGCATCTGCCATTTGAAGTCGCAGGATCGGGAGCTCTGCAAACTGATCGCTATATTTACTTTCCACATAAGTTACAACACGTTTTAATTTACTTGTTACAGTTGTTACATTATTTTGTGAGATTTTTCATTACCTTGCGCCTCAATGTCGAAGGCTCCGCTACAGAAAAAGACTGACACTGGGAGCTCTAACGGATCTGCAGAGTCAGCTAAAGATGAAACTAGCATAACGGATGGTGCTACAATAATGGCAGCAATTAAGTCCTTGGAAGCTGGAATTTACCAAAAGTTTGATGCTCATGCAGCCGAGTTCCGGAAAGAAATATCATCCCTGCGAGAAGAGGTGCACAATTCGTTAACGGCGGTAACTTCAGAAGTGAACGCGCACGAGGAAAGACTGACTAGCCTGGAAAATGCGACATCAGCGTGGACGACTAGTTTACAAGTGCTTGAACCGGCCGTGGCCTCCTTACGGAACGAGATTGCTGCTCTTCAAGCTAAGTGCACAGATTTGGAATGTCGTTCTCGCAGAAGCAATGTGCGTCTTGTGGGTATTCCCGAGGGTATGGAGGGCACACAGCCCACAAAATTTATTGCAGAAGCACTGCAAGAAATATTCAGCCTTTGTGAACCCCCGCTTCTGGCTCGAGCCCATCGTACGCTGGCAGCACGACCCGCGGAGGGTCAGCGGCCGCGGGCGTTTGTCATATGCTTTCACCGATTTGACGTCAAGGAGGACATTCTTCGGAGGGCCATTCAAACCAAACAGCTCAAATTCAAAGAACAAACTGTCTACATTTTCCCCGATTTCCCTCCTGAGATTGCAAAAAAGAGGGCAGCGTATTATAACGTTAAACGAGTGCTGAGGTCCCGATCTGATGTGAAATATGGCCTGAGAGGCCATAATCACACATGACGGTGTCGAGCACAAGTTTGATACACCAGCTGAAGCGATGGACTATGTGAACACTTAATGACACTTAATGACCCCTTAAAAAGTGGACACAAACTATTTGGTTGAGGTAATTTAAATGTCCGCTGGTTAAAATTTGCCGCTTGTCTTTCATTGACTAATTTAATTTCAGACTAATTGAAAGATTGTATTTTTTGAACTACCCGTTCTATTGTAGACATTTTCGTTATACAGCCTGCTTTGTCTTGTTGAGGTAAAGTGAATTATTCTTCACAGGAATTCTCGACGTGGTGCAATAATAATGAATAGTCGAGAAAGTTGTAGAGTTAAAAATCCGTTTTGATTCCCCCTTTTCTCTACTCTTTATAACAATATTTAAAAGTTCAGTTTCATGTTTTGGTTGTAACATGATCTAGAAGTTTGCAGAGTTATGTTCGAGTTTCGATCAAAAGTGACTCGCACGTATCATTGGGTGTTAACCCAGGGAAGCGTACACTCCGCCAAGGGTAGTGTTAGCTTGGTTCATAGGTGGAGAGTGGGTATGGGGAATAAGGGTGGGCAAGGTGGGAGGGTGTGGGGTTCTGTCTCAAAGAGTTCATTTCGAAGTTCGGTCATTTTTCACAGTGTTCATTTTTGTTTATTTTTATTTAATATTTTTATATATACATTCTGTTGGGCTCTTTTTTTCCATTATTTCTCTAAACACGATGTATTGGTACCTTTCATTTAACACAGTCATATGGCAAACTCTTTGAGATTTGTCAGCTGGAATTGTAAGGCTGTTAACAATCCTGTTAAACGCAGCCGAGTCTTGAACCATCTGAAGAGCTTAAGGGCAGACTTTGTTTTTTTTGCAAGAAACACATCTTCGCTCTGTTGACCACTTTAGATTAAAAAGGGATTGGGTTGGACAGGTTTTCCATTCAATATTTCACTCTAAATCTAGAGGTTGTGCAATCTTAGTGCATAAATCTGTTCCGTTTGTGGCCTCTGACACTATTGTAGATCATAAAGGAAGATACATTATTGTATCAGGAACACTTTTCTCAACCCCCTTGACCCTTGCAAATGTTTACGCTCCCAATTATGACGATCCTACTTTTATTTCCTATTTTTTGTCGTGTATCCCTAATATTCATTCACACCCACTTATTTTGGCTGGGGACTTTAACTGCGTTATGTCTCCTGTTCTTGACAGATCTTCCAAAAAGATCATAGCTCTATCAAAATGCGCTTCTATTATCCACACATTCATGCAAAAATATGGTATATGTGATGTATTCCGCCATTTGCATCCGTCTGAAAGGAAGTATTCTTTTTTTTCACCAGACGTTCAGATGTTCACCAGACGTATTCTCGCATTGATTATTTCTTTCTGGACCATAAATTTCTTCCATACTTACAGGACTGTTCTTACCAAAGTATTGTAATTTCGGATCATGCACCAATTATATTAGATCTTCAGATTCCATATCAACCACCTAAATGCTGTCAGTGGCATCTTAATCCAGGTCTCCTATCTGACAAGGATTTTATTGAATTGATCTCCTCCAATATATCAAGTTTTATGGAAGTCAATACTACGCCAGGCATGCCATACTCTACTATTTGGGAATGCCTGAAATGTTATTTACGTGGTCTAATAATTTCTTATTCATCCCATAAAAATCAAGAGAAGAAAAGACGACTTAAAGAAATATCTAACTCTATAGCACTTATTGATAGTCAGTATGCCTCAGATCCATCTCCTGAACTTTTGAAGAACGCCAGTTCTTACAGGCAGAATATAACTTATTATCAACCGATGAAGCTGAAAACTGACTCTACGTGCTCAACATAGGGTTTATGAGCAGAGTGATAAGACTGGGAAGTTACTTGCCCGCCAGATTCGTGAGGCTGAAGCATCTCGAATGATTCCCCAACTAAGATTACAATCAGAGCCATCACTGTAAACTATAAAGAAATTAATTCTGAATTTAAAGAATTTTATGTTAATTTATATTCCTCAGAATCCCCACCAGATGATTTTGTAATGAACACCTTTCTTAATGGAATCGAATTTCCCACTATTAATAAGTTGTCTCGTGACTCTTTAGAGAAGAACATTCAAATTGAAGAAATTAAGGAATCTATAGCATCTATGAAATCTGGTAAGGCCTCAGGGCCTGATGGGTTTCCAACAGAATTCTATAAAGTTTTTTCTAATTTATTAAGCCCAATTTTACTTTTGGTTTTCTCAGAAAGCCTTCAGCATGGTTGTTTGCCTGCAAGTCTCTATCAAGCGACTATTTCGCTGCTCCTAAAGAAAGACAAGAATCCACTGGAATGTGGTTCATACCGTCCCATCTCTCTGCTAAATTGTGACTACAAGATCTTAGCTAAACTTTTATCTGTCCGTGTTGAAAATTCTGTGGGTCAAATAATTTCACCTGATCAAACTGGTTTTATTCGGGATAGATATTCTTTTTCTAATATTAGACCTCTTTTTAATATAGTGTATTCTTCCCATTCAAACAACCCAGAGGTGGTGCTGTCACTTGACGCGGAAAAGGCGTTTGATCGCGTTGAATGGAATTATCTTTTTCAGATCTTAGGAAAATTTGGATTTGGCCCCATATTTACTTCTTGGATTAACCTTTTATATGCAGCCCCTAAAGCTCCTGTACGTACCAATAATGTATTCTCAGAGTATTTCAATCTACAACAGGGCACAAGACAGGGTTGCCCCCTTTCCCCATTGTTGTTTGCTATAGCCATTGAACCCCTTGCAATTGCCCTACGGTCCAGTGCACAGGTTTGTGGTATAATTCGTGCAGGAACAGTGCATAAGGTTTCTTTATATGCTGATGACCTTCTCCTTTTCTTATCTAACCCTCTCTCTTCTATTCCTCAAACTCTCTCTATTCTAGATATCTATAGTAGTTTTTCAGGATACAAATTAAATTTCTGTAAAAGTGAACTGTTCCCACTGAACTCACCTTCCCTTCAGATATCATATTCAGACTTTCAATTCAAGGTTATCAGGAATCGCTTTAAATATTTGGGGATTCAGGTGACCCGTAAATATTCTGACCTGTTCAGTGCCAATATTAGTCCTCTCCATAACCATGTTAAGTCTCTCTTTATGTCCTGGAAATGTCTTCCTCTGTCTTTGATAGGAAGGGTGAATGTTATTAAAATGAATGTTCTTCCTAAATTTCTATATCTTTTCCAGTGCCTTCCTATATTTATCCCCAAATCCTTTTTTACAATTTTGCAGAGGAATATTTCTTCTTTTATATGGAATAAGTCAAAACGAATTAATCAAAGTCACCTTATGAAACCAAAGTGTTTGGGTGGCCTGGCTCTACCAAATTTTCAAACCTATTATTGGGCAGCGAACATTAGGAATCTGTTATATTGGGTACAGCAGGATCTACAATTAAAGGAGTATCAATGGGTACGGATGGAAGCTGCCTCTTGTATACCAGCAACCTTAACACCCTTACTAAGTGTACCAGTTTCTTTTAAGTATACTACTTTAATTAAAAAAACCCAGTTTTTAAACATTCATTAAGGATTTGGTCTCAGTTCCGTTTAGCATTATACCTTAAAGACCCTTGTATTCAAGCGCCGTTTTTTTGTAATATTTCTTTTCCACCCTCTTTGATGGACGGGGCCTTTAACATCTGGAGGGAACATGGTTTAGCTACAGTTAGTCAGCTATACATAGCTAACAATTTTGCATCCTTCACACAACTTAGAGAGAAATTTGACTTACCCAGCTCCCATTTATTTAGATACTTTCAGATACGGAACTTTATTGGCAAGCAGTTTTCTAACTTTCCCTTCTTGCCAAATAAAAATATACTTGATGAGATTTTAGACCTGTACACATCATTGAAATGGGCTATTTCAAAAATATATACTATAATTAACACAAAACAATCCCCCTCAATGCGCCCACTGAAGGCGCTCTACAATTGAAGGAATTGAATTTGAGGCTTGAGGAAAATACGTGGGATCTAATTCTTGCCCGAATACACTCATCATCCATAAATTCTAGACACACTCTCATTCAATTTAAGGTTGTGCACGGAGTCCATTGGTCTAGAACTAAACTAAACAAAATATTCCCTGATTTTGACCCAACCTGCCTTCGCTGCGAAACTGAACCAGCCACGTTATTGCATTCTTTCTGGTCCTGTCCGAAACTGTCTGATTTCTGGAGGAAAATCTTCAGATGCTTTTCTGTTATTTTTTCTTTACCATTAGACCCCAACCCCTTGACAGCGTTGTTTGGCATTCTTCCCGAATCTATCAACTTAAACACATTACAGGCTGACAGTGTAGCCTTAGCAACTCTACTGGCTAGGCGACTTATTCTTATGAATTGGAAGTCAGCAGCTCCACCTCCTTAGCGCCAATGGGGTTTTGATGTTTTACATGCTCTCAGGATGGAAAATATTCGGTTTGCAATAAAACAAAAGCCAAAACTGTTTTTGAAAGTCTGGAGCCCATTTCTGGAATATTTAAAGGAGACAACTGTATCTTAATTATTATTATTTATTTTTTTTTCCTCTTCTTTCTTTTTTTTTCTTTTTATTTATTTATTTAATATTTATTTTTTTGTTACATACTGTATTTGAATATATAACTATACATGACTTGTTTTATTTTTTCTAATCCGAATTGGTATGTTATATGAAGATATGTGCAACATCTATTGTATTTGTATTAGATTACAATAATTTGCCTTACATTTTTGTCTGACCTAAAATGAACCAATATAAAAAAAATAAAAAATAAAAAAATAATAATAAATAGGGTATGATTAAAAAATTATCATCCCTCCAAAACAGAGAAAATATATTTCACAAATATCTACGTGTCTCTCTCTTTTAAAATGTTTATAGTGTAAGTGTATATAAAGAGTTTTATTTGTATTTGTTTGCTGTTACAGTATAGTATATAGTATACAATTTTTGAACACACACACACAGCCCCCGGACATCACTAATATTCAAAGCCTGGCTACGGCCATGCCTTCACATGCAAAATATGCAATAGATAAGTCAAAAATAGTTTTGCACAACCTAATTCTTGTAATTAACATCTCACAATTTTGACTTTCCCTCTTTCTCTTTTTTAATAATTGCAGCTTTAATATTCCCAGTTGCATCATCTTGTGATTGTTCACCTTCATGGGAACTTCGAACTGCGTCCCCTAGGGGTCGCTATGGGGAACGCCGTCAGCGTGACCTGTGTCTGAAGCATAGATACAAAAACACAACCTGTTGATGACAGCCTATGACGTCACTACCGGCGCGACCACAGTACAAAGGGTGCCGGGAGAATACATCATCCACTTCTTTCATCTTCAATGACTGCTTTGTTTGAAGCGTGCATTCTGGTAAGAGTACAGTTTTGTATCTATTATCATGGCGAGCACTAGTAAGACATTTAAGAAGTGTGTGGATCCATGTACTTGCTTTTCGACACTCGATGACACACACAATCTATGCAATGTACTCGAGGGGGAAATCTGAGTGCACTGTGAGTTTTTTCTATGAAAAAGCTCCGATCTCGTTTGTCCCCCTTTCAGAGGAAAGAGTGGCAGCCGTCTGATTCCCGCGATTCGGGACCCATCGCTGCCGAGGCATGGAGGAGAATTAAATCTCGGGGTTCGCAGTTGGATCTGGCTGATGAATTAGAGAGGGAGCTTTCCTTTGACATGCATCGGCCAAGAACGAGGGCGAGTTGCTGGATTGTGATGATGCGATCTTTCTGACATCATCCGATTCAGTAGCAAGTGCTCTGCTGGGTTATGCCCAGGAAAAGCAGGAGATGTTTGAGGGCGAGGAAGTTGAGACTGAACCCTCCCAATCCTCCTGCCCTGCGTATTCATAGGTTTCAGCATACTAGTTAAGCTGACATTGAAGGGATGCATGAAAATGGCTATGAGGGAATGGCCCCTGTGGAAGAGACGATGGCCAGTTATCTCTCTGGGCGAGACATCCTGTCTCAAGGCTCCGTCCTTGCCATCTAAGCCTCTCAATCTTGCTTAAATGGCAGGGCATATGCAGCAGCAGGTCAGACCATCGCTTTGTTGCACACTATGGCGGTGCTTCAGGCGTACCAGGCTGATCTGCTGAAAGACCTGGATATGGGTTTCCAATAAAGTCCAGGTCTGAGCCTGAACAACGCAGTAGTCCTAGCCAATACAATACAACAAATTAAGCTCAGATGAGCTTTATTTGTCACATACACAATTATACAGAGTATAATGAACAGTGAAATGTGTTCTCTGCATTTAACCCATCCAAGTGGAGCAGTGGGCAGCCAACTGTGCAGCGCCCGGGGTTCGGTGCCTTGCTCAAGGGTCTCACCTCAGTCGTGGGCACTTCCTGCCGGAGCTGGGATTCGAACCCACAACCTTGGGTTACCTCGGGTTTCAAGTCCAACGCTCTATCCATTAGGCCACGACTGCCCTGTTTTAAATCAAGTTCTATGTTTCCTAGAAACTACCTTACTGACGGTCTGGACCTGACCCTTCGGACTTTGCTCCGGGACTAATCTCATGCGCAGGAACCAATGGATGAGTACGATCCATTTCTAAAGGCTATCGGCTATCGCAATGATTACCTCACTCGTCGATACTAGATCCAGGCTAGGATGAGAGCCCTATTCCAACGACCTCTAGCCCAGGATCATATGGCCAAGTCGTAGGTCTCTGTGAGAGCCTCCTTGGTCATCAGGGCACAGTGGTAGAGCTAGCATTGCTCCTCTCACTATAGAGGGTCACCTATGAGCATGCCGCTCCTTTCTGAGCGTCTGAGTTCCCTCTCATTCTGAGTATTTAGTTCTCCACTCCCTACAGCTCTGTGATAGGCGCTCTCCTTCTTGGTTGGGCTAGCATTGCTCCCCTCACCAATGAGGTTCACCTATGAGCATCTCTGAGTTCTCCACTCTCCAGAGCTTCCCTTCTGAGCGTCTGAGTTGAGTTCTTCGCTCTCCAGAGCTGGCTTTCAGCAGCCTCATGTTGTTGGGCCTCTTCATGCCTCCCTGTTAGGTTGCTCTCCTTGTTGGCAGAGCTGGCATTGCTCCCCTCACCTTAGAGGGTTACCTCTGAGCTTGCCGCTCCCTTCTAAGCGTTGTTGGTAGAGCTAGCATTGCTCCCCTCACCATAGAGGGTCACCTATGAGCATGCTGCTCCCTTCTGAGCGTGTGAGTTCCCTCTCATTCTGAGGAATGAGTTCTCCGCTCTCCAGAGCTCATTGATGGTCGAGCTAGCACTGCTCCCCTCACCATAGAGGGTCACCTATGAGCATGCCACTCCCTTCTGAGCGCCTGAGTTCCCTCTCATTCTGAGGAATGAGTTCTCCGCTCCCCAGAGCTCTGTGATAGGTCGCTCTCCTTGTTGGTCGAGCTAACATTGCTCCCCTCACCATAGAGGGTCACCTATGCGCATGCCGCTCCCTTCTGAGCGTCTGAGTTCCCTCTCATTCTGAGGAATGAGTTATCCGCTCTTCAGAGCTCATTGATGGTCGAGCTAGCACTGCTCCCCTCACCATAGAGGGTCACCTATGAGCTCTGTGTACTTTCTAAAATCCACCCGGTTGTAAGATCGCTCATCAAGTGTTCTGCGTTCTTTCTAAAAACCTGTACGGTAGTGGTAGTGACATCATAGGCTGTCACCGGCCAACAGGTTGTGTTTTTGTATGTATGCTTCAGACACGGGTCACGCTGACTGCGTTCCCCATAGCGACCCCTTGGGGACGCAGTGTCTCATTCCCCACTCGGGAACCATGGTTACATACGTAACCTGAGACGTTATTTAGCATTCCTCATTGTGCCATTTTATCTTAAAATTGTGACTAGTTCTCATAATTGTGACTATTACTGTTACTTTGATCCTCAACATTTTACTGTGACTTTATGTCTCATAATGTGACTTCCTCATTATTGTTATTTAATATTCTTCATAATTGTGCCATTTTATCTAACAATGTTGGTTGTTTCTCGTGATTGTGAGTCGTGACTATTATAAATTTGTATCTTGCAGGTGGAACGTTATATTATATCACATTTGCACATTTTTAAATCTTCATAATTGTGCCATTTTATTTATTTTGACTATTTTTCATAATTCTGACTTTGTGTCATACAATCTTGACTTTACATTTTGTAATTGAGACTCTCACAATTGCAATTTAACATTCCTCAAAATTATAACATTTTATTTTAGAATTGTGACTATTTCTCATTATTGTAACTTCGCATTTCGCAATCTTGATTTTACATCTTGTAATGTGACTTTCTCACAAATTGCCAATTAACATTCTTAATAATACTGCCATTTATCTCACAACTGTGACTAATTCTCACGATTGTGAATATTTCTCATAATTGAGACTTTTTATCTTGCAGTTGTGACTACAACTAGGATAGTTGCAGCTTGTAATACAATTGCTATTTTCTCACGGTTGCAACTTTCCTCATAACTGCCGTTTTATCTCACTTTAATTCTTATGATTGTGACTATTTCTCCTAATTGTGTAAATACTATCAAAAGGCTGCTATGAGCATCCAAGCCAACTTAACAGAGCGGCATTAGCTCAGCTCTCATCTATTGGCTCAAAAATTACATACTTCAGCAGGAGCTGACCTTGAAATATAAACTCAAACATCAAAACACAAATTAGAATCTAGTCACAAGCCACCAGTGAAAACAAAAATTGGCACTGCGGTTAAAACCAGTCCAACAGCATAGAAAAGGCAACAAATGGGGTCAAATAAAAGCTCCCTAAAGCTCCAGAGACACATTCAGTTGGACAAACATTGATCAATATAGGTAAATATGTGATAATATGTGAGGCTTAAGGTCTGAGGCAATAACTAAATGTGATAAGTGAAATCCAAAAGTGATGGAATGAGCGAGCAAGGGTGAAAGCAGGCTTTATGGGATTTCAGTCTCTCTGTCTCCAACTGACACACTGGAGATACTGCATTAATGCTCACAGCACCATCTGGCCTCTGTGAAAAGAACACCACGTTTCACCGGGATTTCAAACTTATCTGTCCTGGGATTATAGGGTGCCATCTTTGATTCATATTCAGAGCTGCTTTCTAAAAATGACTGTGCCTGTTATGTTATGTGTGACTGTGTGGGTGGAGAGGTAGAAGGAAAGTGAGAGATCAGGGACGGAAGATCAGAAAGACGTGAGTGTTTCATGGTCTGTGGTAAAAGAAGAGAACTGGTGGGCTTATCAGTCTAGAACGGCAAGAATACTATTCATATGCTTGACAAATTGCAGCACTAATTAAATTCAGAAACCGAGTAAGTGTGGAACAGAACAATCGTTCAAACATTTACAATCAATCTGCACACAAAGTGATGCAGTAAAGTAGGAGCTCTACTCAAACAAAAAGTACTCAAAAAGCGCCTATATTTTCGGACATAATATTAGAAAGGAATCCAGAATAATGATTTATATATATCAATTATGAATTAGTTTCCTCTTTCGCATCTCCTTGCACTGGAACAGACACATACATACACAATTATGTCAACATACACTTCTTGGCAAATATTATCCAAAACACAGTTAGTTATGTCTTCAGTGAACGCAATCAGTTTAAAAATAAACGGATTTGTATCATTATACTACCATGCATCAAGTCTTAAACTGACATCCGCCTATACATACCTGCTTGTCTGTGTCCTTAATTTTAATCAAGCAACAAAACACAGCTTTTATTCACAGCTTTTATTGTGGAAAGAATCCCAGACTAAAACTTTGAGAATCAAGTAAACCATTTTAGGACATTTTAACATTTTCAAAACATGAAGTGTTATCTTTCTATGTGGTCAATGGCAGACTTCATTTTTCAAGTGCTTATTGTGGGCTGCTCTCCAGTCCAATGAAAACATGCCCTCATCACTGATATACATGTCCTGACATGTCCTGACAAATGGCTGCAATTTTAATTGCTGGATTTAAAAAAAAAAACAAGCAAGATCATAACTTATGACCTCCAGTAAAAAATGCAAGAATAGTTCCACGAGGCCATAACATCTCCGTGATAAGGAGGCAAATTCACAACTATATCACTACACTGTTATCATACTACCACAGTAATTATTCATAAGGCATTCCAGCTGGTATAGTACTTTACTCTGCATTTCACAATTTCTCATGAGTGTTGTTGACCCTCAACCACCACTGATGATTAGTGACGGCCAGTAGCAGGGTTTAGTTGGTAAGGATCTAAATATCAGTCAGATGCTGCATAACCATTAAAACATAACGTCACATCTGACATAAACACCATATGTAATGAGCACAATGCTGGAATAAGAGCAGATGTTCTAAGAGATTTTATAGGGGAAAATGATCACAACTCACAATCCAATCCTTGAGAATATACAGAAAGACTAAAATATCTCAGACCTTGAGCCAAAAACTCATCACCCATCACCAATGACTTGTACATTCATTATATGGACAAAAGTACTGGGACACCCCATTCTTTAGAAGAGAAAGGGCACTTCCAAACTGTGGCAACAAAGATGTAAACATAATTCATGTACTTAAAATTTGTATTTGCACCTATGTTACAACTGTTTTGAAGTGTATGAAATTACTTTACCCATATGTACAAGTCATTTGTGTTTGGTGATTAACTTTTGACTCAAGGTCTGCATTTAAAGTCACATGAGAGGTGTTCAGCTGGGATTAGGACTTGGCTTTCTGCAAACCAGTCAAGTTCTTCCTCATTGGCTTAATCAATAATTAATGTTTTATCCTTGCTTTATACATAGAGGCACTGTCATGGTAGAATAGAAAATGGTCCTGTCCAAACTGTTGCTATAATAATAAAAGCACACAGTTCCATAGACTATCATTATATGCTTAAACATTAAGGTTTGTACTCATGGAAATGTGTTCAAAGGTGGTCAAACCTTTCATCTTTCATTAGAAGGGGGTGACCCAATACTTTTGTCAATATAGTGTAGAACATTAGTTCAACTCATGTCATTTTTAGGTCATTTACAGTAAAAAAAGTAATAATATAAAAAAATATATATACATATTAATGTTATATTGTACATATTAATTAATAATGTGATTTCCAGAACTTCATTAAAATGAAATTACATTTATGTTTTACAATTCCTAACTGTCATTAAATCCTTATACCAACCCCAGGGAAAAACAAATATGCTAAAATGTATTTGAAATAAATGTATGTCATGCTAAGTATACTACAAATACATTTACATACTTATGTACTTAATAAAAAATAGCCTGCAATGGTACGTGTTGCATACTAAACTGGTATACTTAAAGTCTGCTAAATTGAAAACTAATTTTGTACTTAATTCACTTTAAATGTACGGAAGTAGTGCTGAAGTCAAACTAAAGACGTACTGAATTATATTTGATTGTGCTGAAGTGGAGCTATTGCAAGTATACTTCAGGTACAATTTAAATGTATTGCATTCAAAGACTGATATTATTCAAAAATAATACAGTACTCATCAATAGTAACATTAAAACACATTTAGGCGTACTATTAAGAAATGTGCATTGAGCACAAGAAGTTCTTAAATAACTTAAAGTACTTAAATTAAGTGTAATTATAATCAGTATGTCTTTAAAGATATATCAGTAAATACATATGTTATTCGATTTGAATACATGACACCAATTGCTAAAGGCTAAACTAAAGGCTGGTTTGATGAGCAAAGACTCTTTTTTTCAGACTATGAATTCATCCAGTTGGAAGATTTCAGACATGGTAGAAATGTTTAGCTGATTTAAGAAAACATCTTGTTTTCATTTGTCACTCATCTCCTAGTAACCAAACGCATGTTTCTGTGTTAAGTTTGTGATCAGTTGTGTTCAGTGTGTGATTCTCAGTCATTTATGAAACCTAGTCATGTTCAGATTTTAAATCATGTAGTGTATTCCAGCCTTAACAAACATAAAAGGAACAAAAACACTCCAAATATTAATACTCATAATATTCATGCATATATTTATTAATATATATATTAAATATTTTGACGTGCTGTCTTATAGTCAAATGTAGCACTGGCTGATCGTAGTCTGTTAACACACCTTCTGAGATTCACTCAGAAGATAAATAGATCTTCTTCAGTGAGAGATCTAATGACTATAATTGAAACCATTTCAGAGTATTTTACTTGCATTTACATGGAAACACTTTGACTGGCATGATAAACCAGCCTGTTACCCACTACTGCCTGCATACATTAGAGAATGTAATTTAATAAAGTTTAATACAGCAATCCATTCAGGCAATAATATCACAAAATCACAAGCTCAAATAGCCATCATTGCTGTTTGCTTTATCTAAGATCTGTTGTTGAGTTGAAGTCTAATCATGAATGACATTTCTCAGTAGAGGAGGATGTTGGGCTCCAAGCATTGCAAGGCCCCCTGAAGTAATCACCATGTTAATTAAAACAAGGAAAAACAAGTCATTCATTAGCGTGTCTCAAGGTGTCTCCTCAATATAATCTATTTATAACTGCAACACAAAGAAAGAGACCCCAATTAACCTTCATATGTACTTTATACTTACAGTATATGAACTATTACAAGAGCTCATAATAACACATATGAGGGATAAAGAAAGATAAGAGAGTGGTAAACAAATACTTAACCATATCATAAAAATAGGGCAACACAAAAAATAAAAACAAATCTACACATTTACAAAAACTAAATGAAGTTCAAATGTTCTGCAAATTAGCATTCATGTGGAGTAGAATTCATCAAGAGTGCTGGCTTTGGAAAGGAAGCACCACATGTCCACCTCAATCTCTGTTTGACTGTAACAGGACATGACTAATTAACAGATCAGTCTGTTGGACGAGTCGTTACTGAGAAGAGAGGAAAAAAGAAAAAGAAAATACATTTCTTCAGTTCTCCTTACTAAATGTGGCTTGTGTTAAATTAAAGCTCATATTAAGTTGGAAAGGAAACAGAAGCACCATTGAAGAAAATACTTGACACTGTATCTTGCTATACCACTCATAATTTAACATAATTGAGCTGCAGTCAAGCATTTTTATAAAGTACATAACAACACTGCAGGCTATTAGCAAGAAAGAGAAAAAAAACACTGATACTACTTAAAGGTTCAATATTTATACATATATTTTGCTATTGAACTAGCACATTAAAACACAGCAAGTATTAACCTGACAACATAAAGAGTAACATTTTGATTGACGATATCAAATTAGAAAAAACTTCACACAAAATATTAAACTAAAAAAAACATAATACTACTAATTATATAAAATGAATGAACACCATAATAAATACAATGTAACTGTATAGGCCTACATTATTGCATTCATACGGGGATTTAGCATTTTTTGTGAGTTCCTTCAGTGAAGTTCAGTGAGAACTGGTCTGAACTGTGAAGTATGCTTTTGAACCAGCTCATAAGAGTAATTTGTGTTCATGAACTTGTCTAAACTGGTTGCTCTGTATGTTTTTGAATCACTAGACATACAGCACAACCAGTTTCCCTGCCAACAAGCCTTCAACGGCCCTTTACAGGCCCACTTATGTCTAACCTAAGGGCCCCAGTGGGCTGTCAGCACAGGACCCTTGAGAATTTGCTCATTGGCAAAACTTTGTCCCCTTAGATCTTACATCTTATATCTGTTTCACTTTAAATACCTTTCAGCTATTTCTAACTTAAGTTTTTGGTAAAAACTGTTATTATACATCTGAAATGGATGCAGTCACCACATAGGCTAACTAATGTCTACAATAGGAGTGCCCAACCCTGCTCCTGGAGATCTACCTTCCTGTAGAGTTCAGTTCCAACACTGATCAAACATACATGTCAAGTCAAGTTATTAAATGCTCCTTCAGATCCTAATTAGTTGGTTCAGTTATGTTTGACCAGGGTTGGAGCTGAACTCTGCAGGATGGTAGATCTACAGGAACAGGGTTGGGCATATATCTATATTGTCAAACATGTACAGTAGTCAAACGGATTTATCCACCAAGCTACTGTTATAAGCATGAGCCTCGTCAGACTGGTCGTGGCGGTGGTGTCGCAACAACATATAGTGATATTTTCAATGTTACTCAGAAAACAGGATACATGTTCAACTCATGCAAAATACATATGCTTAATGTTACACTGTCATATATGCAAAATAAATCTGTTCTATCTCTTGCTCTGGCTACTGTGTACAGATTATCTAAAATAATTTGCTGATTTTCTCTTAGACCTATTGGTTATTGTTGATAAAGCTCTAATTGTAGGAGATTTTAACATTCACGTAGATGATAGAAATTTCAGCAACGTGTATCCTGTCCTACTAGAGGACTGAATACACTGGATCATTGCTACACTCAGTTTAAGAATGCCTACAAAGTTCGTTCCCTGCCGGCTTTTGGCAAATCGGACAATGCCACCATTTTCCTCACACCGGAATATAAACAAAGGATCGTTCAGGAACCCCCGATGGAGAGGGAAGTAATGCGCTGGTCCTCCCACACTGAAGCTATGCTACAGGAGGCTCTTGATGACATCGACTGGGACATGTTCCGGGCGAGTTCATCTGACGTCAGTGAGTTCATGGATGTAGCATTAAGCTTTGTCAACACGCTAACCGAGCAAGCCACTGAAACGGTAACAATAAGGACATTCTCAAATCAAAAACCGTGGGTGGACAGAACAATCCGTGATCCGGTTAACCATCGCACTGCCGCATACAATGCCGGTCTTTTGTCAGGAAACATGAGCGAGTACAAAGCATCGTGCTATGCTCTCCGACGGGCAGTTAGAGCTGCCAAACTCCGATACAGGGAGAGAATTGAGTCACATTTTCAGCTCAATGACTCTCGACGCATGTGGCAGGGACTGAAGACCATCTGTTGCTCTGGAAATACCTCCTCCGCAGAGGTGAGAGCAGATCCATTGCTGGCCGAAGAGCTAAACACCTTCTACGGCCACTTTGAATGTAATGGCAGCAGTGTGACTCTGCCAATCAGCGCGTCAGGAAGCAGCAGACAGAGCAGCGATGATCATGTAATCACCATGTCGGAGGACGAGTTTCGGAGGGAACTAAAGAGAGTGAACGTCAGGAAAGCAGCCGGATCTGATGGGATTACTGGCCGCGTTCTGAGGTCCTGCGCTGATCAGCTTGCTGGTTTGTTTACATCCATCTTCAATGAGTCCCTCGCTACCTCTGTGGTACCCACCCTCTTTAAAAAAATCTATCATCATCCCTGTGCCTAAGAACAGTAAATCCTCTTGCCTCTATCGTCCAGTTGCCCTCACATCAACAGTCATGAAGGTTTTTGAGAGACTTGTAAAGAACCACATTTGCTCCTAAATTCCTGCTACTTTGGATACTCTTCTGTTTGCCTACCGCCCAAATAGGTCTACTGATGATGCCATCTCTCAGGTCCTGCATTCGTCCCTCTCACACATTGACAGCAAAAATGGCAACTATGTCAGGCTGCTATTCATTGACTATAGCTCAGCTTTCAATACTATAGTCCCCATCAAGCTTGCTGTTAAACTCTCAGACCTCGGCCTAAACACTTCACTCTGTGACTGGATTCAAGACTTCCTCACCTGCAGACCTCAAGTAGTGAAAATGGGCCAGTTCACCTCCAACTCCATCACCCTGAACATAGGAGCCCCACAGGGCTGTGTCCCCTGCTCAATTCTCTCTACAAACACGATTGTGGGTCCTCTCACAGCTCCACTTCTATTGTTAAATTTGCTGATGATACTGTGGTTCTGGGCCTCATTTCCAACAATGATGAGACCGCATACTTGGATGAGGTAGAGAGACTTACATCATGGTGCCAGGAAAACTGTCTCTCTCTGAATGTGAGCAAAACTAAAGAGCTGATTGTGGACTTCATGAAGAGACAGCAGCGGCCCTACATTCCTCTTATGATCAGTGGGACCCCTGTGGAGAGGGTGAGCAGCTTTAAGTACCTCGGTGTAAACATCTCCGAGGACCTGACTTGGACTGCACACATTCAAACACAGGTCAAGAAAGCCAGGCAAAGACAGGCAAAGCCAGGTCTCCTCTCAATTAGAGAGTCATTATGCTGAGACCTCCACTCTTAAGAGATCCCCTACCTGGATCGAGTGTTGCTAGGTTTCCTCTTGTTTAAGAGAGTATTTTTGCTGAAGCCTCCACTCTCCAGAGCTCCGCTTAGGCAGCACCATTAGTATGTAGTCTCTATTGTGAGCCTCGCTAGCTGTCCTTAGCGCCGAGTGTAGTCAGGTCTCCTCTCGCTTTAGAGAGTCAGTATGCTGAGACCTCCACTCGTAAAGAGTTCCCCTACCTGGATTGAGTGTTGCTAGGCTTCCTCTCGTTTTAGAGAGTCATTTTGCTGAAGCCTCCACTCTCTAGAGCTCCTCTTAGACAGTACTATGTGCATGCTCTTCCTGAGCCTCACTAGCTGTTTATAGTGTCGAGTGTACAAGTCTCCTCTCAATCTAGAGAGTCATTTTTCTGAGAACTCCACTCTGAGAGCCATATTCTGGTGAGCTAGTCTATGATGGCGAGCGTTTAGCTTGCCTGAAGAGGGGTTTTTGACCCTAGTTCTGCTGGGCAAGGATGGTGTTCCTCGAGTCTGTGACTTAGGAATCCAGCTTTTGGACACTCTTTCCCTCAGCATGGTGGCTTTGGCATAGCGTTCCCATGGCGCCCTCTAGAGGACGCAGCGTCTCGTTCCCTATTCTTAGGGAACGTCTCAGGTTACAAATGTAACCATGGTTCCCTGAGAATAGGGAACGAGACGCTGCGTCTCTTGGCCATCCTTCGGGCTTCATGTCGGCGTCCCTTTTGAAAAAAAGAGGATTATGTGCTCTCTTCAACTAAGAAGAGAGCAAATCACGGACGATCGCGTCTTTTTCAAGATGCCGCTCCTTTCCCCGGTGGAGGGCCGGGAGGAGAATCTTCCATTTCTGTTCTGCCGCTGGTCCAAGGGCCAGCGGTACCCACTTTCTCAAGAAAGAGCAATTTCATTTTCCTCCGGATTCTCAGGTCCATGTGACGCCCTGCTTCCTCACTCTCGCCCACGACCCATTTTGCCAGTAGCCAAGAGAGTACGGTTCGGGGACGACATTCCTCCCCACGCACCTCTGACCAGCCCTGTTTGGGACCCAGGCAGTTCGGTGAGGATGCCTCAGAACGCACCGCCTTCTGTACCATCCACCCCTACTCCCTTTCGCTGCACCACCACAGGTATGTCGATTGTGCCGTTGGAGCCGCTTGCACAGAATCTGGAGGCATGGCTCATGCTGCCCAGCCTGTCTTGCTGGCTCACGCGCACAATTCGACTCGGCTACGCGATTCAGTTCGCCAGGCGCCCTCCCAAGTTCAACGGCGTTCTCGAGACGTCGGTGGCAGTCCGGAACGCCCCTGTCTTGCGCGAGGAGATTGCTGTCCTCCTGGCAAAGGATGCAATCGAGCTGGTCCCTCCAGCCGAGAGGAGGCAGGGGTTTTACAGCCCTTACTTCATCGTACCCAAGAAATGTGGTGGCCTTCAACCAATCCTGGATCTGCGAGTTCTGAACCGGGCTTTACACAAGCTCCCGTTCAAGATGCGGACACGCATGCGCATTATCAAATGCATCCAGCCCCAGGATTGGTTTGCAACGATCGACCTGATGGATGCTTACTTTCATGTTTCCAACCTTTCTGTGAAACTGACCGTTCCTACAGTTTGCGTTCGAAGGTCGGGCATGGCAGTACAGGGTCCTCCCCTTCGGGCTCTCCCTGTCTCCCTGTGTGTTCACGAAGGTCGTAGAAGGCACCCTTACTCCGTTACGGGAGGTGGGCGTCAGGATCCTCAACTACCTCGACGATTGGCTTATCCTAGCCCAATCCAGAGAGCAGTTGGGCGATCACAGGGACTTGGTGCTCCGGCACCTCAGTCAGTTAGGGCTTGGTCAACTGGGAAAGAGCAAGCTCTCCCTGTGCAGAGAATCTCTTTTCTCGGTGTGGAGTTAGACTCGGTGAGTATGGCGGCACGCCTCCGCGGAGAAAGCGATGCTCAAGCAGTGCTGAACTGCCTGAGTTCCTTCAGAGGCAGGAATGTGGTACCACTGAAACAGTTTCAGAGGCTCCTGGGGCATATGGCATCCGCAGCTGCAGTCACGCCACTCGGATTGCTTCATATGAGACCACTTCAGCACTGGCTACACTCCCGGGTCCTGAGGTGGGCATGGCGCCGCGGTACACTGCGAGTGGGTATCACCCAGCAGTGTCGCCGCTCCCTCAGCCCCTGGACGGACCTTGCCTTTCTACGGGCCGGGGTGCCCCTAGAACAAGTGTCCCGGCATACTGTTGTCACAACAGATGCCTCCAGCACGGACTGGGGCGCTACATGCAACGGGCAGGCAGCCTCGGGGCTCTGGACAGGGCCCCGACTGCTTTGGCACATCAACTGCCTAGAGCTGTGGGCAGTGCATTTAGCCTTATGGCAGTTCCGGCCACTGCTGTTGGGCAAGCACGTGCTAGTCCGCACGGACAACACTGCGGCGGTCTCATACATCAACCGGCTGCGAGGTATACGATCCCACCGCATGTCACAGCTCGCCCGCCATCTCCTCCTCTGGAGTCACATGCAGTTCAAGTCACTGCGCGCTGTTCACATCCCGGGGAAGCTCAATCGTGCGGCCGACGCACTCTCACGACAGCTCACACTCCCCGGAGAGTGGCGACTCCATCCCGAGATGAACCGGCTGATCTGGAATCGATTTGGGGAAGCTCAGGTAGACCTGTTTGCTTCCCCCGAGTCCTCCCACGGCCAGCTGTACTTCTCTCTGACCGAGGGCCCCCTCGGCACATACGCACTGGCACACAGCTGGCCTCGGGCCTTACGCAAGTATGCGTTTCCCCCAGTGAGCCTACTCGCACAGACACTGTGCAAGCTCAGGGAGGACGAGGAGCAGGTCCTGCTGTTTGCGCCCCATTGGCCCACCCGGACCTGGTTTCCCAAACTCATTTCCCTCGCGAGAGCACCTCCCTGGCGCATTCCTCTGAGGAAGGACCTCCTCTCTCAGGGGCTCGGCACCATATGGCACCCGCGTCCAGATCTATTGAACCTCCATGTGTGGCTCCTGGACGGGACGCGGCAGACTTGAGTGGTCTACCACCGGCAGTGGTAGAGACCATCATTCAGGCTAGAGCTCCTTCAACAAGGCAAACCTACGTACTGAAATAGAGTCTGTTTGCGACCTGGTGTTCTTCTTGCCGAGAAGACCCCCGAAGATGCACGATTGGAGTAGTGCTTTCTTCCCTGCAAGAAAGGTTGGAGCGTAGGCTGTCACCCTCCACCTTGAAAGTGTATGTAGCCGCTATCGCGGCTCACCACGATGCAGTGGACGGCCGGTCCCTGGGAAAGCATGATCTCATTGTGAGGTTCCTAAAGGGAGCCAGGAGGATGAATCCCTCTAGGTCACCCCTTGTGCCCTCTTGGGACCTCTCTTTCGTCCTGGCTGGACTTCAGAGGAGCCCCTTTGAGCCGCTGGACTCAGTCGAGCTGAAATTCCTGTCTCTTAAGACAGCGCTCCTGACCGCGCTCTCTTCCATTCAAACGGGTCAGGGACCTCCAGGTGTTTTCGGTAAGCGAAGAGTGCCTTGTGTTCGGGCCGGTCTACTCTCACGTTGTCTTGAGACCCCGGCCTGGATACGTGCCCAAGGTTCCCATGGACAGGAAGAACTGGCCGGTGTCACGCTTGCTGCGCCATTCCCCCTCACCCGGGGATACGAGTGCCTTTTTTTCTCCCCCACTTCAGTTCCAGGACGGTGAACCCTGGTGGAAATCCTCCAAGCACCCCCGGCAGTCAGACTTGGCGGAGCAGTCTGACGCCAGGCCCAGTACTGGTGTTAGCTCGCCCGGGTCTCTGGTCAGCCCCTATACTGGGCTAGGTGTCCGTATGGCCTGATTCCCCTCTGGGTAATCCCATATGTGTATTCTTCCACGTAAGGTTTCCCTCATGGTAAACCCGTGTTTTCTCTTTGACAGAGCTCTCTGTCTGGTTCTGTGGCAGCACCTCCTCCCTACACCTAGGTAGGATCTACCCCAGAGCCCAGTCGTATGTAGTACTGCCCCAAGCCTGGGTCAGTCCATATCAGTGTCTCCACGTTACCTCCCTTCGGGCAGGATGTGGCCTCCGTAGCGCCCTTCTCCGGAAGGCTCGCTTCCCTGCCATTACGGCAAGCTGTAACAACAAATAGGAAAGACCTGAAGCCGTCTTTCACTGAAGGTCGAAATCCCTTCCGATTTCCGTGGGGAAAGGAACAGCGGCTTGGCTATCTCCAGCAGCGATGTACTGGGGTGGTATGAAGGTTGCAACCTCTTGCATGGCATTTGTCTGTCTCGCACTCGCTTGTCAACATCTGCATGCCACAAGGTTGTGACGGGGTTCAGCTTGTGGCGCTTTCCATAGGACCCCTATGTCGTCACGACATAACTCGTAGTGACCGACAGATAGGGAAAGTCTAGGTTACGTTCATAACCCCCGTTCCCTGATGGAGGGAACGGAGACGCTATGTCCCCATGCCACAATCTTGAACCATCGCTGGTTGCCAGGGACTCGTCTCGGCTCCTCAGCGTAAAACCTAATCAGTGGATGCACCTGTAGCCTTTTTATACCCGTGTGCACGGGGAGTGGCTCAGGTATGCAAAATCCACTAACGAATTGCATTGGCGTTTTCTCTTTAGTCAGAGATGATCGGGGCTTCCAAGTAAATCCCCTATGTCGTCACGACATAACGTCTCCGTTCCCTCCATCAGGGAACGGGGGTTACGTACGTAACCTATACATTCTTTGACGTGTATGTGGGGAAGGAATGCCCATAGAAGTATATTCTGATCACAATCGTTTTACATTTTTGTATTCTTTACAGTCACAGAGTCAGCGCTTAATGTGTTGGATTTTCTTTTTACAGCCTTACAATTTGATTGTTAGACACATTAAAGGAATGGATAACGTAGTGGCAGATGCGTTGTCTCGTGTTCCTGATCTGACCAATTAAGTACAATGGTTGTATGGAAGTTTCTGTTTTCCTTTGCTCTGTACTTTGGGTCTCAAGTCAAGAGGCTATCGGAGAACTGATGAGATGTAAGGGAGATCACCGCCACATTTTGATCCATCTCCTTCGGGATAGATATAGTGTTTGGAGGTTCCGTGGACTGTGAATGGTCCTATTGTATTTCATAATTGCTACACATTTACACATACCTGCCGACACACTGATTACAATTTATACTGATCTTTTATGTCGTTCTGTTTGACACCGATAAATACATTTACTTAATAATAGGCGGAGGTGTGGTGACTCCCTAATTTTATTGCGATTCAGAAGAGAGATCGTAATAACACTGTAAAGTGATTGTTCTTGTGTGTTTGCAAAGCACAATTTCCCCAATAGCCGACAAGTAATTACTTGCACATAGTTTCTTAACCGTCATTGGCAGAGGTTTCTTTTTTTGTTTTTCAAATTATTGGTGCTAAACAGCCTGCACTCACTCGACCGTAATGTTTTGAAATCAACTGTTTTGTGTCTTTGTCACTCCACTATCCTGCAAACTAGCCATCTGACAATACAAATTTGACATCCAGTTAGCATCATTATCAACAACTAGCTGTTGAGCTTGGAAATAAATGGAGTCCATTTAGTTTTAAAATGCAGTTGTCACTCCCATACATTTGTGAAGTGTGCATCTACAAAAACATGAAGTCTACATTTACATTTAAATGTATGTATTTAGCAGACACCTTTATCCAAAGCGACTTACAGTGCGTTCAGGCTATACATTTCTTTTGTCAGTATGTGGATGTCAGTAAGTCTATAAAGTCTGGGGGCGCTCGGGAGGAGTGGGCTCTGGTGGACGCTTGGGAGAAGCGGGCCTTTGAGGGCGCTCGTGAGGAGCGGGCACTTAAGGGTGCTCTGGAGTCGCGGACATTGGAGACACAGGCCCTGTAGGAGCGGGCACTGGAGCGGACTTGCGAGGAGCAGACACTGGAGCGGACTTGCGAAGAGCGGGCACTGGAGGCCGCTGATGAGGAGCAGGCTCAGAAGGGCACTTGCTAGGAGCGGGCTCTGGAGCTGGGCTCCAACTCATACCCTCATATGGCACCAGTACTCTTAGGGGCTGTTTACACCTGGTCATTTCATGCATTTTTTCTGATCGGATCGCTATCCGATCATGAAAAGACCAGATGTAAATGCCCCTCAAAAAGCATTTGAGATGCATTTAAATCCGATCGCTCAAACCACTGCAGGAGGTGATCTGGGTGACCAGATGAAACTGGACAAGTGTAAATGCATCTGGTCGTTGAAACCACATATGATAATTTTACTCCTCCCAAAATGTTAAAATAATAGATGTGTGAGAGATTTTTATTGGCTATATGGCATGTTACAGTCAGATACGACAGCACTAATGCAACACGCATCACGCGGACAAGCAGCTTCTTCAGCAAGCCGACGCACAAACTGAACACAGTTTATACTCAACACACAATCATCTTCATCAAAAGTAGTGAGAATAGCCTATCTCTCCAGTGTTGATGCCGCACTCTCTCGTGTTGCTGTCTCTAATATTGAAATTAGCTGATAATTAATAAAATGCAGCACATATCTATTGCTTTCATTGACATGAACTCTGTTAAATTTTCAGATTGAATTGAAGAACGAATTTATATCCGTTTTGCAAAGACACATTTATTTGGCCAAGTGTAAATGGAAACGTTTTAACAAATCAGATAGATATCCAATCAGGTGTAATCAGGTGACCAGATGTAAACAGACCCATAGGGGCACATGGATGGCTGCTGGTGGTGGCGGGCATGCTTGGGCCGCAAACGGTGGCGGGTTTGCGTGGGCCACAAACAGCTGCCTCGATTGGGCTGCGGCTGCCGACCTGGTTGGAGGGCTTGTTTTCCCTGAGAACGGCGGCCTTGAGAGAGCCGCTGACGGCGGCGGGCTTGGGTGAGCAGCGAACTGCAGCTTTGATTTCCCCGCAGACGGCAGCCTGGATATCCCCGCAAATGACAGGCTTGAATGAGCCGTGGACGGCAACGTGGGGCTAAGAACGCTGATGGAGCTTCGGAGGATAAGGGGGTGCTTGTATTTGGGCAGGCGGTCTGAGCCGTTGGGGCGGTATGTGGAGATTCTCGGCGTGGAATAAGCAGGGGAGATCCAGCGTTTTCCAGCGGGAGAGGGAGGGAAAAGGACGAGCTCAATACGCATGATGAAATCCTCCACAACCTACGACCAGCCTGCCGCAAAAGCCACTGCACATCCTCAGATGCAGTCATCCTTCTGCAAAGGGGTCTGTTCATCTATCACGGTGTGTTTGAGTAGCGGGAAGGACGCAGGAGATTTCAGCTGTAAGATATTTTTCTTAGTTTGAATAAATCATTGAAAACAATAATGGTTACACAATGTAAAAGACGAATGAACGGACAAAGACTCAGGGGGAACTCATTTAAACATATGGGAATTAATTAAGGAAAACTAAAACAGATGCTAGGAATAATCAAATCAACTTAACAAGAACAGGAAAATATCCAAATAAGGAAACTCAGGAAAGATAGGGGAAAAACAAGTCCAGAACCCTGACAATGAGTCAGTCCTTTTGATGGAAATCAAAAGCAAACAGCACCACCAGCATAGTCCAAATTACTCTTAGGAGCTGATTTTAATAGACTAAATAGTTCCTAGTTTGAATCTGCCTGGCAAATACTTCACCTAATTAACTCTATGAATCTGTGAGAACAGTTACTGCATTAAAGCATTCATGAACTGAGTAACCAAAATTGTCTTTATCTTTTGACATATAAGAGATCATTTTACTATAAAAACATCTTGAATCTACAGAACTCAAACATTTTTTGATATTCTAAAAACAGCATATATTGAAGGTCGTCTGCCAAAACAATAGCTTCTGGAATGATGTAATACTGAGGATAAGCAGCGCCTTGACATCGCTGCCTGTCTAGCTCCGCCCACCGATTTGCACTTGTAGTGTTTATGAGAGAGGCAAACGTGCAGGTCTACACAGAAACCAAACGATAAAGATGGCTCTGAAGACAATAAGACGCTGTGTTCCGCTGTTTGTGGAAAAACAGTGTTTGCATTTTTAATGAAGATCCAGACCACGTTCCTTTATAAACAAAGCACAATTCAACTGAGGATTTTGAAAAATTTTGAAACTAAAAGACGATGCTCTCAAGACTTTTAAATAATCCTCTGAATAGTGGATTACGTCTATCAGAGTGATTTTGGACACATTGTACTGCATTACTGTAGACAGTCTCTTGGGCTTCACACTGAACGACGAGGACCTCCCCAGCAGGTAATTGTCTCAAAAAGATCCTTCTACTACGAGAGCCTCTGCAGGAGTGACTTGACCCTTCATCTCAATCACCCATTCAACAATACTCCAAACCATTCAGAATCATTCCCCTCCATTACCCAGCAGCCCTTTCAGTAATTCCACTGCATCACATTCCACAAGGACTCACACACGCGCTCACATACAAAAGACCAGCTGACATGGTGACCCGTTAAAAGTATCTCATCACACAGCCTTTTTTACTGTAGAGGAGTGTGAGAGGAGCAGGGCTACGGGAGAGCGGGGTAATGACACTTTGAAGTGTCAGGGAGGTCAGGTGAAAGCAGCGTTTGTGACTCTACTCTATTCCTCCCAAGAGAGGATTCAATTATCTTCATCCAGACCAATTATAGGCATTTTTCTGGGCCGTGGACCTCACCTGCATTATTCAAACCTGCTCTTAAACATGGATGACATGATGAGGTAGAAAGAGTGGTATTTGTCAGAAAAAAATGGATGAATGCATGCCAAAGAACGTGGGGATTTATGAGAACTGTAGCTTATTTTCTAGATTTACATCCAAACTGAGCCAACTGGAGCATCATGGGTTGAGTTGTTGTAGGCAATCATATTCTTGGAGATTTATTGACAATCTTGTTTGAAATGCATAAAGGTTTCTTATTGGTTCTTAGCAGGTATTCTTTATTGCCTTTTGCTATATTAGGTTAAGTTAAACATTTGTTTAACATTAAACAAATAGGACAAATGTACAAAACAGTGTACTACATTTCGCATGAATCATTGCAAATTTCAATCAAATGAAACAGGTCTAAACTATTAATTTGAAGATGTTGATGATGGATGGATGGATGGATTGTTGTTTCATGAATTATAAAAGAAAAATTATTTATTTTAATTTTTCTTCATATAGTATATATATAAAAAAAATATATAAATATATATGTACATACATGCATTTATTTAAATAAATATTGTGTGTGTGTGTAATTTTAATACAAATTTCATTCATCATCATTCGTCATATACTGGAGATAAAAGATCAAGCTGAGCAGACTTCAGTGTGGCATTCTGCAGATATTCCATGCACAAATATAATTTGCATAATGTGTACAGCATATACGTACTGTATAATATGGTTTAATTGTACCATGCTATTCAAAACACAGACTGTTCTTATTGAGTTCTGTTGTGTGGTTTGTACAGCACAGCTTTAGGACAGAACACGTGGAGGGAGAAGGGGGGGGGGGGGGGGCTATATAAAGCTATTTTGTTTTATTTTGGATATTAAAATCTATTATGCAACCAAAAGTATTATTTTATGTGACTGAATCAACCATAAATGTATTGACACATGCCAACAAAGCTAAAGTTTATGGGCTAAATCAGGTAAAAATAGCTCTTTTTAAGTTAATAGAGCTCTGCACTTTTTGAGAGTACAGTGAATGCATGCAAAGAGTAGGACTGTTGATTTAAAATAAATCATTTTAGTATGATTAATTGCAATTAATTTAATAACTTAATCTGAATATCATGTAATTTGATAAACAGTTTCAATCGAATGGCAACCCAAGGAGAAAGCTTAGCTCACAGAGGCAGGAATAATAGCTTGAGCCTCTGCTATAAAATCACGGTGCACTGAAACTGAAGGTGTCACAATGTGAGTTTGTGTGTGTTCTCATACACACAAAGCAGATGAAAGCGTAGTATTACTCTCCGATATGAGTGGCTGTATATTCTACGGTTCCCATAAGTGTTAAATTATTCAGATCCAACCATATAAACTTTTCTCCTGTGCTTTTCAGCCTTTTGAAATGTTGCGTACCTATTACATGTTGCATACCAAACCAAACAATATCTGAAATATATAATGTATCTGATACTCATTCAATAAAGCTGCGTCAATAACAATAATAAAAAAATCACACATACATATCCAACCATCTAAACTCAATATGCTCTCATTTCAGTCAACAATCCTGACGATACTGTCACCCAGAGACCATTACTGAGGGAAGGTAAAGGCAGCTCATGAGTGATCTTGCAAACAGGCAGAGAGCCGTGTGTAACTGTGTCTGTGTGTGTAAGTGTGTGTAAGGTGTAAGGTGCTCATAATTACAGCCGGTATTGCTGTTAGTGTGTAAATCATGCATTATCCTCGCTAATGAGAGCTAGCGCTCCATGCATAAAATCTCCCACCTTCAGTATCTTAATCATCTGTTTTTTGCTTTATCGGATAAAAAACTAAACAGACAATAACATGTGATCAAAGCTTGTAAGAGTAAAAAACCTGCACATTAAGCAGAGACCAAATCAAATTACACAAATTAACTAAGTAACTAAAAACATTGCATATAGGCTATATATATATATATACAGTCATTGGCAAAAAATATCGGCACCCTTGGTAAATATGATCAAAGGCTGTGAAAATTAATCTGCATTGTTAATTCTTCTGATCTTTTATTTAAATAAAATCGCAAATCTAACCTTTCATTAATATAATAATAAGAATTTAAAATGGGGGAAAATATCATTATGAAATAAATGTTTTTTTCTCAAATACACGTTGGACACAATTATTGGCACCCCTATAAATTCTTATGAGTAAAATATCTCTGAAGTATATTCCCATTCATATTCACAATTTTGAGCACTCCATGGTGATTATTAGCATGAAAATATCCAGCCGTGTCTTCCTTGTTAAGTTCAATCCCTCCACCACAACCTGTATGTCGATCATCACCACTTGTCAGTTCAGATGCACAATGTTTAATTGACAGTGCTGTGAGTGAAGCACACTTACTGTTTCACAGAAATATAAATATGAGTGAAAACAAAGCCCAAAATATCTTAATTATCGATCACAATGAGAAAAAACAAAGAATATATTACTGATGTACAGCAAACGATAATTGAGCTTCACAAATTAGTGAAGTGGCTTTAAGAAAAGAGCTAGAGCAGTGAAAATTCCCATTTCCACCATTAGTGCAATAATTAAGAATTTCCCATCAAAATAAAATGCTACACAACTGCCTGGAAGAGCACGTATGTCTATATTGTCCTAATGCACGGTGAGGAGGAGAGTTTGAGTGGCTAAATACTATCCATGGACCACAGCTGGATAATTGCAGAAAATAGTTGAGTCTCAGGGTCAGAAAACCTTAAAAAAATTGTCAAACAGCACCTACATCACCACATGTTATTTGGGAGGGTTTCAAGAAAAATTATCCTAGCTCATCCAAAAACAAACTTCAGCATATTCAGTTATCAGACACGACTGGAACTTCAAATGGGATGGGATTCTATGGTCAGATGAAACAAAAAAAAGGGCTTTTTAGCAGCAAAAACTCAAGATGGGTTTGGTGAAGCCAGGGATAAAAGTATTGCATGTGTACAAGGAAATATACTGCTATATTTTTTTATGTTGTGGGCCTATATTTCTGCTGGAGGTCCTGGACACCTTGTTTAGACACATGGCATCATGGATTATATCAAATACTATCAAAAGATAAAAAATCAACAAGTGACTGACTATGTTAGAAATCGTATAAAGGGCCATGTTTGGGTCTTCTAACCATACAATAATCCAAACACAAACCTCAAAAACACCACAAAAATGGGTCACTGGGAACAAAACCAAGCTTCTGCTATGGCCATTCCAGTCCTCTGACCTGAACCCTATAGAAAGCGAGAGGGGTAAACTGAAAAGAAAAAGCACTGTCATGGAGCTGTGAATCTGAAGGATCTGGAGAGATTCTGGATGAAGGATTGGTCTCTGATCCCTTGTCATGTGTTCTCTATCAGCCATTGTAGGAGAAAATGTAGAGCTGTTAAACTGGTAAATTTAGGTTTCAAAAAGTATTGAATAAAAGGGTGCCGTTAATTGGGGGCAATGTGTATAGGAGGAAAACATTTATTTAATAATGATATCCACCCATTTTAGATTATTATCATCAAATGAAAGGTTAGACTTTTGTGATTTTTAATAAAAGATCAAAAGGATTAACAATGTAGATTAATTGTACATTTTGCATGTTCAGAAATGTCCTGCAAAATTTAAACATGCTTGTGTAAGTAAATTGCTCAGTGCAAAGAAAGAACTAATGGGAACCTGGTGTTTCTTTTTCCATGTGTCTAATAGACAAGAACAAATTCTTTGAAAAACATCTGACCTTTGAAACATGTCTACTCTTCATGCTCTATCTTAGCCTGACTACGTCAGACTTCATACTTCTGCTCAATTTCAGTTCGTTTCTGTACTCAGAACTCTAACCTAACCCTAATCCTAACCCTGTCTACAAAGCAAAGCGGAGTAGCAGAGGTTGGTATTACCAGGCTAGCTCTATGTTGACTATGGTTTCAATAATAATAAACATACATTTGCATAAAGCAACCATATTTGTCCATGTCCCTGTTGATTAGAGTATTAAAAACTTAAAAGTATTAATTTAAGGTACATTTATAACAAATACAAACATGTGATTAATTGTGATTAATTGCGAGTTAACTCATGACAATCATGCGATTAATCACAATTAAATATTTTAATTGATTGAAAGCCTAATATATTTATACAGAGCTGGGTATCGTTAAAAAAAATTATACCGATACCTTGAGTTTGATACCAGTTCCTGAATTATACTTTTTTCAATACCAATTTTATTAAATCAGTTTTAAGAAGATGACATTATATCAAAAATGTTGGTTTTATTTTTTCAGCTTGTTGACATTTATACAGACTCAAAGCCTCATCTCCTGACCCACTGCACAAAGGAACTAAATAATATTCAACACAATAAATCAGTGCAAATAAGTTTAATAAAGTTCAAATAGTTTTCAGTTTAAATGTATGTTAGGCTACATTTACACCAGTGTGTGTTTGTTTTAAAATGCATAGCTCAGACAGAATCATAATTTATATTAATTTATTCAAGATTCACAAGTTGTATTCGTCACATACACAATTATACAGAATATAACCAGCAGTGAAATGTATGTCAGGTCTGATCCATGGACAGTTCAATTATATGGAATACAAACAAAACAGAATATACATAAATATAGGTATGGAAGAAAAAAATAATTATAATAACATATTAAATAAAATGTGCAGGACAATTAACTGTAGACTTAAAAAATCATAATATAAACAGGAATGTGCAAGAAGAATGTGTAAACATGTTGTACAGGGTATTTACATAGCATCAATATGAATGATAGGGAATAATGAACATCTTACTGATTATTAAATGGAGTCATGTTGATGTTATGAGACTGAGTTTGAGTTGAGGAGCCTGATGGCCTGGAGAAGCTTCTCCTAAGTCTCTCAGTTTTTGCCATCATGCTACGGAAGTAATTACCAGATGGCAGCTAAATGAAAAGACAGTTACCAGGGTGATTTGTGTCCTTGCTTATTTTAGCAGCTCTGCTTTTGCAGCGTTTGAGGTAGATGTCCTGCAGAGAAGGGAGAGCAGACCCTGAGATGCGCTCAGCTAAGCGCACAACTCTCTGCAAGGCTTTGCAGTCCTGACTAGACACGTTTCCATACCACACTGAGATACAAAATATACTTTCTATGTTCCCTGAATATACATTTTTCAGGATTGCAGGATTTCTAGGTTGTTAAAGACTTCAAGAAATAAAACATATTTATCTACTTTCATAAGTGGGTGTTTTATTTTCTTTCACCATATGTTTTATTATTAAATTATGTGTTGGAATGTCGAATTATTTGAAAGCATAAAAACAGCTTAGTTTATTCAAATTTATTCTTAAAACATTTATATACCGATTTTCTAGGCACTCAAAGCGCTTTACATAGTAAGGGGGGATCTCCTCAACCACCACCAGTGTGCAGCATCCACCTGGATGATGCGATGGCAGCTTATTGATTACCAGCTAAGTGAAGGCATGAAACATTAATTTAATTTATCTTTACATTATTAAAAATCTAAATGTATTTATTTATTTTGGCAAACAAAGGGGGTTTACTATTAAAATTAAAACATGGAAGAAATGTTGTGTGATAATTACTTGAAAAAGTAAATATTTAATAATTTTAATAGTAGCCTAGTAGTAGCAGTATGTACATTCTGCTGAACAATATTAATATATTTCTGCCGCAGTGTCTTCCAAGTTTAACCAAACTTTTATTTTGACGGGTTGCCGTGAATACTTTTAAAGTCCTATGTGTATATGATATGATGCTAGTTTTACTCAAATCTAACGGTAAAATGCTTATGAAGTGACTCTCAGAGCAGTTCTGGAGATGTTGTTCATGTATGTCCTCATTTAGTGAGACGGCAGACGCTAAAGTCACTGCGAGCGTCACGCACTTCAGTCTGTGTGTAGTAAACAAAAGCGCGCGAAATAGAGAGCAGACTGTTCTGTACACGTTTGAATCGCTCTTGCGGATGTCAAACACTGATCAATCTGCGCCGCATTGCTTCTAGTTGAACACACCTAGTACAGCAGACTTATTTCCTCACTGACGTTTATGAGATTTATCCCTTAGGTATCTAAATTTCGTACCGAACGACAACATGTTTTTCAATACTCTGTGGTATCGGGGCAATTCGGTCGGTGCCTAAAAAGTATCGAACTCGATACCCAGCCATGTATATATATATATATATATATATATTTGTATATATACATTGTATATATATATTTGTATATATACATTGTATATTGTAAATAAGCCTGCTGAATATTGTCACATGAAAAGATATAATAAAATATTTACAAAAATGTGAGGGGTATACACCTTTTCATGTGACAATACTGAAGAAATTACACTTTGCTAAAATGTAAAGCAGTGTTTGTACAGCTTGTATGACTGTGTAAATTTGCTGTCCCCTCAGAATAACTAAACACACAGCCATTAAGGTCTAAACAGCATGCCACAAAAGTGAGAACACCCAAATTGTGAAAATGTCCAAATTGGGCCCGATTAGCCATTTTCTCTCCCCGGTGACTCGTTAGTGTTACAAGGTCTCAGGTGTGAATGAGGAGTAGGTGTGTTAAATTTGGGGTTATCTCTCTCACTCTCTCATACTGGTCACTGTAAGTTTAACATGGCACCTCATGGCAAAGAACTCTCTGAGGATCTGAATAAAAAAGAATTGTTGCTCTACATAAAGATGGCGTTGGCTATAAGAGGATTGCAAGACCCTGAAACTGAGCTGCAGCATGGTGGCCAAGACCATACAGTGGTTTAACATGACAGGTTCCACTCAGAACAGGCCTCGCCATGGTCGACCAAAGAAGTTGAGTGCACGTGCTCAGCATCATATTCAGAGGTTGTGTTTGGGAAATAGACGTATGAGTTCTGCCAGAATTGCTGCAGATGTTGAAGGGGTGGGAGGTCAGCCTGTCAGTGCTCAGACCACACGCCGCACACTGCATCAAATTGGTCTGCATGGCTGTCGTCCCAGAAGGAAGCCTCTTCTAAAGTTGATGTACACGAAAGCCCGCAAACAGTTTGCTGAAGACAAGCAGACTAAGAACATAGATTACTGGAACCATGTCCTGTGGTCTGATGAGACCAATATAAACGTATTTGGTTCAGATAGTCTCAAGCGTGTTTGGCGGCAACAAGGCAATGAGCACAAAGACAAGTGTGTCTTGCCTACAGTCAAGCATGGTGGTGGGAGTGTCATGGTCTGGGGCTGCATGAGCACTGGGGAACTACAGTTCATTGAGGGAACCATGATGACCAACATGTACTGTGAACTACTGAAGCAGAGCAAGATCCCCTCTCTTCAGAGAGTGGCTGCAGGGCAGTATTCTCACATGATAACGACCACTGCCTTGCTAAAGAAGCTGAGGGTAAAGGTGATGGACTGGCCAAGAATGTCTCCAGACCTAAGCCCTATTGAACATCTGTGGGGCATCCTCAAACAGAAGGTGGAGAAGCTCAAGGTATTTAACATCCACCAGCTCCGTGATATTATCACGGAGGAGTGAAAGAGGACTCCAGTGGCAACCTGTGAAGCTCTGGTTAACTCCATGCCCAAGAGGGTCAAGGCAGTGCTGGAAAATAATGGTGGCCACACAAAATATTGACACTTTGGGCCCAATTTGGGCATTTTCACTTAGGGGTGTACTCACTTTTGTGGCATGCGGTTTAGACATTAATGGCTGTGTGTTGAGTTATTTTGGGGGGACAGCAAATGTACACTGTTATACAGGCTGTATACTCACAACATTACATTGTAGAAAAGTGTAATTTCTACTAATATATGTGTGTACAGGATCTCACTGAAGTGAGTACACCCCTCACATTTTTGTATATATAATAAATAAAATATATATAATAAATAAAATTAAGCTCAAATGAGTTTTATTTGTCACATACACAATTATACAGAGTATAACAAGCAGTGAAATGTGTTCTCTGCTTTTAACCCATCCAAGTACACACACACTTGGAGCAGAGGGCAGCCGACACTGCAGCGCCCGGGGAGCAGTTGGGGTTCGGTACCATATATATACATACACTCACCGGCCACTTTATTAGGTACACCTGTTCAATTGCTTGGTAACACAAATTGCTAATCAGCCAATCACATGTCAGCAACTCAATGCATTTAGTTATCTAGATGTGGTGAAGACGACTTGCTGAAGTTCAAACTGAGCATCATAATGGGGAATAAAGGGGATTTAAGTGAATTTGAACGTGTAATGATTGTTCGTGCCTGACAAGCTGGTCTAAGTATTTCAGAAACTGCTGATCTACTGAGATTTTCAAGCACAACCATCTCTAGGGTTTATAGAAAATGGTCCGAAAAAGAGAAAATATCCAGTGAGCGGCAGTTGTGTGGACAAAAATGTATTTTTGATGTCCGAGGTCAGATGGGAATGGGCAGACTGGTTAGAGATGATAGAAAGGCAACAGTAACTCAAAAAAACACTCGTTACAACCAAGGTATGCATATATATATATATATATATATACCATCTCTGAACGCACAACACGTCTAACCCTGAAGCATCCACCTCTACAGCAGCAGAAGACCACACCGAGTGCCACTCCAGTTAGCTAAGAAAAGGAAACGGAGGCTACAATTCGCACAGGCTCACCAAAATTGGACAATAGAAGATTGAAAAAACGTTGCCTGATCTGATGAGTCTCGATTTCTTTGCGACATTCAGATGGTAGGGTCAGAATTTGGAATAAAAAACATGAAAGCATGGATCCATCCTGCCTTGGCTCAACGGTTCAGGCTGGTGATGGTGGTGTAATGGTGAGGGGGATAAATTATTGGCACACTTTTGGCCACTTAGTACCAATTGAGCATTATTTAAACGCCACAGCCTACCTGAGTATTGTTGCTGACCATGTCCATCCCTTTATGTCTACAGTGTACTCATCTTCTGATGGCTACTTCGAGCAGGATAATGCACCATATCACAAAGCTCAAATCATCTCAGAGTGGTTTCTTGAACCAGTTCCTGCCTCCAGAGTCACCCGATCTCAATCCAATAGAGCAACTTTGTGATCTGGTGGAACGGGAGATTTGCATCATGGATGTGCAGCTGACAAATCTGTAGAAACTGCGTGATGCTATCATGTCAAAATTTGTTTGTGCTCAGTCTTCAAAATTAGTGCTTTAAACTCTAATAACACTTTTGATGGCCTGGATGAGCCAGTGAGACCTACACCTGGGGGTAGAAAACGCAGACTGGACAAAGAAAATCACAAAAAATAAAAGGTGTTGTTTAACCGATTGACTCTAGAGGCTGTAGCTCCTTGTTAGAGCGCCCGCATCCTGCACCGGAGACCCAGGTTCGGTGTGTGATGGTGCGGGTTACATCAACACAATAAAAAAGGATGGATTTTTAGCGTTTGAAAAAAACAAACAAAAACTTTGCATTTATAATCGACAATATTGTTGTTTCATTTAACAATCATTGTTTAACATGTTCAGACTGAGCCAACAGACCATTTTAACAGGATAAATTGAATATTAACAAAATGTATGGGTCTAGGTAAAAAAATGTCATTTTCATGAAAACTATTAAAATTATATATTTTTATAGATTTATAGCGTTTTGGAAAAGAGCTCTTCATATATATATATATATATATATATATATACAGAGCTGGGTAGATTACTTAAAAATTGTAATCCGTTACTGATTCCAGATTACATGACAATTATTGTAGTCAGTAATGCAATCCGTTACATTACGCATTTTAGGTAATTTAATCTGATTACTTTTGGATTACTTTTAGATTATTTTTGATTTAACTATCGTGACGAGTGGCTGCCTCTCCCCCTTATCATCATCATCACCCTGTCCTTCAACGTCGCCCTTTAACAGGCTCCCGACGGGAGTGGATGTGTGAGAGAGGAGGGGCGCTGAATCAGCCTGATATGAATCATACATATGAATTCATATCAGGCCTGATATGAAACACACATATCAGGTGTGATGAGGCACACCTGATATGAATGAAGCCTCATCACCACCGCTGTTAAATGCCGAGGGTGCCTCTCCTCGAGAGACCAGTCTCCTCCTCATGCATGCACGCTGGCGTCCTCGTGGGTCCAGGAAGGGAGCGTAGAGGGATCCCACGCCGCCAGAGCTGTGAGCTGCCGGACCTGCGATCTGGACGAGAACCGCACCCGCTATACGGCTGATCGGTCTTGGATGCCGGGCCGTATAATCCCTGGAAGCGCCGCGGGCCAAAGGAGGACAAAGTCGCTAAACGAAGCAGCCACCCTTCACGCCCCGGGCCAGAGAGGGGAGCGAGTGTCGAACAATTCCTTCTCGAACACTGCCCCTCCTTCACGAACCTCGCAACATGACGAGGACACCAGATCCCATGTTTATTTTGGACACCTTTCCCCTTTGGACACTTTATTTTATTATTTATGTTAAATAAAAGCCTCTCCGAGGCCTGACACCACGCCCACTGTGTCTGTCGTTTGCTCCTTCCTGCCACGCTAGTTTATCACATTGATTTAAATAAAATTACCTTGTACCATAATGATGGAAAAAAATACAAAGAGTAAGAAAACGTGTTCCATTCATTGTAATTTACAACATGAAGTGCATTAAACATTATATTACATCAAGGTTTCCCAAACTAGGGTTCGTAAAGTAACTGCAGGGGGGTTGTGAGTTTAATGAAAAACTGACAATAAATTAAATCATATGAAAATGAAAATAAATAATTTTAAAACAAACTCCCTTTCGAGGAAAGTCTCTTCACTAGCCAGATTTGCAACGCGTCTGAGCAGCTCGTACAATAACTACCTTAATGAATGGGGGAATCCTGAAATATCAAAAACTGCTAGCTGAACTCATACTGAAATTACATGTGAAATCAGCAACAAAAATCTGAAATTAACTGCCCCATGAATGTTGTTTCTTATGCTCAAATAGCGTTTAAAAATCATATTTTTCAGGCTAGACCAGCTAATGCGTACGTGGAATCATTACGTGCTTAAGACTGCGCATGTGCATTGGCTGGTCTAGTCCGGTTTCAATGGGAAATTTGTCTATTTCATTTAGAATGTGGGACTATTCCTCCATATTGTCTGTTGCAGTTTCTCCCATTTATAAGTATTGGAGTAAATAAGACACTTACTAAAAAAGATGAAATATTTGTATTTACCTGCATATCATGTGATCATTAATCAATATCAAAAAACCATGAACATTGAAATGCGATACTTAATTATCGAAATATTTATTTTTAAATATCAGGGGTACTTAAAGCAAATATATTTGGTGAATAAGGTTTAGATGACAAAAAGTTTTGGAATGCCTACATTACATGTAACTAAGAAATAACGTAAACATGTCATTTGAATTAGTTATAATTAATAATACATGGTTCAAATCCTACAAAGGAATAATACAAATATAAATGAATATGTTCGTCAGTAGTTGATGCAATATTGAAACCCTTCTTAAACCTGAAATTATTTTTGTAAATCCAGTGATCAAATTCTTTCACCACCTGAATGATGACTGATCTTTGTGTGAATGTCCACAAAACTGGACTATATATACAGTATCTCACAAAGCTGAGTACACCCCTCTCATTTCAGCAAAAAAACCCATCTTCTCAATGGAAAATACCACAAAAATTAAACTTGAATATTTTAGAGTAGTTGATGTGCAACGCTTTGTATTCGAATGTGGATTTTTATTTTAAATTCAACGAATATTCGAAATTCGACCGCCCTAATATTATAATTAATATCACTGTTTTTGAAATGTTTCAGCAATAGTACAAAATTAACAAATCAAATCATGCAAAATCAAAGCACATCAAAATGTGACTTAGGACTTTAGGAATGTAATACAGCACATACTGAATGTAACAGCACATACCTGTTCATCATGCAAGCTCTGGTACAGTTTCCATGTCAAACAATGTCCACTGGAACCATTTAGTCCTCAAGTGTGCATATTTAGAGAAACATTGATGGATTCTCATATTTATTCATGTCTATTTCCATTAAATTATTCCGAGTTTAATGAGCAGTGATTGGCAAAACACTCTTGTTATGTTTCTACCATTCATCCGCAACTGCAGAGGCTGTTCTTGAGCCACTATGACCAGCAAAGAAAGATAAACTTAACATTTGTAGATATCCATCCTCTCAATGTATCCATCCACCCTGGACCACAAAACCAGTCTTAAGTCACTGGGATATATTTGTAGCAATAGCCAAAAATACATTGAATGGGTGAAGATTATCGATTTCTCTTTTATGCCAAAAACCATTAAGATATTAAGTTAAGATCACGTTCTATGAACATGTTTTGTAAATATATCAAAACATCAATTTTGATTAGTAATATGCATCGCTAAGAACTTTCTACAATATCTGTTTTTTATGTTCAGCAGATTTTAAAAATAAAATAAATGATTATGATCTTTTGGAGACAAAAACATGAATGAGATTGCTATTGTACAGCAAACAAGAGATAACGGGTGAATGTTAAATCTTAAAAATAAAGGTTCCAAAAGCCCACACCTCAAATTTCAATAAAGTAAAGTTTTTCTAACTATTTTTAAAGTTAAATTAAGCACTAAGTACAAGCAGTAATATGGGTTCATAAGCTGCAACCATTGCAATCTTGACTAAAATTAAAATGTACCTGGGGGGTATTAATACTTTAAAAACTCATGTAGTTTAATGCTGTTGAGCCAGCTTGCATAATAACATTAAAATTAGAACAAGAGAGAGTCATGTATCTGTTCCATCATTTCACTAGATGGCTCTCTGGTGGGAAAGGAGTGCATATGAGTAGGTGGTTTCAAGTGTGTCTAATGTCTTTAATGTACGCCTGCTCAGAACATGCCAGTAAAACAACAACAACCATGAAATCACAGACATATGCAATCGAGAGCAACCCAACACATGCTCAGAATCCCATAATCACTGAACATATGTAAAATAAACACCTTCAGAAACAAAGATTTATCCATGAGACCAACACAATCTCACACAAGACAAAGAGCATGACTCAGGTAGGTGTTAATGTTCAAATATTATGCAGGGAAAACTGCTAACCGAACACTGAATGACAAGTGTTTTTGTAGTGACAGCACAAATGACATACCACTTTCTAAACGGTAAAAAAAAGACAGAGTATATGTTATCTTTGCTTTTTGAAGTTTATGTCTCTTAGGCAACAAACAGATGAGAAATGGTATTTCATGCAAAATGCTTGGGAGGTGATTATTTTAAGACATAACCTAAAGAGCACATAAAGGCCGACATTTAAATGGGAAGATAAAGGTTTAGGTTAAAACAGCCAAACAAATAATTACTATATGTCAGGCATGTTAATGCCTGAGCTAAATGTCAAAGAAAAAAAGCAGCTTATGATGCAGATATCCAAGACAAGGTGATATGGTACAATATACACTGAAAGTGTGTGTGTGTGTGTGTGTGTGTGTACACACACACACACACACACTGGCCACTTTATTAGGTACACCTTGCTACTTTATTAGGTACACCTTGTTAGTACCGGGTTGGGCACCCTTTTGCCTTCAGAACTTCCTTAATTCTTCGTGGAATAGATTCAACAAGGTGTTGGAAACATTCCTCAGATATTTTGGTCCATATTGACATTATAGCATCCTGCAGTTGCTGCAGATTTGTCGGCTGCACATCCAGGGGCGGTTCTAGGGTGAGTGTATATCCGGGGCTTAGCTCAGAGACATCAATACCTGTCAGAATAAACTTTAAATAAAATATATTTAAAAGTCACATTGGCTAAGAAGCTTTATTTAAAAAAAAAGCTGTAAATCTTTCTAGAACAGCCGCGATTTCTTTAAGACTGCAAGGGAAGCTCAGCTTCCCCTATAATTGTCAAAAAATGAATGGTCAAATATATGTACTATTATGTTAACATTTTATTGACTAAAAATGCGTTAAACACGTTCATCTCGAACGAAAACAATTTCGTTCAGAATCAGCTACTTAGGTCGGTTGACTCGATTTCCTTCTCATTCATTCCCGTAGCGTACAGTGCATTATTCTGTTGAAGCCCAGCGTCATTGACTTCAATGGGGCTGCTTTAAACTGTTTTTTTCAGTGCTTAGAAACAAGACGGTCATTGGATAATGCTGCGATTATGTCCCGCCCACGGACGCTCAGCGTCTCTGGGATGAATGGAGGAGTGGCTGGCCCGGACTCCGGCGTCTGCGTGATGATTGGAGGGTCTGTCATCTCTTTTAATCCACTTTTATGTCCTAAAACGCTCGTTTTTGGGGTCGACAGCTTATAAAAACGTATTTATTGTGTTTTTTAGCTTGTTTGCTATACACATTGTCACATATCAGCTTTTAGACATTTTTTTTTTCTGTGTTATAAATAAATGACAAGGAGGCGGCAGCTTCTGCAATGCAAAGAGACGTTGGTGTGGGCGTGGGCGTGGTCTTCAGATTATGACGCGTATCACTCTGTGTCTCCATTTCCAACTCAGTCCCATCGCAGATTTTGCATGTGTAGTCGAAAGATAAACTGCTGCAACCTTCATCGTATATTTCACACAATTTCACACCACATTCATTGTTTCAGTTTAACATAATTCCCACATTTCCTCCCGTGCTGAGTTAAATATATATATATATATTAGATCGTTTGTTCATTAATTCATATAGTCTGAACTGGCCAGCTAGCAAACTGCACAGCAGGTGTAGAAAGGAGCTTCTCCTGTTTAAAGCGGCTCAAGTCCTACACCAGAACACAATGGGCCAAGGCCGTTTAAGCAGCCTAGCTCTGCTGGCCATTGAGAGGACACTGGTCAAGTCACTGGAAAAGAGCGCCTAGTTGGTACGACAGGGTTACAGAGCATTTTCTTGAAAAGGAACGTAGGGCAGAATTTACATATAAATAAATGGACAATTTTTATGATTTAGGCCGAAAATGAGCTTCCTCTTTAAAAGATCAGCAGCCGCCACTGTTCTAGAAATATGTATTATTCAAATAAAATAGTCACAATGAGTTAAAATATAAACAATAATCTATACTCATTCTCAACCGTTATATGATCAATATGATCCAAAATGCAAATCCCATATAAAATGCAAATCCCATAATTTACAAATGAACAATAAATACAATATCATGATTAAATACCTAAATTTTTTTTTTTTTCACAGTGACAACTCAGTAACAAATAACGTATTTTGACGGATGGCGAGAATGTTACAGCGATACGTTATAGTAAGTTACAGATACCTGAGTAGGGATGGGTATCGTTGAGGTTTTAACGGTATTACTACTCTTACCGATACTGCTTATCGGTTCGGTACTTTAACGGTATTCTTATCAGTACTTTTTGTTTTATATATATATATATGACAAATTAAGAGCTGAATTAACATTGCTTTATATTCTGAAATGTAAAATAAATATTTAATGAAATGAATATAAAGCATCAATTTGTAAATGCACCAGTGTGCAGGCATTTTTAGTGTTTTATACATATTATAAGATACAGTAAGAACATGAACAAAGAAAAAGTTAAACAAACTGAAAAATTCAATAAAACAAATACACAAATGAAAAGAAATAAACAGTGCTTTTTTCATGAAGGTTCACTAACATTAATGTTCTGGAAAGTAATAGCTACAAAATAAATCTAAAAGTATTAAAATGTAAATGAACACTGCATAGTTTTCACTGTATGTATTGATAGATTGATGCTTATTAAAGCTATAACGTTATACAGATTAAGAGCTGTGAGTGATTTTCTATCATTTTGTTCTTTGATTAACATTGATAAAGCGCCAGTCTGTCACTTTAAGACAATATATTGACACACATCAGATTTTCTCCCAACTGTTCTCATCCACTTAAGACATAAACTGTGTTTAAGTGAATATTCTCCAAGCCGGCCATTTTGACATATTTTGTGTGCATCTTATCGACTACGCTCCACGCACACACACACACACGCACACGCACACACGCACACACACACACACACACTTCAGCCTGGGGAACAGCGTCTCTCGTGCGGATTGTGCTTTCAACGTCTCTTTATCAAACATGTCCCGCAATTTAGCAACAGTAAAGACGGCATTTTACAACAATCACCGATTGAGCTGCTTCTGACGTTAAGTTTGGGTTTTAGGGAGGAACGAATGTGTGAAGGGAAGAAACGCGGCTATAATGCTTAGAAGCCAAAATCGAAATAAAAAATACAATTAGCAGCCGCAGCTACAGGCCTAAAGCGTAAGCAGATGATTGAATGTTTAGTTCTCTCTTCTATCATAATTAAACCGCTTTCATGTTGCGCGCGCTGAAGCTCCTCCGCATGAGCGCGATCTCGCTTCTGAATTGCGAATAGCAAAAATGCATCATAGACAAATGTTTTAATATGAATCTATATAAAAACAGCAGGCGACTCTGGTGAGATAGAATTTGCAAGATAATGTGTATATATAGCAATAATAAATGTATGTGTGCTTAATTTCTCCAGTACCGATAGCAGAACCGTTAACGTCAGAGCTTATCGATACTCCGGTCTTTCATAATTTAGACCCGAGACCGATTAAATACCGGGTTTCGGTACCCATCCCTACCCGAGGCAGCTGATTCTTGCCGTTTAAGTGCTGGCTGGGCGTGTTTTTCTTCCTTTTTTGGAAGAATTTTAAAATGTCCATTCTTAATTTCAAATAAATTAATATAGTAAAATAACACACATCAATGAACCACCTGGCTCCCCAAGATCTGATCTCATTGGCTGGATCGTATAGTTCCTATAACTTCATATCGTCGGTTGGTCAGTTTACATGTCAGTCAAAATGGCTACGAGCCTCAGTGGGCGATCCTTATCGGGAGTGAATGAATGACAACGTAAAGTTGACACTGTTATGTGTGCAGAGAACAAATCTGCGGTTGTAGTAAATATTTTATTGCACATGAAAACTCAGTGATAGTGCTTACGAGGCATGTAATAAAAACATTCGGGGCTTTACTGAAAACATTCGGGGCTTCAGCCCCCTTAGCCCACCTCTAGCGCCGCCCCTGTGCACATCCATGATGCTAATCTCCCATTCCACCACATCCCAAAGGTGATCTATTCGATTGAGATCTGGTGACTGTGGAGGCCATTTGAGTAAAGTGAACTCATTGTCATGTTCAAGAAACCAGTCTCCAATGATTTGAGCTTTGTGACATGGTGCATTATCCTGCTGGAAGTAGCTATCAGAAGATGGGTACACTGTAGTCATAAAGGGATGGACATGGTCAGCAACAATACTCAGGTAAGCTGTGGCATTTAAACGATGCTCAATTGGTACTAAGGGGTACAAAGTGTGCCAAGAAAATATCCCCCATGCCATTACACCACCACCACCAGCCTGAACCGTTGAGACAAGGCAGGATGGATCCATGCTTTCATGTTCTTCACGCCAAATTCTGTTCCTATTCACCATCTGAATGTCGCAGCAGAAATCAATATTCTTCAGACCAGCCAAGGTTTTTTCCAATCTTCTATTGTCCAATTTTGCTGAGCCTGAGCGAATTGTAGCCTCCGTTTCCTGTTCTTAGCTGACAGGAGCAGCAATCTGCATCATAACCAGTCTGCCCATTCTCCTCTGATCTCTGACATCAACAAGGCATTTTTGTCCACACAACTGCCGCTCACTGGATATTTTCTATTTTCGGACTAATCTCTGTAATGGTTGTAATGGCTGAGATGGTTGTGCGTGAAAATTCCATTTGAAATAAAAAACAGACATTTTTAAAATAACTTTTATGTTCCACAGCAGTAAGGCATTCATACAGGTTTGAAAATGATATGGGGTGAATAAATTCTGACATAATGTTTCATTTTTGGGTGAATTATCACTTATAGATAATATCACAAAATAGATTCACATAATGAGTCATTCATCGTTTGCCAAGATCCAGTTATAAAGGTGAGCTAAACCTGATTAGTTTGTATAATAGTTTCATGTTTGCTATTACATTTTAGCCATTTTAATTAATCTTCCTACATTTACAACGAATTACCATTCAACTACACCTTGTAAAACATAATTAAGCACAGTGAAAAAAAAGTATCCCTGTACGATAGCAAGTGTCTTTCTTTAATTTATTAGAGCTGCCAATACATTCTCTCGGCAATTCAACAAAAAGAATGCTAGATTTTCAATGTTTGTACCGAGTATAATTGTGACTTAGTCAGAGGAATCTTAACAATAATCCATTTCTGTGACAGACTGGAACAAGCGCAGGCATGATTAGACCTCTTTAGCACAGTTGGATATTCTGCCAAGACCAGAAGAAAAACAGCTGGTGAAATATGCGAGCGAAAAAGAAAAGCAGTGTGTTTTTGAAACATAGGAATGTCTTTAATGGATTGTTTTCATTCACCCATGAAAGCCTCAGTGGTGCTGGCACTGGGAGCACAGGACACATCTGGCTAATATGTATTTGATGAAACATTAATATTCTTCCGACAGCTTTTGGAGTGAGCTTCTGAGGAAACAATATGACCTAATATTGTGGTTAATAGCAGCTAAGGAAAAACGATATATACGAGATTTAGTAGAACAGTGCTGATTTTCAAAAAAGCTGCTAGAAATGAGTATGAAATGCATGAACACACAAACACACACACATAAACACAGCCCTTGTGTGCTGACATTTGCTCCTAAACAAGCTGCAGGCTGTGAGTGTATTTCTATAAGTCTGTACTCGTATGTGAAAAAAATTTACTCTGTGACCTAGAGGTCAGGATAGAAAGTACACTGGGCCATATTAAACAACATTATAACTCAATCTATCATGTCTGTACTCCTTTCTGTTTATCTATCCATCTCAGTTAAAGCTGCTAGTCGTCCTGCTGACAATGTGGTTTGGAAAAGCTCACTATTAACAATTACGCTTCCACATTTTTATGATTTAATAAAAGAAAATGAATAACTGTAATTGATTTTGCTAGTCATTTTACTGAATAAACCAACCACATATTTAGTTTCATGCGACTGGTTTCATGTTCCACACAGCAACTGATGCTTTAGTGAAAGAAGGACCACACAATTCATGGCTCACAATATCATTGAGTGAGTATTTTTATAGCATCATTTTCTGTGATCTATCTATCATACAGACAAAAGCAGTCACTTTGTCCATGGTGTGGTTTGGAAAAGCTCATCAGTATGTTTCTATAAGTTGACGATTTAATGAAAACAGAATTGATAGCTGTATTTGAATTGTTAATTTACAGTTTTTCTCAATTGCTTTGGCTCACTTCTGGAATTTTTTTTTCAGTTCAGATCTCGAAACAATTAGATTCTTGTTCACATCAGATTGGAATTAATTTTTGATTTGAGAAAATTGAGCAAACAAATTTATAAATTATAGTTATAAAAAACTTTTGTTTTTGCCCCCATTTTCATGAGCTGAACTCAAAGATCTAAGACTTTTTCCATGTACACAAAAGGCCTATTTATCTCAAATTCTGTTCAAAAATCTGTCTAAATCTGTGTAAGTGAGCACTTCTCCTTTGCCGATGTAGTCCATCCAATAAGACAGCATGATTATTGCACAGGTGTGCCTTAGGCTGGCCACAATAAAAGGCCACTCTAAAATGTGCAGTTTTATCACACAGCACAATGCCACAGATGTCACAATTTTTGAGGGAGCGTGCAATTGGCATGCTGACTGCAGGAATGTCCACCAGAGCTGTTGCCCGTTAGTTGAATGTTCATTTATCTACCTTAAGCCGTCTCCAAAGGCATTTCAGAGAATTTGATAGTACATCCAACCGGCCTCCGTTGACCGTGTGTAACCACACCAGCCCAGGACCTCCACATCCAGCATCTTCACCTCCAAGATCGTCTAAAAACAAACCACCCGGACAGCTGCTGCAACAACCGGTTTGCATAACCCAAGAATTTCTGCACAGACTGCCAGAAACCATCTCAGGGAAGCTCATCTGCATGCTCGTCGTCCTCATCGGGGTCTCGACCTGACTGCAGTTCTTCGTTCGTTGCAAATGCTCACATTCGATGGTGTCTGGCACTTTGGAGAGCTGTTCTATTCAAGGATGAATCCCGGTTTTCACTGTACAGGGCAGATGCCAGACAGCGTGTATGGCATTGTGCATCGAGAGGCCCATGGTGGTAGTGTGGTTATGGTATGGGCAGGCGTATGTTATGGACAACGAACACAGGTGCATTATACTGATGGCATTTTGAATGCACAGAGATACCGTGATGAGATCCTGAGTCCCATTGTTGTGCCATTCATCCACGAGCATGACAATTGCACTGCTCATATCACAGGTGGAGCTTGTCAGCTAATCAGCTTAACAAGCACATCAGGTGTATATATATACAGCCAACTCACCTCTGTTCTATGACGGTTTTCCAACTCCTCACTCATAATCAAATTTCATCCCATTATTGGGATGGGGGGGGTTCTCTGGGTTCTCTTCAGAAATGTTCTCAGAGCCCTCCCTCTGGACAGCATGCCAAATATGCTTACTAATTGCTCAATCATATTATATGTTAGTGGGAACTCGTGAAATGTTGGATGTTTGAGTGATGTGAAAATGACTCGGAATTTGCGATCTGCAATTAACCCATCCATAGTGCACACGCACACCGTGAACACACACCCGGAGCAGTGGTCAGCCATTTATGCTCGGTGCCGGGAGCACTGGACAACCTTTGGATTTCGAGTCAGACTCTAACCATTAGGCCACAACATCCCTCTGGAAAGTAAATAATGAGATGGCTTTGAAAGACCGTAACCAAAAGTGGAAATAAAGAACCCTAAACTCTAACAGAAAGGACTATATTAGCACTTTTTTTTTTTCAGGGCAATATGTTTCAGGACTGTGTAAGTATGACTAAGAACCACCGCTTTTAGAGTATATTTTAAAAAAAAAAGCCTAACTAAACATACCCACACAATGACAAATTTTAATGAAAGACAGTAATTTGATTGTGAAGGTGAAATGTTCTGACCAGGTCAGTGAGAAATATACTTCCTGTAAACTATCCTGTATGTTAAGTAAACAGGAGACCCCAGGACTCCTAATCCCTAGTGAGGGTCTCCGAGCCTCTGGCCACATCTTTCCCGAAGCCAAAGGAAATCCAACTCCTGCACTGATAACCAGTTAATCCCCTCAGTTCGCTAAAAAAGTATTTTATCTTCAACCAGCTCCATTTCAAACAGCATCTCTCTACATTTCCACTGAAATTCAAAGCTAGAAAAATCTATATTTTGACCAAAACAGTACAACATCAGAGTACCACAAACATCCCCTATCGCTATACCACCCATAAATCCTCTAATCCAGCTAAAGGTTACCCTCCTGTCTGTTATTTTCCTATCAATCCCCAATCAAAACCTGTCTTGTTAATATAAGCGACAGTCTGTTGTCAAATCATGGAGGAAACGCCATTAAAAGCGTATCTAAAATCACCTGGGTTTTGAGGAATCTGTGCACCCCTGACACACTCGTCTGAGACCTGGACACTTAAAACAGAGGTGGCTGGCTAATATATCCTAAAGGAAATCAATGCATTGTGAGTAATATGATGCCTCTCTTATCAGCTCCCCCAGAGGATACACCGATTTCAATGAGAAGTCAGGCTTTTGTGGATCAGGGCAGAGAGATAATGCTGTATATCTGGCCCATGATGGGGGCATCTTATATTTAATCACTTTAATGCCGTCCGCCACCACAGATAAGGAGAGACATTACTGAGAAGATGAGAACTCAGCACAGGAAAGGATCTGATGTATGCTATGAGATATGAGCAAAACAATCCCATCACATCACCCTGTCCCACACAAGAGCATTAGTGCTATGTACAAGAGAACTGAAAGAGGCGGTGTAGTTGTGCAATCCTCCAAGCTTACACAGGACAGAAGCAGAACATATATTTTCTTTTTTAATAAGCAAAACACTTATATTCATACATAATAAAAACAATTAGATTTGTTTTTATATCATGGAAGTCTTTCTGAAGAAACATTCACTGAAACAAAATGAGAGAGCAGATTGTGGTAAAATAGAGTACAGAGACGATAGGGTACAGAAGACAAAACAACATCTGGGTATGTTAATGCAATTATAAAATAATGCATTTTAAAATAATGCAAGAAACATTTAAATTCATAAGTAGCTTAAAATGTAAGAAAACACCCTAACGTACATTACTGATAACAAAACTAAGAAACAAAATTAATTAAATTATAAATTTAATTAAAAGTAAAATTAACAGTATGTATATGTATATATATATATATATATATATATTATCTTTTAATCATCCAAGCAAATTAATTCGAATAAATACAATTTTTGCCGGACCTTTCTAAAATAAGAGCGACATTTCAGTACAAATCGATTCACAGAAATGAATAGGATTTCCAACGCTACATGAGATCATTCAGGATGAACAGATTCACTACAATAATGGATCAAATATACAGAGAGAGATGCATCTCATTATTCATTATTATTACTACTTTTGATATTCCCTAAAACATCTATGGGTAATTCATGGGTTTCATGTGATGTCACACAGTGTTGCGGCTGGCATTTGTAGGACCAACCCAGACTCACTCCCAAATTGTCACATATTGGAGCTTGGTCAGGACCATTTTGGAGTACATTTTTGATGCTCATGGTACTCCTTTAGCGTCACTTTTCGATGTGAAGGGTCCTCCGTTGTTTTCAATTGTATGTGTTAATTTAATGGTTTGCATGCATTTGTAAAAAATATAAATAATTGTATGTACATTTTTACTTTAATTGGAGCACCTAACCCCATCCCTGCCCCTAAACCTACCAACCTTAGACCAAAATAAAACACACACAGGCAAACATAAGTACAGTCACAGGTATTTATTGCAAAAACTGACCATAAACAAGCCGTATAAAAACATTACAAACAAGTCGTGTTGCATTCCATGTCTTCTGAAGCCATATGAAGTCATTATGCGAAGAAGAGAGTAAAACAAGGTTTTAATCGCTGAAAATGATCCCGCTCCGTTAACAAGCTCACATCTCATTAAAAAAGATACTCCTGTCCCGTAGCATGAAGCAATTGGTCACGAGACACACAATAGCCAATAGCCTTTTACAACAGCATGACACAATCGATCAAGAGATACGCAAGAGCCAATGGTATTTCATATCCATAGCTGATGTAAGGCTTCTTCAGGCGGCATTTTATGGTAGGTTTAGGGGCAGGGGTTGGGTTATGTGCTCATAAATGTGTAAATAATGTAATATAAATACAACTGTTTTGACTGTTTACATTGAGAAATTACACCCCTACATATATGCAATAATGGCAATGTTATTACCCAATATATCATTTAATTATGATGATAAAATTCCCAGTATCGCGTCGGCATATTGACACTAAGGGTTTCCTATTTGAAACAACAGAGGACCCTTTACGCCGAAATCTTTGAACTTGTAGTACAGTTATGCGATTCTAGAATGTTTACGCTACACTAAACTTTGACGAGCAACACTCCCATCCACAAACAAACAGATGAAATAGAGGATGATGATGACGGTCCAGTCCATACAAGGGTAAAAGTTTGTAGTTTTAGTTTCCACATTCTTATTTTTATGAATGTAACTGAACATAATTACTTAAATTATGTTAGAGTGAAGAGGATATGTTTTTACTATTGGTATTATAATTATATAGAAGATTGTTCTTTTCAAATAATCTCAGTTAACTAAATACATACGCTAGTAACAGTGATTTGTATGATGAGAATGTACTGCAATCAAATGTATATGCATCAATATGTCTCAGATAATCTGCAGTAGCTGTGTCCTCAAATGTTCACCTTTGTAACTTCTCTACCCTTAAAGCTTGCATACTTGTGTGGTACTAATATGCTCCATTTTAGGGGTATAGGTACACCTTTGAGGTTACTGCCCCTGTAAAGGGCTAAAATACAATTATAGTATATTTTATCTCTGACAGTGTAAACAAAACAAAAGGCCTATGAAATGTTTAAAAAATTGCTTTAAAATCTAATATTAAGTGAGTATAATTGCTGATTATATTATTTCAATAATTTCAAAGGTCAGTTTAGCTTAGAGGTATCGGTATAGTTATAGTTCCCTATCAGTCAGTCACGTTCGACGTAACGTCAGAGTCAGCCAATGGCAGTTGGCGTGCGTGTTTCGCCACGCGCACCCCGCCCCGCGGTGCGGGTATAAAAGGAGAGCGCGTGCAAACGCACAACAGCACATTGCAAGTCTCCAGAGTGTCTGCAAGACAAGACTCACAAAGCATTGGTGTTACGGCGCGTCAGCGGAGGTCGCTGTCCAGTGCTGCTTTCCTTTGCGGTCACGCTGCTACCTCCCCTCGGCGCTTCAGCGCTCCTAAAAGAGAGAATTTCAGAGCAATCTAAAAGAGCTCCACGAGCGACGGGCATCTTTTTAAAGATGGCTTCCCGCTCGTGCGTTTCTGGATGTGGTCGTTTCCTGACTTCATCTGATGATCACGATCGCTGCCCCTCGTGCTTGGGCTTCAGGCACGCTGAGGCAGCGCTCGTGGATGAGTCATGTTCTCACTGTGGGAACATGACCATGGCGATGTTGCGCTCCAGATACCTCCTCGCTAGACGTGGGGGTATCCCCCTTGCTCTGCCCCGTTCTAGTTCCTCCGGACGGAGGACTACTTCGGCTCAGGGCAGCGTGGAGCTGGCCGCAGGAGACCGGCGCAGCCCGCCTCCACCCCTGCCAAGCCCGTGAAGCGCCAGGGCAGGCGGCGTCCCTGAGACGGGCGACCCGGAGCCTTTGGATCCTGCTCTTCAGGAGATGGTGACCGCACCACTCCTTCCCCCGGAGGAGGGCCGGGTGGAGAATCTTTTGTTTCCTTTTTGTTCTGTTCCCAAGAGGGCGAGGATGGCAGTGTACGGGACCTCGTCTCCACACTCCTGTCCCCCTCTCTCTTCGCCAGTGGGCAGCAGGGTCTGGTCCGAGGACACGACGCCTTCTCCCGCATCCCCTGCCCAGCTATGGAGCCAGGTCAGTGTCACACCACACACTCAGACCCCACTTCAAGACGCACTGCCTTTCGAGTCGGGCCCCTGTGCTCCATTTCGCTGCCCCACCGTGGGTACGTCAGTAACTCCCCTGGTCCCGCTTGTACAGTCCCTGGGGGCCTGGCTAGAGCTTCCCAGGCCGTCTCGCTGGCTCCTGAGGACTATCAGACTCGGCTACGCGATTCAGTTCGCCCGGCGTCCCCCCAAGTTCAGGGGCATTCGGTTCACCTCAGTGTTGAGCAAGGATGCCCCTGTCTTGCGTGCAGAAGTCGCGGTCCTACTGGCGAAGGACGCGATAGAGCCGGTCCCTCCTTTGGAGTCAGAAGCATCTGAGGTCGCTTCGCGCCGTTCATGTCCCAGGCGAGCTCAACTGTGCAGCCGACGAGCTCTCACGTCAGCTCGCCCTTCCGGGAGAATGGCGACTCCACCCCGAGGTACTCCAGCTGATTTGGAGACGCTTCGGGGACGCTCAGGTAGACCTGTTTGCCTCCCCGGACACGTCTCACTGCCAGTTGTTTTTCTCCCTGTCCGAGGGGACCCTCGGTACAGATGCACTGGCATGCAGCTGGCCTCGGGGCTTACGCAAATATGCGTTTCCCCCAGTGAGCCTTCTCGCACAGATCCTGTGCAAGGTCAGGGAGGACAAGGAGCAAGTCCTCTTGGTGGCGCCTTACTGGCCCAATCGGATGTGGTTTCCAGAACTGATGCTCCTCGCGACAGCCCCTCCTTGGCAAATTCCTCTGAGGAGGGATCTACTTTCTCAGAGAGGGGGCACCCTCTGGCACCCGCGCCCAGACATGTGAAATCTCCACGTATGGTCCTTGGACGGGACGCGGAGGTTCTAAGTGGGCTACCTCCAGCGGTAGTAAACACTATCACTTCTGCCAGGGCTCTGTCTACGAGACAAGCTTACAGGCTGAAGTGGAACCTGTTCAAATCAATTGGTGTTCTCTCCCGGGAGGACCCCGTGATGCCCGATCGCAGTCGTGCTTTCTTTCCTGCAGGATGGGTTGGAGCGAAGGCTGTCTCCCTCCACCCTCAAAGTGTATGTCGCCGCTATTGCCGCACATCACGATGCAGTAGATGGTTAGTCTCTGGGGAAACACGACCTGGTCATCAGGTTCCTCAGAGGGCAAGGAGGCTAAATCCTCCGCACCCTCACCTGGTACCCTCTTGGGATCTCCCTCGGTCCTGTCGGCCTTGAGGGGCCCCTTGAGCCTCTGCAGTCAGTAGAGCTTAAGTTTCTGTCTCTAAAGACAGTGCTCCTCTCGGCATTGGCCACAGTCAAGAGGGTAGGGACCTGCAAGCATTTTCGGCGATTTATCTGGCCAGCACTCTCACGTTGTCCTGAGACCCCGGCCTGGATATGTGCCCAAAGTTCCCACCATGCCCTTCAGGGACCAGGTGGTGAACTTGCAAGCGCTGCCCCGGGAGGAGGCAGACCTAGCCATTGCTCTGCTCTGTCCCGTTCGTGCCTTGCGCATCTATGTGGACCGCACGCAGAGCTTCAGGACCTCAGACCAGCTCTTTGTCTGCTTCGGAGGACAGCAGAGGGGAAGAGCTGTCTCCAAACAAAGACTCGCCCACTGGATAGTGGAGGCTATAGTCTTGGCCTATCAGGCCTGGCGCTTACCGTGCCCCCTTGGTGTGAGAGCACACTCTACGAGAGGCGTTGCTTCCTCTTGGGCTTTGGTGCAAGGCGCCTCAATAGCAGACATTTGTAAAGCTGCCGGCTGGGCGACACCTAATACGTTTGCGAGGTTTTACAATCTCCGTATAGAGCCAGTGTCCTCCTGTGTACTTGTCTCGGATGGCCAGTAACACTGGAACCCGCTCGGTGTCAATCACGCTTGCTGCGCCATTCCCCTCTACGGACCGGATACGTGCGCCCTGTTGCTTCTCAGTTCAGATCCCCACGGCGAACCCTGTTGAAGTTCCTCCCGCACCCTCGGCAGTCAGGTGTGGCGGAGCACCAGACGCCAGGTCCAGTACTCGTACGTTGCCCAAGGTCAACCCTTGTGCTGGGCTAGGTGCCCGTGTGTAGTGATTCCCCCTTGGTGATCCCACATGTGTATTCTTCCACGGTACGGCTCCCCCCCATGTTGAGCCCGTGTCTTCCCTGGAAGAACCCTCTGCCTTCTCTGCTGTGTAGCTATCTCACCCCAGGCGGGCTCAGGACGTCCCGTCGCCATAGTTGCTGTACCACTGCTGTACGGCCGGGGCACACAGTCTTGGCTCCTCAGCGAAAAACTGTTGTGCGTTTGCACGTGCTCTCCTTTTATACCCACACCGCGGGGCGGGGTGCGCGTGGCGAAACACGCGCGCCAACCGCCATTGGCTTGTTTTGTTAACACTCGAAGGTGATTGGGCTCTCCGGCGAGATCCCATTAGTCAGTCACTCTGACGTTACGTCTCCGTTCCCTCCTTCAGGTGAGTTAGATCTGGTGTGTGTGGTTGGTGGTGATTGAGGTGACTGTGGCTCCCTGACAACACATCTGACACAAGAATGAAAACATCATCAAAACCATTGACTGCGTATACCCCTCCATGTTTACAAAACACAACACCGGGAGGCACAGCCATTTAGAGGTAATTTCCTGGTAATGATGTCATAAAATTTACCATTATTTTGAAACTGATGTGTAAATAGTGCTTTACCGGTAAAAACAACAAAAAGAACATCATTGCCTGTGTGAACAGTGCATTGTTGTACCAGTAAAGTCGCTCCGGTAATTTTATGACGAACACACTTTGTGTAAAAGGATTTATTGATATACTCAGTTTTTTGGTGCTGTAACTGGTAATAAATAGTAGGGTTGTGCAACATTGGAAAAAAATGACATTGTTATATTCTGTATTGTGATTTGATAAAAAAATACAGGGATTTTACCAAATTATATGAAGATCTTTATTCAGAAAAAAGAACCATACTACTGGAGTGATTTTGTTGTCTCATCTGCCTAATTTTTTTTATATATATAATAATAAAAACTATAAAATTACTCTAAATATATTTTTGAATGGGAAATCTTTTTAGGACTGAACAATTTGGCATTTAGATTTGGATTATTTATACTTGATTTTTATTTTTTTAAGAACCAACTTAACCTGTTATTTAACTTAGTCTGTTCCACTGTTCCAAAATGACATTTACAACTTAAATTTGTCACGGAACTGAGAGGAAGCCCGTGGAAAAACAGAAATCTGGGTCCAAGTGCAGGTAAGCAAGTCTTTTAATATAACAAAAAGGCCAAAAGGGAAAAAACAAAACAATATTCAAAAACGGGACACCACAGATGGCAACGCAGTGCTGGTGTCCCGAGCGCAAAAACCCAAATGCACTCGGTCACAGGAACACAGTGAGACGTATACTTAGGCATACACACATGTGCATAGACAAGTGCAAGTAATCTAGCCGCAGACATGGGTCCGATGGGGAAGCACGTTAACATCCGTCAGGGAAATGGGAGCGTTGAGGAGTACGCCCGGCACTTCTGGGAAGTCGGTCGGCGACAGAGAAGACCTGCCTCCTGATCTTCTTCTGGGGGGGCCTGCCTGAGCCTCTTAAATCCAGGATGCCATACTGGAACCCCGAGGAGTTGCTGGAGGACTACCTCAACTTGGCTATGCATCTGAGTGGCTCGGCCTATAGGGTTGAGTCAGCTGCGGAGCCCGCTCACAATTCCTCTCAGGCGGCGGCGTCCGCCCACGAATCTGCCGACGTGGCAGAGCTCGCTCACGAAGCTCCCGAGGCGGCGGTGTCCACTTACGTTCCTCCTGAAGCGGCGGTGTCCGCTCACATAGCTCCCGAAGCGGCAGTGTCCGCCCACAGAGCTCCTGAAGCAGCGGTGTCCACCCACAGAGCTCCCGAAGCGGCGGTGTCCACTCACAGGACTCCCGAAGCGGCAGTGTCCGCTCACACGGCTCCCGAAGCGGCAGTATCCGCTCACAATCCTCCGGCCGTGCCTGCCCCGCCCTGGCCTCCTGCTCTACCTGCCCCACCCTGGCACCCGTGGCTGCCTCTGTCTCTAGGCCCTCTTCCACTACATGGGCCTGGCTCCCCCATCCCTCCCCCTACTCTGCAGTTCCCCTTGTCAGACACTAGGGAATGTCTGGAAGCCGTTCCTTTAAGGGGGGGTAGTGTCAAGAGTCCAGGCCCGGCATGCCTCCCTCTCGCCACCAAAGGTCGCCGTCTCCCGTCCTCCTGGACTCATTTAACTTCACTCCGCACACCTGCCACTCATCACACATCCCCAGCTGTTCTCCATCACCGTGGACTATTTATACACCCTCTGCCTGGCTAGATTACTCGCTCTTGTCTATGCACATGTGTGTATGTCTATGTATATGTCTCACTGTGTGCCTGTGACCGAGTACATTCAGGTTATTGTGCTCGGGTCACCAGCACTGCGTTGCCATCTGTGGTGTCCCGTTTTTGAATATTGTTTAGTTTTTTGTCTGTTGGCCTTTTTGTTATATTAAAAGACTTGCTTACCTGCACTTGGACCCAGATCTCTGTTTTTTCATGCGCTTCCTCTCAGTCCCGTGACAAAATTGTAATGCATTTTGAATGCTGACTTAAGGTTGATCTCTTTTTAAAGAAGACACTTGGCAGAGTATTGTAGAAGTGAAAAAGTTATAAAAAGTATATTACAAAAAAGTTATGGAAGTTTAAGTTTATGAAAAGTAAAAATTCACAAATTTAAATACAAATATATATTTTACAAAATCAGTTTTACTCTAAATCTGCTAGAGAATCAAAACCAAAAATCTGAATAAGTTGTTTTCCAAATTTGAGGTTGATATCTAAGAAAAATCAGTTTTCAGTTAAATTTTGTTTAGGCGTAGTACCAAGCTTTTCCACTAGATGACCATCAAACCCCATTAGTAACCATATAAGGGCGGCTCCATTTCCATTTATTGAGTGATCTGAAACATTTTTCCTTACTTTTCTTAATATTTATGACGTAGACATCACATTCAGAAGTATTAAGGGTAGTATGACAGTATTTGATTTCAATTTAACCTCTAAAAAACACATAAAAGACATGCAATAAGTACCCTGGACGTACGTTATAGTTCATACTGCATCAAAAATTGAGAACCTATTATTTTTTCTTTATATATTATACCTTTTTTTCTAAAATAAAAAACAGAATGAATGTTATCTTTTGAACACTTAATATGAACATTAATGGAGATTTTTTTTTTTTTTATGATTTTATATATGTATCTCTATTTCAAAGTAAAGGTCAGAACTCGCTCTCTGAGTCTAATGAGTACTCTTACAAATTAATAAATTACAGTTGCTCTGTAAAATATTTTAAAAATCAGTCACCAAATTTGAAAACTAGAGTCTTTAAGCTTTTAAACGAAATATAGTTTGTCAAAATTGCTTTAGGTTCAGACCAATATATTACTGTTTAAAACATGTACTGGCAAGTGGGCCGACCGGTGTATTCTTTACACTTGAAAGGCTATATGTTCACTCATGTTCATGCAAAGCTACAACATATGATTTTCTTTTTACTAAAATGTACAGTTTGAAAGCTGAGACCTTTCCTCACAAATAGGATAAAATAAAATGCTATTTTTGTTTATTATTGTATTTCTCCACATATGGCTCATTTTGACTTAATTAAATTGGCAAAGTATATTATTTAATGTTGTAAATTTGCAATAATGCTTTTTGCTTTGGCTCTAAAGCTTGTTTGTGCCAGCTGCAGTCATACTATCAGTTATATTTTGGATCAATTTTGCAGCCCTTACCATGTCACAGACACTACGAAAAAAAATAATATTCCAACACGTTCTCCTGTTTTTTCTTTGCGTGTTCATTTTTCACTTCCGTACTGAGTGAAGTAGGAAGAAAAAGTACTTAACAAAACTTTGCACCTAACATAACCTCCGGCGACAGTAGCAACACACACATACACAATTACACTTCACTGCAGTTTGTTAACACCTTACTTGTGAAAACTCTGCCTCCTCAGGCTACCAACTGCTCCCTTGCTGTAGAGCAAGGGCAAATCTGGACCGCCAGACACCACCACTGAGTCATGCTAGCACATACACGCTGTCCAACATTTCCTTCAACCCGAGACTACATAACCTGTTTCCCGCAGAGGTACGGCTGCACGAGAAAATGTTTTCTCCATCCTAGCAATGCCACGCAGGGAAATGTAACATGCCGTCAGGCTTGAATAACTGGCCTTTGATCACAGGCCTCTTAATCTTTGCACAGACACCATTGCAGTTCGTCATGCATTCCTCCCGAATCAAACCCAAAAGCTGCTTGTTCATTCTTAACCTGTCTAGCGAAGCTTGAGCGAAAGTCCCCATCCAAGCTGAAATAATTACCCCCTTTATTGAAGAAAAATTAACCCACATCCCTCTGCTGCAGCAGAAAGCACCACAGGGGCCTCTGAGGTTCCCTTATCTCCCCAAGTAATAAACATTCCAGTCCCTCAAGCTTCCAGTGCGATGAAAAATTTATAAATAATTAGAAAATCTCATGCATGCTGTGAACCCATTTTTACCCAAAGCTTTCAATGCTGCTGAAAATCAAAAAGAGGTATTACACAGACAACAATCAATCGTGTGTCTGTGCAGATCTTAAACACAAGCATCTTTTATGATGCGTGTTGGAATTAATATTATATATACAGCCCTGTATTTCAAGGAATATTTCACTCAAAAATGAAATTTACTCACCCTCAAGTCATCCCAAGATTGTGTTTGCTTCTTCATCAGAACAGGCATTGAGGATTTTTAGAATTATATCACTTGCTCAGCAGTGGATTCTCTGCAGTGAATGGGTGCAGTTGGAATAAAAGTCAAAACATCAGATAAAAACATCAGAATAATCCACAAGCAATCCACATGACTGGATTTGTTTCTTTCAAACATGCAGGTTTTCTCTTTACAAGACATCAATTGACTGACTGGAGACATGTGGGTTATTTGTGGATTATAGTGATATTTTTATTAGCTGTTTGGACTCTCATTTTGGCGGCACCCATTCACTCAGATGATCCATTGATGAGCATGTGAGGTAATGCTACATTTGTCCAAATCTGTTCTGATGAAGAAACAAATTAATCTACATATTGGATTGCCTGAGGGTGAGAAAACTTTCAGCAAATTAAAATATTTGGATGAACTATTGAGGAAATGAAATAATAATAATAATAATAATAATAAAATGAAATTAATAAAGTAGCCTCACCGTATCCCCTTATACAAAGCACATATTCACACAAATTCATGTCAAATAAAGAAATAGGAAGTGCTTGGCTTTAGTCTGTGGCCTTGCAGATGGATAAGGTGCTGATTATGTTCACAGGGGAAAAGTGTTTTTCTTGCACGCCACTGCTTTCACACTCACACCCTTTCTAAATATTGAATCAAATAAAACTGAAAAGACCACATTATCCAGAGGATTCAATGCAATTTGCATATTCATTAGAACTAGTTAAAATTCGTTGCTGTCTCTATTTTTTCTTTATTTTCAGCACTCAAGAGAGGCAAAAGACAAAGAGGAAACAATCATAATTAACAATTGGAGGGAGAAAGAGAGAGATTTGACATCATCACCAGTGCAGGAGCCTTGCACAGGACATTTTCATTCTTTCATTTCAAGTTTTCATTCAAAATCAAGCCCGGATCCTTGTAATGAGTTATATTCCAAAATTAAGCAAACATGGTTGCTCTTTGAAAACCTGGCCACTTTCTGTGATTTGAGGGAGATTGTGTGCCTTTTCAGAAGAAAATAAAAATGTTCAATGCCACCCATACCCCTCGCCAAATGCACAAATACCCCTGGTGGCTTTTTGTGTGTGAGCCTTGATGTATGAAACAGTACATCAGTCAAGCTGAATGCATACAGACCAGCAAGAAACACCTTGATGCATTTACAAGAGTTTAAGCGAGTTATTGAACGAAGTTATGGCAGCTCTGTGTAGCATGTTGTCTAATAGACAACATTAAGAGCTTTGTAACAAAGTTAAGAGGAAGTTGATGTAACATCAACAATAATTGTTGTGTTTCATACATTTGAATACAGGAAAGGTCACTGTGTGCTTTTTTGTGAAGGGCTTCATGCCATTTCTCAGGTTTCGTGAAAGTGTGCCATTTAAATTATGTGGCAAAGTGTCACCGAGACAATGCCGGCCAATCTCAAGCTGTCTCGAGTGAACTCTGGCACTTTGAAAGCTGCCAAGATCCTCTCCTGTGAAATGTGGTAATTTCATTAATTATTTTATTTTTATAAAGTAGTACTGACAAAACACCCTTTAATTACTAGGGCTGGGTTTTGAGACAAATTTCATGATTCTATTATCATTTGCAAGCTTGCAATTGTGTCCAAATTGTAAATTATCAATTAAATTCGATACGATTCAAAATCAATTATTTTGGATATATAACAGGTATAACACATTTCCTCAAGGAAAAAACATACAAACTGTCAACTAATGTTGTAAAATATACATGACAAGTTGGTACTATATTACTATAATATTGAAAGTTATAAAATTACCTAATTTGTATACAAACACTTAAATTACACTCAATGAAATTCCTATACTAATAAAGTTACAATTACATAATATTACTCCAATTCTTTTTTTAAACATATAAACATTTAAATAGTGGCTGTCAAAACATACATTAAACATTGAAGAACAGTAACATGTATACTGAATATGTTATATGGTGCGTATATTGAGCAAAATACTCCTCTCTAGTTCATATTTCTAGCTGACAAGTTAGTTTATGGTCACCAAACATGTTTTTATTTTTATTTTTCTTGGGTAAATGTGATGTTTCCTTACATTTAAACACTGATTGAGCAATTACATGACACAGGAACACAGATTTTGGTAAGTTGTACTCTTTCTTTTAACTAACCTTCGGATGATCATTCATGTTTATTTTGTGTTGAAACTGGTATTTAAGCGGAGGAGATGATTGGTTCAAGTGTGCTTCGAAAAGATTTTGCTTTGGATACTATACCGCTTCTGTTAAACTGCACTAGTGATCTATCACTCCACAACAAACATCACCAAAACGGCATTTATTGTTTGAATATTGTAATAAAATTGACAGAATTTGAAATCTGAGACTTTGTTTCATATCAAAAGTAACAAAGCTTATTGCGATTTATTGGATGGGAGGTGTGCTGTTAATGTTCCGTTCATTAACTGAAAACAGGTTAGGCTAATTGATTTTTGGGATTTCACCCTCCGATGCAGCGATCTCTCAGGGGGTACCGGTTGTTTTCTTTTGGTGCTCTGCCCGACGATCGGATGTCGATCGCTGCATCGGAGGGTGAGTCCGACGATTCTGGAAAGGATGATTCAGCACCGTTGCCACCCTCTGGGTAGTCAACAGTGCCGGATTCGGTTCCGGAAATGGTGGCTATGCTTGCCCGGACCGCTGAGAGGGTCTGGCTCGATTGGAGGGCTCCACCATATTCTGAACCCTCGAGGTGCATTCATGTTAAAATTGTAACATAAATTATCCAAGTTTAGTTATCTTATTCTTTATTGCAAAACGCTAAAACTGGCACTGTTTTGGAAAGAACTGGGCTCTTTTTTTAACCCATATCATGGTGTGTGTCAGTGAAATATGAATTTCTAATGGTGTTTGTATTTGCAATGTTCTAAACATGAATATATTATGTGCAACAACAGCATGCTATCTCAGTGGCCTTACATATGCCTTTAAATAATGTTTTCAAACTTTAGGATTTAAATGGGGATGATTGTACTGAGAATAACTTTCATCTTTTCTTCAACTGAATACTGTTTCTGTGCTGTTTTGATTAAAAGACTTCACAGTCAAAAATAAAACTGCTGGATGATAGATATTCTTCATTCTTTATGACAAACAAGACAATGTGAATTACAGAATGTACAATGTTTTTAAATAAAAAAATCACAGTGTAAAGCACTTATTATGACGGGGTACAATCCACAGCTCAGTACTCACTACTCGTCGACGATATCGCTGTAAACGTGTCCCCAACTAAACAAGACGAGGTGCCAGCGGCAAGAAACTAAAACTCCATGAGTGACAGAATGGATAAAAAAAACCTTGGGAAAAACCAGGCTCAGGTTCTCCTGCCAGTTCTCCTCTGGCCAGATGAACCAGCAGATTGTTCCAACTGCAGGAAATTCAGATTGTAATGGTTCAACTGGTTCCAGTGGTCTATTCCCGTTGGCTGTCTAGGTGACGGGGTCCTCACTGGCGATCTGTCTCTGGGGCTCATATAAGTGTCCTGGGCTCTGCTGGGCTCTAGAGGTCATCTCTAGGTGCTGATCTGCCATCTGATCTCAAGGTTCAAGGTTTTTTTATTCATCACATACTCAATTATATAGAATATAATCCATAGTGAAATGTAAATCAGGTCAGGTCTGGATCTGGATACGGACTGGATCTGGTGACTGCAGGTTGCATTGAAAGGTTCTTCAGAGCGATGCCATAGAAGAACCATTTTTGGTTCCACAAAGAACCATTCAGTCAAAGGTTATTTAAAGAACCATCTCTTTCTTAGCTTTTTATAATATGAAGAACCTTCTTTCGCCACAAAGACCCTTTTGTGAAACAGAAAGTTTCTTCAAATGAAATGTTCTTTATGGAACCATTTAGACAAAAAGGTTCTTCTATGGCATCGTGAAGCACCTTTATTTTTAGAGGTAGTAGCGAGGAGATGATAGAATGAAGCTTGAGAACCATTCAGAGAGAGAAAAAGTAAAACAGCATATGTGCATTAGGTGAACCCATATCTCACAACGGACAGTGATGTCCTGGTATTACAGTCATGAATACTGCATTGCCTTGCTGTTAATGTGGCGTGCCAGAGACTGTTGTTCTCTCCATTCATTCATGCTCTCTATGGTCAGGGGTGAAACTCACTGCCTGTCCATTGGGGAATGTGAAATAGTGACTCTCTGCTTCAAGAGCACTTGACCTGAGCCACAGTCTCCTTGTGAAAGCTCTAGACGGCCTCCTGGAACCCCAAGAACAAAGTTGAGCCAGAGAGTCATGACATTTGTAAGGGTTTGAAGTGGCAAGGGATCCCAGTCACGCAATATGAAACATAACATTTGATGTGAAAAAATCACACTAATTTAGGTTAGAATTACCTACACCTTGTTTAACAAATGAACTAAGAAATGAAAATATAATTAAAAAAATTAAATAAAAGAATAAGAATAAGAAAAATAAATAATATAAATGTTGTGAACAAATATATAGCATTTTCTTATGTGATTTTTCCGTACTTATGGATATGCATTTTATATTGATTGTTTGACCTAAAGTATGAGTGATATTCAAATTTTAAATATATTTCATGCATGGATACCATAGCTTCTGACATGCATTATTAATTGCTAACTTCATTTGATCTTTTTTTAAATGTGCAGTAGCATTATTGTAATCATTTTTGCAATATATATATATATATATATATATATATATACAGTGGGGCAAAAAAGTATTTAGTCAGCCACCAATTGTGCAAGTTCTCCCACTTAAAAAGATGAGAGAGGCCTGTAATTTTCATCATAGGTATACCTCAACTATGAGAGACAAAATAAGAAAAAGAAATCCAGAAAATCACATTGTAGGATTTTTCAAGAATTTATTTGCAAATTATGGTGGAAAATAAGTATTTGGTCAATATCAAAATTTAATCTCAATACTTTGTTATATACCCTTTGTTGGCAATGACAGAGGTCAAACGTTTTCTGTAAGTCTTCACAAGGTTTTCACACACTGTTGCTGGTATTTTGGCCCATTCCTCCATGCAGATCTCCTCTAGAGCAGTGATGTTTTGGGGCTGTCGCTGGGCAACACGGACTTTCAACTCCCTCCAAAGATTTTCTATGGGGTTGAGATCTGTAGACTGGCGAGGCCACTCCAGGACCTTGAAATGCTTCTTACGAAGCCACTCCTTCATTGCCCGGGCGGTGTGTTTGGGATCATTGTCATGCTGAAAGACCCAGCCACGTTTCATCTTCAATGCCCTTGCTGATGGAAGGAGGTTTACACTCAAAATCTCACGATACATGGCCCGATTCATTCTTTCCTTTACATAGATCAGTCGTCCTGGTCCCTTTGCAGAAAAACGGCCCCAAAGCATGATGTTTCCATCCCCATGCTTCACAGTAGGTATGGTGTTCTTTGGATGCAACTCAGCATTCTTTCTCCTCCAAACACGGGAACACATGAGTTTTTACCAAAAAGTTTTGAGAATAGATTAACGGCGATATTTTTTTATCGCCGATAAGAGTCTCACGTTAACGCAGCACGTTAACGCCGATAACGGCCCACCACTAATATATATATATATATATATATATATATATATATATGATTATTATTAATATAATAATATATTAAATCAATGGGCCTCTTTAATGAAACACGATCAGAACAAATTTTTGTGTAAATCGTTCGTAAAGCTTTTCAGACGTAAATTTTCGGATTCATGAAAATGTTCGTATTTTCAAAACGTTAGTTGGTACGAAATAATTTTACACCTGCTCCGGACCATGTGTAAATGGTGCATAAAACATCTGAATGATTTGGTCATTGATACATTTTAATAAAACTATTTACCTTACATAATCACATATTTACAGTATAACGCAGCATTTTTATAAAATACTATACAGTAATTATATACAGTATGTTGTGTTTTTGTTTTTACTATTATCATGAACACCATATTATCTGCAAACTTAACACTTTAGCCAAATCAAATAATTAATTATTCTGTTAGGGATGTACCAATTAGACTGACAATGAAAATGGTTTTCTATAAAATGGTCAGAATCAGACATAACAGTAAACATTTCCTATGGCTGATATAGCGTTATTGCTTGATTTGGCAGACAGAGCGCTGCATAAAAGATGTATTTTTAGAGACCGTGCAGACTTACTTGCAGAGAATGATGACTGGTTGCTTATTTATTTCAGACTACCAGACCACTTCTTTTGTATTTATGCAATATATTGGGGGCCAAATTCAGAAGGGAAACCAGAAGATCTCACAGCATTCCTGCACACTTGCAGGTGCTGTCCGTGCTTGGTTTTTTGGCAGCAGGAACATTCCAGCGGGAGATTGCAGACAGGTCAGGGATATCTCAGTCATCCATGAGTCGCATCATCCCAGATGTTCTTGATGGCCTAATACGGCTACTGCCTGTAAACTTTGATGGAACAGACACACACAAACGAGCTTGATTCATTTTTTTCATCTTAACCACGTGGCGCCATCCCTTCAACATGGGACTAGCTGACATCACCCTCTGGAAGTACGTAATTTTAGCAAACATACCACCTGACTCTACATCCCCCCTCTTTTAGTGGGGGACAAGTAACAGTGCTAAATACAAAATAAATTATGACCAACAACATAACATATTAATAACAAGGAGCAGGTGCAAAAACGGGAAGACACCTGACTGCACAATATCACCTAACATGGATTTCATACATAAAGGAACAGAAGGTTATAGCATATTTCAGTCAGGTCATAACATAGTCTTTGAAAGGTTGGTTAGGGCACCTGACTCTTCCACGAGTCACCACTGAACATTTGCCACCTGTGTCACCGTAACAGTCCATTTTAGGGGACTGCGGTTGCTGAATGGACCCCTCAGAATCAAGTGGTGTTGAGAGTGCTCCAGCATCAGTCACTACTGGTTCAAGGTTCAAGGTTCAAGGTTTCTTTATTCGTCACATAATAAATTATACAGGGTATAATCAGAAGTTAAATGTAAATCAAATCAGGTCCGCTCAGTGGACAGTGCAAAATAATAAAAATAAAAATTATATAAAAGTAACACAACACAAGAGCATATATATAGGTAAAAAAAGAGAAATAAAGAGTAAAATATGCAATAGAATAAAAAGTGCAAAACAAATAAGATGTGCAAAAACAGTATATTGAGACTTAATAAATAGTAATATGAACAAGAGGGATGTGCAAGAGGGATGAGCAAACGGGTTGTACCGGGTATGTACACATAGAAGCAATACGGATGATGAGAATATGAATGTTTTACAGTTAATAATGAGTCTTGTAAGTGTTTATGAAACTTGGTTTGTGTTAAGGAGCCTGATGGCCTGAAGGAAGAAGCTCCTCCTCAGTCTCTCAGTTTTTGCCATCATGCTCCTGAAGCGCTTGCCAGATGGAAATAAACAGAAAAGATGGTTACCGGGGTGAGTTGAGTCTTTGAGGATTTTAGCAGCCCTGCTTTTACAGCGTTTGAAGTAGATGTTCTGCAGAGAGGGGAGAGCAGACCCTGAGATGCGTTCAGCTAAGCGCACGACTCTCTGCATAGCTTTGCAGTCCTGGTTTGAGGAATTACCATACCACACTGAGTCAATACACTTTCTATGGCCCCTGAGTAGAAAGTTTTCAGGATTGTTGGTGAGACCCTGAATTTCCTCAGCTGTCACAGATGATACACTCTTTGCCTGGCTTTCTTAACCTGAGTCTGAATGTGTGTAGTCCATGTCAGGTCCTCGGAGATGTTTACACCGAGGTACTTGAAGCTACTCACCCTCTCCACATGGGTCCCACTGATCATAAGAGGGGTGTAGGGCCGCTGCTGTCTCTTCAGCTCTTTAGTTTTGCTCACGTTCAGAGAGAGACAGTTGTCCTGGCACCATGATGTGAGTCTCTCCACCTCATCAAAGTATGCGGCCTCATCATTGTTGTTAATGAGGCCCAGAACCACAGTATCATCAGCAAATGTAATGATAGAAGTGGAGCTGTGAGAGGACACGCAGTCGTGGGTGTATAGAGAGTAGAGCAGGGGGCTCAGGACACAGTCCTGCGGGGCTCCTGCATTCAGGGTGATGGAGTTGGAGGTGAACTTGCCGAATTTCACCACTTGTGGTCTGGCGGTGAGGAAATCTTGAATCCAGTCACAGAGTGAAGTGTTTAGGCCGAGGTCTGAGAGTTTGACAGCTAGCTTGGTGGGGACTATAGTGTTGAAAGCTGAGCTATAGTCAATGAATAGCAGCCTGACATAGTTGCCATTTGTGCTGTCAATGTGTGTGAGGGAAGAGTGCAGGACCTGGGAGATGGCATCATCAGTAGACCTATTTGGCCGATAGGCAAACTGAAGAGGGTCCAAAGTAACAGGAATGGAGGAGCAAATGTCTTTCTTTAAAAGTCTCTCAAAAACCTTCATGACTGTTGATGTGAGGGCAACTGGACGATAGTCATTCAGGCAAGAGGGTTTACTGTTCTTAGGCACAGGGATTATGACAGATTTTTTAAAGGAGGTGGGAACAACAGAGGTAGCGAGGGACTCATTAAATATGGATGTAAACAAACCAGCAAGCTGATCAGCACAGGACCTCAGAACGCGGCCAGTAATCCCATCAGGTCCTGCTGCTTTCCTGACGTTCACTCTCCTTAGTTCCCTCCGAACCTCGTCCTCTGACAGGGTGAATACATGATCGCTGCTCTGTCTGCTGCTCTCACTTCTGCGGAGGAGTTATTTCCAGAGGAACAGATGGTCTTCAGTCCCTGCCACATGCATCGAGAGTCATTGAGCTGGAAATGTGACTCAATTCTCTCCCTGTACCGGCGTTTAGCGTCTCTGACTGCCCATCGGAGAGTGTAGCACGATGCCTTGTACTCACTCATGTTTCCTGACAAAATACAGGCGTTGTATAGGGCAGTACGATGGTTAACCGCATCACGGATTGTTCTGTCCACCCATGGTTTCTGATTTGAGAATGTCCTTATTTTTACAGTTTCAGTGGCCTGTTCGGTTAGCATGTTGACAAAGCTCAATGCTACCTCTGAATTCGCTGACGTCAGATGAATTTGCCCGGAACATATCCCAGTCGACATCATCAAGAGACGCCTGTAGCATAGCTTCAGAGTGGGAGGACCAGCGCATCACTTCCCTCTCCACCGGCGGTTCCTGAACGATCTTTTGTTTATATTCCGGTGTGAGGAAAATGGCGGCATGGTCCGATTTGCCAAAAGCCGGCAGTGAGTGGGCTTTGTAGGCATTTTTGAGCGGAGTGTAGCAATGATCGAGTGTATTCAGTCCTCTGGTTGGACAGGATATATGCTGATGAAAGTTCGGCATGACCTTCTTGAGGTTGGCTTTGTTAAAGTCCCCGGCGATGATGAAGGCAGCGTCAGGATGTTTGTTGATATATCCGCTGAGCACATCATGGAGATTGGACAAAGCCAAGCTAGTATCTGCCTGTGGTGGAATTTAGACAGCAGTAACGACGATTGATGAAAATTCCTGGGGCAGATAGAATGGGCGGCAGATAATGGAGAGATGTTCTAGATGAGGCGAGCTGGAGTACGACAGAATGGAGATATTTCTGGGGTCACACCATTTCTTGTTAATCATGAAACACACCCCACCACCTTTGGCTTTTCCGGCCTCGGCTGTTCTGTCCATCCGTAAAACAGAAAAGTTATCAGACGGCGTTACAGTGGTGTCCGGGACCGTCGGCGTGAGCCATGTTTCGGTCAAACAAAGGATGTTACAGTCTCTAATGTCCCGTTGGAAACTTATCCTGACTCTAAGATTGTCCATCTTATTCTCCAAGGATTGGACATTAGCGAGCAGAATACTTGGTAGAGGAGGACTTTGAGCCCTTTTCCTCAGTCTGTTACGAATTCCAGTGCGTCTCCCGCAATGTTTCCTTCTTCTCCTGGGGTTATTCAGGTGGTCATTGTTCAACTTGGTGTTCCGAAGTATCTCCAATGGCCATGCTGGGTCCATGGATAAAGTGTCCTAAATCAGGTTAGTGTAGCACTGTCCAATGTCCAAAAGTGTTCTTTTTGTCGTAATCATTGCAGACGTTACACGTATAAAAAGAGAAGTAAAAATAGGTAAAAAAAACACATAAAAGCACAATTCTGAGTGGAGCTAATTCACAGGCGACTGAACTCAGCAGCGCCACCGGAAGTGGGAGATAATCTTCAAAGTCAGCTGGAGGGGATTCTGAGACGTGGAGGAGATGTCGCCTGTTCCTGATATACTTGGTACCTTGTGAGGTAACGACATAGCTATTTGGTTGCTCGGCAGGGGAATTCACGATTGCTAGTCTGTCAAAACCACGTGCTGTCTGCATCCTGCCGGTTTGCCCTGCTTGATTGCAAGGAGCTGGTGAGCATTTCTGTCATAATAGTCTTTTCCCCTCATTCTCTGTTTTGTGATGGTTTCTTTCATGCCTGTGTGGATAACAGGATGAAGAATTGGCTTGGTCACTGGGAGGAAGGTCAGAATTTGCCTAGAAAAAAGGCATTGTGCAGGGGATGGTAAACCATCCCGGGGAAGATTGCGAACGTGGAAAAGAGCAGCACGGATGTCAGTATGGTCACAGTAGCACTTTTCCAGAAGGTGCTTGGCAGATCTGACTGCACGCTCTGCAAGCCCATTGGATTGGGCATAGTGAGGGCTGCTGTGAACATGCTTAAAGTCCGATGTGTGTGCAAAATCTGCTAAATCCTTGCACACAAATTGAGTAGCATTATCAGTCATTAGAGTATGCGGAATACCATGTACTGAGAAATGTTTTTTCAACTTCGCAATGACTGTGTTGCTTCTAATGTCAGAAAGGTAGTCCAGCTCGAACCACCCAGAGAAGGAATCCACAAGGACTAAATGTGTTTTTCCATGCCAATCAAATAGGTCAGCAGCTGTGAAAGACCAGGGAAGATCCGGGATTTCATGCAGCTGCAGTGGTTATTTCGCCTGATGAGGTTTGACTGCATTGTAGAGTGCACAACGAGATATTTCAGTATCAATATAAGTGTACATCGATGGCCAGTACATAGTTTCCTTAGTCCTGCACTTTGTTGCTGCAATACCAGGATGGTCCTGATGTAGCTGGCCTACATACATTTTTTTGCAGTACAGGAGGGATAATAAATATCTCCCCACAAAGCAGCAAGTCATCCTGAATGTTCAGCTCATCTCTCATTGAGAAAAAGGGGAGCAAGGAATACGGAAGTTCTTTTGAGTTGGCTGGCCAGTCGTTCCTCATCATCTCAGAAAGCTGTTGGCATGTGACATCTTTTTGTGCAGCAGCCCTGATTTCATCTATGCGACGGGAGGAGAGTACCTGAACAGTCATGACCTCATCATACCCCTGTAAATGGGGTGAGGCTGTGTGTAGTGGCTTCCTTAATATGGTTATCAAGTCTGATGCTCAGTTTCTACAGTGACTGGGCAGCCATAGATGAAGTCGCAAACACAGGTAGATTTGTTTGTCGTGAAAACATGAGTGCCAACACTTATTTTGTGATCGGAGCGTAGCATGATTCAGTGGGTGTGAGGGTTCGTGATGCAAATGCTACAGGCCGACCTCGCTGTAAGCATACTTGCATATGTTGAGAGGCGTCTGCTGAGAGGACCACTGGTATGCACGTATATCAAAATACTGCAAAACTGGGGGGTTTGTCAAAGCTTGTTTCAGTCTTGCAAAAGCCTCCTCATGAGTATCATGCAAGCACCACTCCACATCCTGATGAATCAACTGTCTCAAAGAACCAGTGATATCACTGGACTAGGGAATTAATTTTGATAGGTAATTTGTCGTGCCTAAGAACTGCTGCAGTGCATGTTTGTCCTGAGGTGTTGGCATGTCACATACAGCTTTAGTTTGTTCAGGGTCAGGTTTGACACCATCAGCAGTTAGCAGGTGACCATTGTATTGAACCGAATTTACTCTGAATTTGCATTTGTCAGGGTTGAGTTTCATGTTAATGGCACAAATTTTGTTCAGTACCTGCCGCAAGCGATCATCATGTTCCTCTTGCGTCCGTCCACAGATGAGAATATCGTCAACTACAATTTCACAAGGCAGCCCAGCAAACAGTTTCTCCATTGATCTCTGAAACACCTCACTGCCTGTTGAGATTCCATATGGCATCCTCAAGATCCTGTAACGGCCAAACGGGGACATAAATGTGGTTAATCTGGATGAAGCTTCATCAAGAGGGATTTGCCAGAAGCCACATTTAGCGTCCAAAATGGTAAACCCCTTGGCAACAGGCATATCTTCAATTATCTGTTCAATTGTTTTTAGGGGATGCTGTGGTCTGAGGAGGGCTTTGTTAAGATGAACTGGATCTATGCAAATCCTCACTGAGCCATCTTTTTTTTTTTTGCTGCAACCATGGCTGATACCCACTCTGTTGCCTCGGTTACCGGTGTTATCACACCCAGCTCAGTCATGTGGTCCAGTTCTGCTTTGACTTTTTCCTTCATAGCTATTGGTATTTTCCGGGGTGCACAGACTACAGAGGTCACTGTATTATCCGGTCTCATTTGATACACAACTGGCAAGCTGCCAATTACATCCCAATCAAAAAGATCTCTGTATTCCCGTTCCTCGGGTGCTTCATGATGTAGCATGTGCACATCAGGTCCCAGCTGAATGAGTCCCATAGCGTTGCTATCCTGCAGGCTGATAAGGGGTTTTACATCCCGATCCACTACATGGAACGTAAATTCCCCACGGACACACTGCAACACTGGGGTTCCTTCAGTGTCAATTGTCTCTCTTCCATAAGCCACGAGATTTACTTTCTCTGCTGTGTTGATAGGGGTTGTTTGATTCAAACTATTCAGCATTCGTTTGGACACAACATTACATTTAGCGCCCGTATCAACTTTCACTTTCAGTTGGCCATTTCCATTTTTCAATTTTAGTGTAGTGAAAATCTCACCCTTTTGACTGCTGAGATCAACAGGGTCACAGTAGAAAGTGTCCTGCAGATTGTTATGTGGTTGTGCATCTAGCTCATGTATTTTATCCCATTGCTGGGTACTAGGTTGGTAGGAAGTCTTAGCAGCTTTTGGCTGTGCTGTTGACCTGCAGCATCTTGGGAAGTGGTTTAGTTTACCACAGTTGTTGCAGCGTTTGTTGTATGCAAAACATTTACTTTTCTCTGCAACATGTTGGCCATTGCAGTATGTTGTTTCTGCAGAGCACACACCTTTGTGTCTTTTCTCAGCTCCCTCATGCTCCTCTCTGACTGTTAGTGCAGCAAGTATATGTTAATAGCCAAGTCCAGGGTGAGTTTTTTTTGTGAACTGTTTGCGAACAGTGTCATTTTTTATACCCCAAACTATGCGGTCTCTAATGAGATCATCTTGCAGAGATCCGAATTCACATTTCTTTGCCAGTATTTTCAGTGTTAAAACGTAGGCTTGTACAGATTCGCCAGGTTTTTGAACAGCGGAATTAAACGTGTGCCTGTCCATGATGACGTTTTTTTTCGGGTAAACACATTTCAGAGAATTTAGTTAAAAGTACCTCTAGATCCTCATGATCTTTCTCGTCCACATACACAAATATTTCAGCTTTATCAACCGATTCAGGACCGGCTAGTTTTAACAAAGTGTAGTCTTGTACTTTCTTTGATTTATCTGACAGTCCAGCATAGTAGTAGATGCGCCATTCCTTTTCAAACTTCCTCCAGTTATCGGCGATGTTCTCATCCAAAACCAACGGGTCTATACGGTGAAGTCCCTGGGCCATTTTATCTCACTTCTGACACATGTAAACTTTGATGGAACAGACACACACAGACGAGCTTGATTCGTTATTTATCTTTACCACGTTGCGCCGTCCCTTCAACATGGGACTAGCTGACGTCACCCTCCAGAAGTACGTAATTTTAGGAAACATACCACCTAACTCTACACTGCCTCAATACATAAAATTCCCCTATAATCTGGTCCATCAGTTGGAGGTGAAGCGGAGATTCTTTGCTATTGCGAACCTTCCAAATGTCATCGGGGCAATTGACTGCACACACATTCGCATCAAGGCGCCATCAAATGATGCATTTGCATTTCTGAATAGGAAAAACTATCATTCCATCAATGTGCAACTAATTTGTGAGGCTAAATGTGCACTACTTAATGTAGTGGCCCGCTGACCGGGTGGAACTCACGATAGTTTCATCCTTCGGAGCAACTCAGTTGGCAGGTGTTTGGACAGTGGTGCAGTTGAAGAAGGATGGCTAATTGGTACGTAAACCCTGTTTTAAAAATAACTGTTGGTCTATTTGAATTTTTCCCTCCCCCCTCACACTTAGGTGACAGTGGTTATCCCCTGACACCATGGCTTATGACCCCTTTGATAAATCCCCAAAGTCGGCAGGAGCTGGCATACAATGAAGCACACGCAAAAACTTGATCAGTTATTGAACGCACAAATGGAATCTTAAAGGGGTGCTGGCGGTGTTTGGACACATCAGGGTGTACACTATTATACAGACCAGATAAAGTTTGCACAATAATATTGGCCTGCTGCATTCTACACAACATTGCCATGGAACATGGTCTGCCAGACCCAGAGGATATACTAAGACCTGAGCGTGGTATGGTGCCTCCAAGGTCACCTATCCCAAACATGGTCATACCTGTGGCTGCAGTTGCAATGCGACAGGAACTAATTCAACATTTCTAAGAGTATATGTGTGCAATTAAAAACAAGCACACAAAATAGTTTCAGTAAACTTTATTTTTTTATGTTTAATTACGTCACATATTTCTCGGATGCTTGCAATTATTACTTTTAACGTGTTATTTATTGCCAACACAGCTTCACAAATTTTGTCTTGCTTATCCAGCACTTCTTGACTTAAAACCGTCTGTGCAGAGCCAACAATGCGGGATGGTGCGGGATGTACTACTAGTTCAGGTGCCGTAGGATGAACGGGTCTGGTTGCCGATTCAGTGGTCTCATGGGCAGACACAGTTGGCATTTTTCTGTCTTTACAAATAACAAAAAATTAAATAAAAACAGTTGAAGAGTGTATTTGCTCTAAAATTTGTATATCTCTTAGTTTTAACACTTTAAAAATTGACCTAAATTATTTAATAAATCATAGCCTCACCATCTGATTTTGGCAAAGTGTTTTCCCGCAAGGGGGTTCATCACTGTCACCATCGGGAATTATACCCGACAGAGAGGGTTCACCAATTATACTGATAATGCGTTCATCACATGCAGATACGCTCAATGATGATGGTGGCCCTTGTCCTGCATTTTTTGCAGTCAAGCTTCATGTCGAACCATTTCCTTTTAACTTACAGGACTTTTCGATTAACAGATGAAACTGCATTAACAGCATCTGTAATGTGCTGCCAAGCTTCCTTTTTTTAGGATCTGATACTCCAGTATGTCCGGTTGAAAATAAAATGTTGCGTTTTGAATGCACTTCCGATATTAAAACTTACATTTCTGCATCTGAGAAATTCTTCTTTTTCATTCGCTTTTGAGAGGACATGTTGAAATCCTTATTTTCATTTGATAATATGATGCTTATATATAGTTGTAAGTCAGAATTCATAGGCGGGATTTTTCTAATTGTGAATGAGCGTGCACTTGCGCCCCATTTACAAAGGATTGGAACTCATGAACACACACATGTTTAACTGTCAAATCGGACGTTTACGAAGCATTAGTGTATCCGGAGGAGAGTTTTCGGAAAGGTCCCTTTTACGCTCAAATTACTCGGAATTTACTCATATATTTACAAATGTTTCATGACTGGGGCCCATTGAACTTAAAACAATACAAATAATCAGAGGAAAATAAAGCAAACATAACACAATTGTGTACATACTTTGTGTGTATCACATGTGCAAACAGTATGTACAATTGTCTGCAACAACTAATTGCATTTGGCTTGTTGATCAAAACTGATGAGTAGATTCTCACTTAAACTGTCAAACTCTTCACAACTTCTCAATAATGTTTCATCGTGTAAGCCATCACATTCAAAAGAATCCATTCAATTAATACAAACTGGTGTACACGCATGCATATTCTATAAATATCGGACATTTGCATTGTTTGTCACTCGTGTGAAGACCGACGAGTGTAAAGACCTGCGACTTCTTCCTGTGCGACTTCCACTGAGCAACGACACTGGCAACGCACTTACCTATTTTGAACTCTTACTTTATTTATTTCCTCTTTCCCCTTCTATCCTCTTCTCTCCACCTTTAGCATGTGTTTCCAATACATTCCGATTTTCTCACAACAAAGCTCTTACATCAAACGCAGATGGCAACGCAATCCTCTTCTTCTTTACCCCTCTCTTCCTCTATGGGCATCTGGAACTGTCAGTCTGCGGTCAACAAAGAAGATCTTTTTCCCGCTATTGCTTCCCAAACTGCACTTAGCATTTTGGGCCTGACTGAGACCTGGATTCGTCCAGAAGACTCAGCAACTCCCGCTGCGCTCTCTGACAACTTATCCTTCTCTCACACCCCCCGTCAGGCTAGGAAGGGTGGAGGTACTGGTCTGTTCATTTCTAACAATTGGAAATACTCAACTTATACTCCCCTATGCAATAATCACTCATTGGAATCTCAAACTATTACTGTAACGGCTCCTGTAAAACTCCATGTTGTAGTCATTTATCGCCCTCCTGGGCATTTGGGCACCTTCCTCGAAGAGCTGGAGGGCCTGTTGTCCTTATTCCCAGAGGATGACAGCCCACTTATACACTTTGGTGACTGCAATATTCATTTGGACAGGCCTTATGCTGCAAATTTCCATTCACTCCTAGCATCATTTGACTTAAAACGTCTTACCACCACAAGCACAAATCTGGCAGCCAGCTAGACTTAATTTTCACATGCGATTGTGTTGCAGACAACGTTTTGGTAAAACCCTTTAACCACTACTTCATGACATTTAACCTACATCTTGCTACCTCCAAGCCACCAACACCTCTACCAGTTACCTTTAGGCGAAATCTTCGTTCCTTTTCACACCCTCACATCTTACCTCGGTAGTGTCCTCCTCTCTTCCCTCACCTACCCATTTCTCAGCTCTGGATGTGAACACCGCAACTGACACTATGTGATCCACTTTAAAATATTTTCTAGACCATATATGTCCTCTCAATTCCAGGCCAGCACGTGCTGCCCCTTCAAACTCCGGGCTATCCGATGTTCTTCAGTCCAAACTCAGGGCAGCAGAGAGAAAATGGTGCAAATCAAAAGATCCATCAGACCTGAGTATCTATAAGTCTTTGCTTTCATCTTTCTCTGCTGAAGTCCACACTGCCAGGGCTCCATACTTCCACAACAAGATCAACAGCACATCTGACACACGCAATCTCTTCAAAACATTCAACTCTCTTCTGTGTCCCCAACCACCCCCCACCACCTCTTTAACAGCCGATGAATTTGTTACTTTCTTCACAAACAAAACTAGCTCAATCATTAGCGAGTTCTCAGCTCCACAAATGCAGGAACTCAAACCAACCACATATATTGCTAAAACTCCCCTCTTTGCCTTCTGTCCTCTCACTGAGGCAGAAGTATCCAAACTTCTCCTATCCAGCCACCCTACAACATGCCCTCTTGATCCAATCCCCTCACACCTTCTCCAAGCTATTTCTCCTTCACTCTTACCAGCATTCACACACATCATCAACACATCTCTCCTTACAGGCACCTTCCCAATGCATTCAAACAGGCTCGGGTAACCCCACTGCTAAAAAAAACTACATTAAACACTTCACTTACAGATAGCTACAGACCTGTCTCTCTCCTTCCATTCATAGTGAAAAAAACTTGAACGAGTTGTTTTCAACCAGCTATTCTCATTTTTGTCAGAGCATAATCTACTGGATGCTTACCAATCAGGATTCAGATGTGGACATTCAACTGAGACTGCGCTACTCTCAGTCACTGAAGACCTGCAAATTACAAAAGCTGATTCCAAATCATCAGTTCTCATTCTGTCAGATCTATCTGCTGCTTTTGACACTGTTAACCATCAGATTCTCCTGACCACCCTCTCATCACTGGGCATCATAGGGATTCCACTTTCGCTGGTTTAAATCATATCTCAATGGCAGGTCTTTCAAGATAGCCTGGGGAGGGGAGGTATCCACAGAACATCCACTGGTCACTGGAGTTCCCCAGGGATCGGTTCTTGGACCCCTCCTCTTCTCCACATACACTACATCACTAGGTCCCATCATACAAGCACATGGTTTCTCATACCATTGTTATGCTGATGACACACAGCTCTATCTCTCGTTTCGACCAGATGATCCAACGGAGCTGCATGGAGCTCAGGCTGCCTGGCGGACATCTTGGCGTGGATGAAAGAACATCACCTACAGCTCAACCTGGTAAAAGACTGTGGTGCTTGTCTCCCCTGCCACTCCAACTCTACAGGATGATTTCACTATCCAGCTAGGTTCTTCTACAATTACCTCATCAGGTTCAGTCAGAAATCTTGGTGTAATTTTCGATGACTTTCAAAGACCACATTGCAAAAACTGCTTGATCTTGCTGATTTGCATTGCACAGCATCAGAAAGATCAGGCCCTTCCTAATAGAGCATGCAGCACACCTTATTGACCAGGTCCTTGTCATTTCAAGACTGGACTATTGCAATGCTCTTCTAGCTGGACTTCCATCATGCACAATCAAACCTTTACAGATGATTCAGAATGCAGGTAGCACGACTGGTCTTCAGCGAATGTGCCCATGTCACACCTCTATTTATCTCCCTGCACTGGCTCCTGGTTGCAGCTCACATCAAGTTCAAGACACTGATGCTTGCATATAGAACAGCCACAGGCTCAGCACCCTCAACTTCCACTCACTTATAAGGACTCTTCATTAGTAGTCCAGTAAAAAAAGTTCTAGTAAAAAATCACTCTCCAGAACGTTTTTATTCACCGTTTAAAAAAAGAAAACCTTCACTCTCTTTCCCTTAACCTCTCACTGTCTGGCTAGAATTTGCTCTGAACAATGCCTAGAAATTTGTATTACAAGTATTTCCTGTGTCTTTTTGCCTCTTTACTATGTATCGCTTATTGTATTCCTCAATTGTAAGTTGTTTTGGATAAAAGCGTCTGCTAAATTAATAAATGTAAATGTAAGCAGAAGGACTATGGCCTGTAAGACAGGGATGTCCAGGTTGTAAAACCTTTCAAATGTGGACGACGTGGACAGCCGGCTGCCTCACAAATTTCCAAAAATGGACACCCCGCTGGACTATGCCCAGGAAGAGGCGATACCTCTGGTGGAATGGGCTCTGACTCTGATGGGGCACTACAAACCCAAGGCGTTTGCTAGGGTAATAGCATCCACTAACCACCTAGAAAGTCCTTGCTTCGTAACAGGACAACCTTTAGCGAGTTTACTGAAGTGGACAAAAAGCAGTTCTGACTTTCCGTATGAGGCAGAACGCTCAATGTACACCCTTAGGGCCCTGACGGGGCAGAGAAGGGATTCCTGGCTACCCGTTGAGGGGGAAGGCGTGGAAAGCGCTATGACCTGGGCTCTGAACGGAGTGGAGAGCACCTGGGTACATAACCTATCCTTGGTTTCAGGAAGACCTTGGAGTCGTTAGGCCCAAATTCCAGGCAAGCAGAGTTGATGGAGAGGGCCTGCAGGTCTCCTATTCGCTTGACCAACGCCAGTGCTAGCAGATCAACTCAGAGTGCTCTGAGGCTTGTGGATTGCAACAGTTCAAACGGAGGCCCTTTCAGGGCTTTTAGTACGGTTGGCAAGTCACATGGTGGAACTGTATGAGCAGCCGTGAGTGAGCATTACGCAGATTGGTCTGAGCCCACACAAGAAGGTCATTCGCCAGCGTGCAGAGTTGCTTCGAGATGAGGCCGCCCTGGTGATTTATGACGCTATGGACCTTCTGTCTGAGCATACTAGCACATGGTGTCACCGTATGTCCGGCAGGAAGAATTGACAGGCATGGCACACTGTTAGCTTTTCTAGGCAGTTGATGTGCAGGCCCGACTCCGCTTCAGACCAAAGACCGAAGGACGGTTTGCCCTCGCACCGTGTTCCCCAACCCTTGTTGGAAGTGTCTGTCGTGACAATCTTCCTTCTGTGCGCTGTGTCTTAGATCACACCTTGCTTTAGCCAGAGGAGGTCCCTTCAATGGGCCAGGGCTGATCCACAGGCCCGAGTCACCATTACGCAGTGGCTTACTTGACGCCAAGCCAAGCCGCAGATGGACAAGCCACAGATGGAACCCTCTGCTTCAGCCAGAACTGGATGGGTCGTATGTGAAGCAGACCCAACTTAAGTACCGGCAAAGCCGCTGCCATAAGGCCCAGCATTTTCTGGAAAGCTTTTTGCGGACGGGCGGTACCTTCCTTGAAGGAAGCCGCATGGAGCTAAATTGTCGTGGCTCGCTCCGCTGAGACAGTTGCTGTCATCTGACATTATGGTCTTGGTAAAATTGACCCTGAGCCCCAGGTATCCAAAGTGGCTGAGGAGGAGGGTCTTGTGCGATGACGAAACCGCCTCTGACTGGGCCAGAATGAGCCAGTTGGCGAGGTACTTAAGTATGCGGATTCCCATCTGTCGCAGAGGGGAGAGAGCCGCATCCATGCATCGCATAAAAGTGCGGGGAGCCAGGGACAGCCCAAACGGTAGGAACTTGTATTGATATGCCACCCCTTCGAATGCAAATCTCAAGAATCGTATGTGATGGGGGGCTACCTGTATATGAAAGTATGCGTCTTTCAGATCCATCAACATGAACCAGTCCCCTGGGCATAATTGTGAGAGGATCTGTTTCAAAGTGATCATCCTGAACAACCTTTTTACCAGGGTGCGATTCAGGAGTCTAAAATATCTAGAGATCTAGAATAGGTCGCAGGCCACTGTCTTTTTTGCTGACGAGGAAGTAGCGGCTGTAGAAGCCTGACTCGCTCTGACCTGGAGGAACGCTTTATATGGATCCTTTTACCAGCAGATTAATCACCTCTTCGCGAAGGACTTGAGTGTCCTCGCTGTGCACTGTGGCACAAGCGCGGTGGTCTTCGAGCGAATTGGAGAATATAGCCTCATCTTATCGTAGCCATTACTCACTTGACACACCGGGGATGGCCTGCCAGGCCTCGGCCCGCGTGGCAAGGGGTTGAAACAGCTCTAAAGACTGGCTACATAAGGGCTGGATGCAGGCAGAAAATACTTTTAATCTCTTCCACTATCTCAGTGGTCGGACACCCGGGCGCTAAAGTGAGCCCGTGGGGAACCAATAACACACTTTCCTCTGCACCTAGCATTGAGCGGGGTGACAAGAGGCAAATTAGAGGCTGCTTGCGGGGTGGTTGCAAGACTCTGGCCCCTCCTCTTTCTGCCTGGCTTATCAGGAGGACTTCTGAAGCGCTGGATCCAAGGCAATCTTGGCTGGGGTCCTTGGCGCTTCGGGAAGAGGTAGCATCATGCTGAGCATGAGCCTCCTCTATCTTGCCGACCCCTCAGAGGTGGCTGGCATTGGTTTGGCTGTCTGCTGAGTCGGCGCAGGTCTGGAGCGACTGCAAGCAGCAGAAGAGCTGGTGCGTTTCGGAAGGAAGTGTCGCATCACTTCAGATGACTTCTGAGCCTCGAAACCGGAGCGTCGAGGAAGGGAACTTTGTCTGCCTCTTACATCTCCGCCATCGTAAGCCAGAGGTGGCGCTCTAACAATATCAGGCTTGACAACCAATGCCCAATGGCTTAGGCTGTGGCTTTAGTGGCTCTAGGCCAGGTCTGTCGCTCTCCTCAGGTACCTGAGTGAAGCTGCATCCAGACCGGCTTCCTCAGGGCGAGCATCTTGGCCTGGAAGATGTAGAGTGCAATGCCAAATCTGCTTGTCCAGCCACAGAGTAGGTGCGTCCAGCGAGTGCAGATGCACAGATTGGACGGATTGCTCGCCCTCGCCTTCCATCCGATAGCCGTGGGCAGGCAGAGATGCGCGGCCATGGATTCATCCAGAGGGGGAAGGCGTTCGTATCCTTTCTCTTCAGCGCCGTCAACTGATGTGAGAGCAGCGGAAGCAGAAGGACGGATGCGAGTGGGGGGCATGCACCGATATCGTGAGCTCGTCATGAACTTCGGGGAAGAAGAGGGACAAGCGTTGGCGGGGGGCTTGATGTTTAAATTATAGTAAAGGTGGTCATGAGTAGTTTAAAACTATTTTAATAGTATGTTAGTGCTGGTGCAAGATTGTTTTCTCCTCTTTTCACCAGTCTTTTTTTTTAGTTTGTGCCTTTTTTTTAGATAATGTTTGACTTTCCCCATAGCATTTTAAAGTGGCAGTTTCTCGATTGCATATTTTACCATAAGCTTCACGATAGGAATGACACGTGCAAGTCTTCTCACACTTCTCGAGCGTGCTGGTGAAAGTCCACAGGGTATGATTCGTGTGCCGCTCGTGCACAAATAAAAGAACTGCGCTTCAGTCAAGTTGTGCTAATAAGCTCTCCGTTCGGTTTGCATGGAAGTGCTATTGCGGCCTTGCCATCATATCTTGTGATCAGTTTTCCATCACGCCTCGTCACACCTACATTAAGAACTGTTAAATTATGGACTAATGAAACAGAGCGGGTTTTACAAACCTGTTTCGACCTTATTGATTGGATTGTTTTTGAAGCTGCTGCCACCGATCTGGACGAGCTCACAGAGAATGTAACATCATTTATAGTTCCTACCAGGACTCATTTAACCTACAACAACGTCAAACCATGGTTAACTGCAAAACTCAGACAGCTCAGTCAGGCCAAAGAAGATGTTTACAAGAAGGGGGATACAATCTTCTATAAACAGGCCAAATAGTAGTAGTAGTAGTAGTAGTAGCCCTTTATTGTTGCTAGTCACAAGTACCAGTGAAATTAACCATCAACCTGTCCATACATACACAACAAACATATATGACAAGCGGGTAGACAGGACAGGAAGACAGTGAATTGAAGAAAAATACAGCATAACATGAGGAAGGTGAGGAGAAAAAAAATAACCCCCAGACTATGCTCCTTGGGGAGTACAGTGTGAGAACAGGAAAAACACCTCAGCAACAAAAAGCACATAAACCATAGACACGACTTTGCCACAGGGGAAGAAATCCAGCTCCAGCAGGCAGCCATCCGGTCCCGCAGCCATTCTCGGCGCTGGCCACAGACCCGCCTGTCAGGCTGGCGGTTCAAAAGCGAGCGACGGAGGCGAGGGATGGGGGGAGGGCAGGTATGTGTGTGTGTGTGTAGTAGTTTATATCAATGTCTGTAGAATGGGGGAGGAAGCAAGAGCGTCTCACTGCAGTGCCCTTCCCAGGGGTAATTTTTCCAGCACCGACCTTGCCAAGGCCACTGTGCGAGGGAGCCAAAAAAGATAAGATTGTTTTGACTTCGAGTAAACGCATTCCAATTCCACGGCTACTCTCTTTGTCCATTCTGGTCTCCAATACCGTCAATTTTCCTCTAAAGCCGTGAGCTTCTCCATGATAGAATCCATATTGCGGTTAATAGTCTCAGTCTCAATGCTGACCGCTCTACCCACTGCTTCAATCATAACGGGCAGCCTTGTGAGGCTTTGGACAGCTGTTCCCGTTTTTTGAATTCTTCGATAACCCAGGGCAAAGCCTAATCCAATCAGCAAAATACCTGTTATCATGGTTCCGAATAGGTAGATAATGTCCTCCACGGAAAGAGCCGTTAGACATATGATTCGCCACCTCTCCCACGCGTCCGCCGTATAGTCCATCGTAAATACACACTGTAAAAGCAGATCAGAGTGGCAAAAATAAATTATTCCGATAAGCTAAGGATCAAATTATCTTCCAGTGACTCAGCATCACTGTGGAAAGGTCTGAAAGAGATAACAACTACAAGACACCATCCCCCAGCACTGTGGACAATCAACAACTGGCAGATGATCTGAATGAGTTCTACTGCAGGTTTGAAAAAACACCCCACACCCACTCTGGACACCTTTCCACACAACCATTAACACCTTCAGCAACCACCCTCTCCCCCACACCTGCAATTCAGATCAGCGAAGGCGAGGTGTGCCAAGTCTTCCGGAAGCAGAAAAGGAAAGAATTAAAGTTACACTAGTCTGTCTGAAATCCTATGCTGACCAGCTGGCCCCTATCTTCACAAAGATCTTCAATAGATCATTGGAACTGTGCAAAGTCCCCTCATACTTCAAATGCTCCACCATAATACCCATACCAAAGAAATCCAAAATCACATGAATAAATGACTACAGGCCTGTGGCACTAACGTCTGTGGTCATGAAGTCATATGAAAGTCATATGAACTGGTGCTGGCCAACCTGAAGGACATAACTTGACCCTCTCTGGATCCTATTCAGTTTGCCTGCAGAGAAAACATGTCTGCAACATCTAGACAGACCAGGGACTTGCAAACCGCCTCCTGCCCAAACTAGCTCAACTCTCCGTGCCCACTTCCGCATGTCAGTGGATCACCAGCTTCCTGAGAGACAGGCAGCAGCTAGTAAGGCTGGGATAATTATCATCCAGCAATCATACGATCAGCACTGGAGCTCCTCAGGGCTTGCGTTTTCTCCCCACTGCTCTTCTCCCTGTACACCAACGACTGCACATCTAAAGACCCCTCTGTCAAGCTCCTGAGGTTTGCAGAACAATCCACACTGATCGACCTCATCCAGGAAGGTGACGAGTCTGCTTACAGACAGGAGGTTAAGGAGCTGGCTGTCTGGTGCGGTCTTAACAACCTGGAGCTTAACACGCTCAAAACTGTAGAGATAATTGTGGACTTCCCTGCTCTCCCCCCACTCACCATCATGAACAGCACTGTGACTGCAGTGGAGGCATTTGGATCATCTCCCAGGACCTGAAGTGGGACAATCACATAGACTCCATTATAAAAAAGGCCCAACAGAGGCTGTTCTTCCTTCGCCAGCTGAGGAAGTTCAACCTGCCTCAGGAGCTGCTGAAAAAGTTCTACTCTGCCATCATTAAGTCCATCTTCTGCACATCAATAACTGTCTGGTTCAGCTTAGCTACCAAATCTGACCTCAGAAGTCTTCAGAGGGTAGTCCGGATTGCCGAGCAAATCATTGATACAACCCTCTCTACTCTCCAAGAACTGTACGTATCCAGAGTAAGCAAAAGGGCTGGCAAAATCACTCTAGACCCCTCACATCCAGCACACTCCCTCTTTGAACTGTTGTCATCTGGTCGACGCTACAGAGTTCTGAGCACCAGAATGGCCACACACAGAAAAAGTTTTTTTCCCTCAGGCAATCCATCTCATGAACACTTGACAATAATTGTAGTACACACACTGTAAATAATTGTATACACTTATTTTTCTAACACACATACTTTGTCTACATTTCAATTGCACATAATATACCTGTGCATACAAAACCGTCCATTGTTATATACCTGTACATACAATTGTCAATTTATATATTGTTATTCCTTATTTACTTGTTCTTTTTAATTCTCCTTTTTATATCCGTGTTTTTTTTTTTGTTCTGTCACTGTAATTCTGTTGCACTGCGGTAGCTTCTGTCAAGAAAAAAAAAATCTATGTTTGTGTAAACATACCTGGCAATAAAGCTCATTCTGACTCTGATTCTTATCCTGATTAATTTGGTAAATAAGGTTTATCCTGATTAATTTGGTTAAAAAAATAATAAGGTGTTTTTTTTTCTATTTGCAGTGTGGTCCTTTATTTGGTTGTGTAGTGAGTATTTGCAGCATGTGTGTTGTCAAATTGATGAAGTTATTTTCATATTTTGCAGATGTTTTTTCTATTTGCATCACGTTGAACTCTCCTGGCCTCCATCATTTTATATTGAAACCAAATGAGATGAAATTGAAGTTCCTTTTGGTTTGTATCTTTAAATTAGATGTTTTAAAAACATAGTGAAACTGGCCAAATTAAATTATAAAATGTATGATATTTTGACTTTTCTACAAGAGAGGAAAAAATGTAAGTGTGCAATTTTTGAAGAATTTTTTCAACACCCTATCTTCCATTGTCAAGTCAAGTCAGCAGGCAATCATAACAAAAATAAATGTTGCATATTTATTGAATTGCAAAAAATAACATCTGTTACATTAAGAATAAAAAAAAAAAACATAATCACAACCTTTATTTTGCATCTACACCTGAAACTCATTGTTCACTGCCAAAAACCACAGATAAATTCCAGGCTATTCGTTGTTTCCAGAGGCATTAGAGACAGTTGGCAGGATGGATAACTCAGCGAGGAGTTGGTGGGGATGCAGACACGGTCATCGTTTTCCTAAGCTTGTGTAAAGAAGGTTAACATCTGCAAATTGGTGGAAAATCAGTGGGCCACTAGCTTAATTCTGCTGTATGTGTTGGAATCAGGACTTGTCTAATGTGCCAGACACAGAACAATTTCTAGCCATAAGCCACAGAAAACAAAAATGCAGAATGGAAATTTAAAGAGGAAAAGCTTGTATAGGGCATGAGAAAGAGAGATACTGAAGCCTGTAATACACAACAGCAGAATTACTTTTGCCTATAGCTCACAGTAGCTGGGCCTGACAATGGATCAAGGAGAAGAAATTGAGTCGTGTACTTGAAGAATGTGACACTCCTGCAAATTCTGTAGTTTTCTGTGGTAAGAGAGCTGTCCTCACATTACATGAAATAAGGAGCACTTCTTTTTAATATCTTGCCATCCGTCATCCTCACACGTTGCCTCCCACTTTGCTCTTTCTCTCATCTTGTTGCCTCCACCCTGGGTTTGCTGGAAAGGGCCAAGCCTAATTTGTGTGTGTTTCCCAGCAGCAAAAAGCAATTGTGAGAGGTCACTGTGAGAGCAGAGCAATATACTCAACTGGGAACAAGACTAACACAGGCCTCCTTGTGTTATTATCAAGCCATTCTTGATGTTGCGATGTTAGCCTATAGCTGAAAGCTAGTGATAAAACGCTAACACGACTTTTTAAAGGAACTTATTTTTTCCACAAAGACAGTGATAGTATTGCATAACAACACAATAACAGCCCGTCAGAGCAGTGGAAATGATTTATCTCTGTTTGCATGTTTATTATCACCTGTAACACTGCATAACTAGACCGTATAGAACTAAAATATATTTTGAAGGTACTTTTTCAAACAGCATATTTTTTATGGTTTTCTTTGTGGAACTTGAAGTATTTGTCTTCTATAAATTGTTCTGTCAATCGTCTCTATATAGCATAGGTCACTAACAGGCGGACCGCGGTCCGGGTCCGGACCCAAAAGCCGTCCCACACGGACCCGGACCTACAGCCAAAATATAAGGTTATGATCTAAAACCTGATGGGGCGCTTCTATTTCAACCGGCGCAGCTTTTGTCTTTACTGTAGTGGTAGTGGAAACGCACAGACCAATTGCATGCGAGTTAAGCCATCCCACGTGATACCACTCAGCCAATCAAGTCTGGTAAACATTGCGACTCGACAGAGTGCAGACAGATGAGAGAGTTCGGCTAGTAACACATGAAAAGACGAAAGAAAGATAGCGATACATGTAGAAAACAAAAGGAGATACAGTCAACTGCGCGGAGAAAGTTGAGAAACAGGCGAGTGAGGACGGAGAAAGGGAGAAAAAATAAGGAACAAATCGTTCTCCAAAAGTGGAGGAGTGGGATATAAGAGCGGTAGAAACTGGTGATATTCTAAAACTGTTCAATTGTTAAGATGTGTTGAAATTAATTATTTGTAAATTAGTTGCGATTGTTGAGTCAAGATATAAAACAGAGAAGGAGAAATTCAAGCTTTTCCTCCCTTTATTTTATTTGTCTGAAGTTAAGCACTTTATTTGAAATACACAATTTTCACATTTTATTTATTTTCTCTTATTTTGAAATACAGCCCTACTTTTATTTTGTTAATGAAAAAAACATACATATCTACAGTCATACATATATGTTCAGTTCTATGTAACATGACAATAAATATTGTCAACAAGTTTTTGAATTGTTCTGAATTAATTTGATTAGGCAGGCAGGTGTTTATTACATGCAGATGCTGAAACAACAACTAGGCTACTTATAAATATATAAAAGCTATAAAATATATAAGCTATCACACTAAATAGTAAGACATTATGATTTTCCGGACCTTTGCTTCAAGAAATTTTCTCTAACTGGACCTCTGTACATTTTAGTTGAATACCCCTGCTATATAGGATCTGAATAAGATGTTTAATATTCATGAGCAGGATTTTGATCCAATAAGGTTTCAATGTAGGCAGGACATACAAACCATGTTTGACAAATTGGTGCTACAGTGACGTGGAGAGACAGCGAGGAGACGGATTGTTGAAAAAAAAAGTAGTTATTATTATTTTCTTTGCATATGTGGCCTATGGATTGTAAGAAAGCAGCACAGGATACGAAATAAATATATATTTCTGGGGCTTTATTCTGACGGCTGTCTCTCAGAAGGACAGCAATCGATGGGAGTAAGTACTGATGGAAAAAATTAATAAAATAAAGTAAATTTTATGTCTCTGTTGTGCTTATTTGACAAAAACAAGAGATTAAGCACTAATTTCAAAATCTGATAAATTCAGTCCAGGAAGAGTACAACATTTAAAAAGTTCAGGGTTCAGATACAGGGAAATTCAGACGTTCTGAATTGTGCTAGAATGAAACTAAATGGATTAAAATACAATGAAATGAAATGAAATATGGTAGAGGCTAATATTTGAATAAAATGAAAACATTACATTAGCCTCCTATTAAACTCCAGTTTTCATGAAAATACATGTTGAGTACAAAAAACATCTAGGTTACATACGCAACCCCCGTTCCCTGATGGAGGGAACGGAGACGTTATGTCATGACGACATAGGGGATTTACTTGGGAGCCCCAATCATCTCTGATTTAAGAGAAAACGCCAAAGAAATTGGCTAGGGGATTTTGCATACCTGAGCCACTCCCCGTGCATACGGGCATAAAAGGGTGACAGGTGCATCCACTCATTAGGTTTTACGCTGAGGAGCCGAGACGAGTCCCTGGCATCCAGTGATGGTTCAAGATTGTGGCATGGGGACATAACATCTCCGTTCCCTCCATCGGGGAACCGGGGTTACGTACGTAACTTAGACGTTCCCTATCTGTCGGTCACTACGAGTTATGTTGTGACGACATAGGGGTCCTATGGAAAGCGCCACAAGCTGAACCCCGTCACAACCTTGTGGCATGCAGATGTTGACAAGCGAGCGCGTGACAGACAAATGCCATGCAAGAGGTTGCAACCTTCCCACCGCTCCAGTGCAAATTCTCTTACCTTGGTGCCCGCAGGGACCACTGAGTACATCGCTGCTGGAGATAACCAAGCCTTTGTTCCTTTTCCCACAGAAATCAGAAGGGATTTCAACCTTCAGTGAAAGACGGCTTCAAGCCTTTCCTATTTGTTGTTACAGCTTGGCAGTAACGGCAGGGAAGCGAGCCTTCTGGAGAAGGGCGCTACGGAGGCCACATCCTGCCCGAAGGGAGGTAACATGTGAAGACACTGATATGGACTGACCCAGGCTTGGGCAATACTACATACTCCTGGGTTCTGGGGCAGATCCTGCCTAGGTGTAGGGATGAGGTGCTGACAGAGAGCTCTGTCAAAGAGAAGACACGGGTTTACCATGAGGGAAACCTTACCATGGAAGAATACACATATGGGATTAACCGGAGGGGAATCAGGCCATACGGACACCTAGCCCATTACAGGGGCTGACCGGAGACCCGGGCGAGCTAACACCAGACTGCTCCGCCCAGTCTGACTGCCGGGGGAGCTTGGAGGATTCCACCAGGGTTCACCGTCCGGGGAACTGAACTGGAGGAGAAAAAGGCACTCGTATCCCCGGGTGAGGTGGAATGGCGCAGCAAGTGTGACACCGGCCAGTTCTTCAGACCCATTACCTGTTACCCAACACACGGGAAGAGACTGGCTCAACGCGGAGACTTTAGAATCTTGCGAAGGTGCTCGGTGTCGCTCAGCCCGCAGCTCTGCAGATGTCCGCCAGAGAGGTGCCGTGCGCCAACGCTGCTGGATCGCCTCGGCCTGCTGCTTTACCACCGAGAACTCCTAGGCAAAGTCGTTGATGGCCCCTTTCACGGACAGAAGCCGCTCGTCCGTCTCCTCCGTACTCACTACCCTCAATGGCGGGGCTGCCAGGGGATACGCAGGTTTTCTACTAAAATATCTTAAATTGTGTTCCGAGGAATAACTAAGCTTTTAAGGGTTTAGAAGGACATGGGCTAAGTGATTATTGACAAAATGGGGTGGAGTAACCTTTTAATGATGATTAGAACTGAAATTTGAACTAAATCTCCATTCACACCAGGGTCTTTTTCAAATCAATTAAAGCTCCCATTAAAGCTGATTTTGATATTATTTAGTCAAAAATACAACTTGACTAATATAAGGACTTAATAAATTATTTATTCAACAAGTTAAAAAAGGGTTGTAAATCATAATATTATCTTATTTTATTTCATCTTATCTTATCTGATCAATTATAACAAATTATTTATTGAATGAAAATCTTTCACACAAACTATTAACTCATGCAACACCATGGACATGCATAAATTATCCTCATGAAATAAAAATCAAATTTAAATGTAAATTAATAAAAGGATCCGTAAAACTCACTGTGCTTATTTGAATATATATATATATCTTCTCACTCTGAACTTTGACAAAGAAAGTACTTTTCTCTGACTTTTCTATACACATTTTTATGTTGATAACACCTCTGAAAATAAATAAATAAATAAAATGTGTAAGAATGTCTAAGACAAAAAGTATTAAAAATAAGTAAAAAAAACTTAAATAACTGTGAATGTTTTTTTCACCAAATGTGAAGGTTTGACTAAATTAAGGAAATGCACGGTTTACATTCAAATATATATATTTTTTTAATGTACAACACAATATAGAGTTAAAATTGTATATATTATTGTACAAAGAGTTATTTTTAATGTGACCTTTTAAATGGAGCTTCTGAACCATTTTTCAGGTCCAGAAGTTGAGGACAGGACAAATTTTAAGAATAATCCTCCAAAAACGTTGCCATTGAATTTGCATAAACTTTATTGAGTTGCTGAACAGTGAGCACACTCATTGTATTGCTGGCAGTGTGAACTGGCTTAACATAGAAGTTTTTATTGCTCATCAGTTTGTTGCATCACTCCTGATTAGGACAGGTTTAATGCAAAAACACAGAAGATAAGCAACATAGAATGTGCAATTTTGTTGGCCACATGCAAAGCTGAAAGACTCGCCGAAGTAGATATGTTTTTGAAATCAGGCAGTAAGCCATTCCTAGATGAAGGGAAATTATATCAAGAGACACGAAGAGATGGGAATAAAGTTGAGACAATTACCATTTCATTCCGAGACACTACAGCAGTCCCTTGAGTCGCATTATTGGAAAGATAACTAATTTAATTAAATGATCCTAATTAGATTTCCTTCACTCCATCTCTACTTTAGCAAGGCTTTATTTCATACTCCTGTTTCGCCTTTAAGAAACAAAGAAACATCCTTAATTTCCCACAGCGTGGTGACTCAAATGTGAGGACACTTCCCAGACAATTAGCAAATCAGAACGCAGATGTCTTCGAGAAAATTACCCATTTGTCAGTCACAGTGTTCCCGTTCCTCAGCACGCTCACAGTTATTTTCCATTCCTCCTCGGCCCGCTGCGGGGTCACGATGCGGGTGCCAGCACTGCAGCGGTGGGAAGCGCTGAAGCGCTCAGTTCACAGCCTGCTTTTTTATATTCCTCGCTGGTGTGACATAGTATATAAAGGTCACTTCAAAGTGTGTGCATGAGCAAAAAAGTATTCTGCTATGGTGTCAGTTGCCACATTTTCCTGCTAGTGTCGTTTGCTACAAAGGGTTTCTATGAACTGCTGACTATTTATAGTCGATACATTGCACGTCGTTGCCAGCGCGATTCCAATAACTCCTGCACCTGTTTGCTGGAGAGAAGCCGAGATGTTACACCTTATTACGCTGGCAGTTTCTTTGATATATTGGTCCTTTCCTCTTAGCTTTTTTCAGGCCAGAGCATTCTGGAATTTTACTGGGGCTTTAGCTGTAGTCAGCAGCCTAGTGCTATTCAGATGGCAGTGGGTCTGTATTCCTTTGCCAACGAGGTAACACATATGGCTGACATTACTGTTTTTGACTGGCACAAACAGTGCTCTAGGACTGCTCAATTCTGAAATTTCGGAATCGATTGTTCACTGTGTTTTATTTATTCAATTTTTGTATAGATTGGAGGAACATATTCACCTAATCTCTCTGTGACTACATAACTAACTTTTAAACTTCCTTAGCATTCATTGTTTGTTATCGGCAAATATTGTCTCTTCATGTAGGATGGATCGGTGCTCAAAACCTAACATTGTGGCTAGTTTCCCCCTTTAATCTAAATAATGTTCTTTGTTAGTCTAGTTATTGTTTTTTATATAGTTTAGACACCCCAAATGTATCAACGTTTGTGCATCAATGTCTATATTGTATATTTTCGGTCCAAAACAAATTTAGGGATTTTTAATAAGATGTAAGCTAATCAATATGTCAGTCGTATGCTTTTTGTCAAGCAGGATAACAGAATGAAACAGTGACAACAAATATAATTAACCATCATGCTGTTTTCTGGTCATTTTGACTTGGAGAGGGATTTTCTTTTTCCTGAATATGCATATAACCACATGGGACTAAAATGTACTGTCTTCTGTCTCAAAGAATATAACAACTTCCCCCCCCCAAAAAATGTATCATTACATTTATCATCACATAGATTTGTTTTCTATATTATTGCCAAATTATGGATTCAATCTTTGTTTGCACAGGTTTTGTTTATCTTTTTGGAACTGATTGATTGCAGGCCTTGGTTATCAGAACTTATGCACCTACATTTATGAGTGAATATTATCCAAATAATGTTTGTTTCACTCAAAAATTGAGGTGCTTATGCACAGATTAAAGGGATAGTTCACCCCAAAATTTAAATGATGTTATGAATTACTCATCCTCATGTCGTTCCAAACCCATAAAACCTTCATTCATCTTCAGAACACAAATAAATATATTTTTTATGAAATCCAAGAGCTCTCTTATCCTCCATAGAGAGCAATTCAGCTGAAATGTTCCCAGAAACGTCACAAAGTACTTAGTCCATGTGACATCAGGGGTTTAACCATAATTTTACGAAGCTACGAGAATACATTTTTGTGCACAAAGGAAAAAAAAATCAACAATTATTCTCCTCCTCAACCCATCTCCAGCAGCATGCTGCCGTTGTGGAAAGAGTAATGATGCAGGTGAACGAAGTTCTTACGGGTTTGGAACGACATGAGGGCGAGTAATTGATGACAGAATTTTCCTTTTTTGGAGTGAACTACTTCTTTAATTGGGCCTACAACCAATCAGCTCCAAAAATAAATACAAAACTTGTGCTAATTGAAAGAAAACAAGTTGACAAAAGATTGAATCTCAGATTTGGTGGAAATATAGAATAAAGACATGTGCACCTTGTAAAGTTTCAGGAGTGAGAAGTAATCCCCTAAATTACTATTTTTGTGTGTCTACGGAACAGAACTCACTCTTGAAACTGTGGTGATTAGCAACATTGTGGTCTCCAGGAGGAAAGGTTAAGGAAATACAGCTCTTTAATGTGTACCTTCCCCCTTTTTCAAGTGACCACAAGCAATTGGACAATTGACTCAAAATTGATGTTTCATGGACTACCAATTAAGCAGGCAAAAGGCCTGGAGTTAATTCTAAGTGTGCAATTTGCATTTGGAAGCTGTTGCTGTGAACCCATATCATGTGGTCATAGTATCGCTCCATACAAGTGAAACAGACAATTGCTAGGCTTCAAAAACAAAACAAATCCATCAGAGAGATAGTTTTATGAGTGGCCAAATCAACAGTTTGGAAAATTCTGAGAAAAAAAGAATGCACTGGTGAGCTCAGCAACATAAAAAGGCCTAGACGTCCACGGAGGAAAACAGTGGTGGGTGGATGAATGGAGGATCCTCTCTGTGATAAAGAAAACCCTTTCACAACATCCAGCCTAGAGAAGAACACTCTCCAGGAGTTAGATGTGTCAATACCAAAGTCCACAATCAAGAGAAGACTATAGAGAGCAAATACAGAGAGTTCACCACTAGGTGCAAACAAGGTCAGATTAAACTTTGCCAAAATAAAAATAAGAGTCAGATCACTTCTGAAAAAGCATTATTTGGACGGCTGAAATTAAGATAAATCTGTACCAGAATGACAGGGAGAAGACTTGGAACAAGTCATGAACCAAAGCATACAACATCATCTGTGAAACATGGTGGAGCAGTGTGATGGCATGAGCGTGCGTAGCTTCCAATGGTACTGGGTTACTGGTGTTTAGTGATAACGTGACAGAGAACAGAAGCAACCAGATGAATTCTGAAGTGTATAGGGATACTGTCTGCCCAGATTCCGCCAAATTGACCAAAATTGATTGGGTGGCGCTTCATAGTACAAATAGACAATGACCCAAAACAGATTTTGAAGGTAAAAAAAAATTGAAGATTCTTCCATGGCCAAGTTAATGTCCTGATTTCAGCCCTATTGAGCTGCATTCCATGTGTTGAAGACAAAGCTAAAGGCAGAAAGACCCACAAGCAAACAACAACTGCATCAGTTGCAGTAAAGGCCTGGTAAAGCATCACAAAGGAGGAAAAACAGTCTCTGGTGATGTCCATGAGTTCCAAACTTAAGGCAGTTTTTTATTTTTAACCCCTTGAATTAAAGCTTAAGGTCTGCACTTCAATTTCATCTTGATTGTTTTATTTTTAATTCTGTTCTGGTGGCACACAGAGCCGAAATTATGAAAATTATGTCAGTGTCCAAATATCTATGGACCTAACTGTAAGTCATTATCAACTAATTGTTCAATTGTGGTTATCACTACCATAATTTTTCGGGAGTAAGTTTGGCTGTAGAATACTGTTGTTACTCCTGTAAATTACTCAATTGTGTGTGTACAGAAAATTACAAGAATTTTACAGACAACTGAATTTAGCTGCAGTGTTTATGCAGTCTGAAAGAACTGGTATTGAATGGGACTTCTCTTTAAAATCTGCTTTTGATTCCCAATGCTTCAGAATCAAGGAATCAATTATTTTTGGAATCTTTCCCAACCATACCGTTCAGATAATGTCATAAACATACACAACTCATTTGTATGTTGGTGCAAGTTGATGCACGTGTATGTGCACACCTGGAAAGCATAAAGCGGTCAGGCTGCAAGGCATGAAAATGAGTGTGTTCTAGTAAAACAAACATCCAAAATACCACAATGACCGAAAGGCACATGGACTGGCACACTGAAACCATGTGGAAAACCCCTTCGTGCCAGCCTCCATTACAACTCACTGAACTCATCGCAACCACAGGGGAGGAAACCAGGGCTGCTGTTAAAATACTAACTGCTGAAACCCAATAACCTCCATCTTGCACATTCACTGAAAGCTTTCTGATGTCCTTGCAGGGGAATTTCGGGAGGATCTTTTTTTTCCATATACCTCTCGGTTTTCGCTCGCAAACACACACCCACGTGCACAAAAAAACAAAAACAAGAGTGTTAACCTTGTGAACTTTTGGTTGATTATCCTGCTGTGACTCAGGAAAGCGTACGATGAATACAGCTCTTCAAAAAAGCCACTGTGTCAGGCATGTTATTAGGGTCACGCTATTAATGCTGCTGCTGATCACAAACTCAGGTCACACCAGCTGAGGCGAATGAAACAGTTGTTGGACAATTATAGACACAAGTTCTCGAAGCATGAGGGAATAAAAAAATGGTAGGACCTTAAAGACCCATTACATTTTCACAAGTGCAGTTGTGTATTTTGTGTTGAGGTATTTCCTGTTGAGACAGGACGTTTTGGCAGGACACATCAATATGTTTTCAAATATTTACCAGTAGGCTCTATGCGGCCATTATGTGTACCTGAAAATAAAAAAAACAGGCCAGTATCAAGCATTGTATATGACAAAACACATTTATTTTGCATAAAACTAACCACCTTAGGTCATATCACCTAAAAATTATTGGAATGCAGCACAAAAATAAAAAAAAACTATTACACAATTTGACAGAAACCTACTGCAGGATGATATCATCAGAGCTACTGATCCATTTACCCAGAAGATGAACATTATGAATAGAAAATGCTTTTAAAGTTGTGAAGGAGAAATACTGCTTTCATGTATATTCAGGATCTTGGAGATTTGCTTGTGTCAGTGAGCAGAGTTTGCTGAGGGTTTCTATGATGTAACGAGGATCTCATTCTTGAGAGCATTTGATTGGACAGAAAAAAATCGGTGTAGTGCAGGATATTTTTTTCCCAGAAGAGGCTACGTCTCATTTTGCTTATACTATGCCCTAAAAGTATGTTCTGTTTTTTGAAGAAAAATTACATACTTTTGAGTATGTATCAGAATAATAGGCAAGCTTTGAGACATACTACTTCGTCTTAATTACATCTTTAACAGACCTATCTGTTGCTTAGTTTCCTGCATCCTGTCACCATTTAAACTGCCCTGAAAATCATCTTGTCACTGTTAACATAATCCATATCATTGAATTTAATTTCCTACTGTATTGGAGAGAAATGAAGAGGCATGTTGATCTGCCAGTCATGGATCTAACAATGCTGAGAGATCTCTCACGTGTTAGCATAATGATGCATTTAAAATTTAATGACCAAACGCGTCTTTATAAAAGTTGGCAACGTTGTTGGAGATGAAATATACTGAAGAAAACTGAACAATTTTACATGTTTTTACATGTACATATTTATATTCATATAATTTATATTAGATATATATTAATATATTAGATATTAATATATAAACATAACATATTTTTCTTAAGTATATGAATGCACGTGTGTGTATTTATATATACATAATAAATATACACAGCACACACATATATTATGTACACAAAAACATTTATTTTGGATGCGATTATTATTGCCCAGCACTATAATAATACTAAACACTGTCAATAAAACAGCTGATTGCCCTTTGTTAATACTGAAAGATATGCTTGGGAGAAAAAAAAATGTTGCATAACAACACCCACAACAGTAAAGCATTCTGATATTCAAGCTCGGCTGAACACAAGCCACACTCTGTAAAGGGGCCACCTTCATATTTCATAACAAATATGCTGGCCTCTAACTTATATAAGACACTAGGCCAACTGAAGACACGTACTTCATGGAGCGAGGCGAGAGAGAATAATTGAGATATACAGTAAAAGTGTCAGCAGAAAATGCATGCATAGGTCAGCTGTCAAATATAAAATTGTCTTTTTGAGCAAGCTGTCTGCATGCATGCATTGACAAGGCACACTGTTGGTTAAAGAGAGTTAACACAATCCTCCCAGAGGATTTCAAAGTTCAACGAGTGCTCAAGATATCTGTATGCATTCTGAGTTCCACAGCCGGAAACTGGTTGCCCTATGTAGACATATAGACATGCACTTTAATGGCCTGGAGTGTTGATACAAAAAGCATCATGGCATGAAAGCAAATGTATAAAGCTCACAGGCAGTGGATATGCCCCGCTGAGATCGTTCACCAGCACACCGTGCAGATCAAAGACCAACGCTGCATTACAGCAACTATACTAGAGCCCTATAGGGCTAAATATGCATTCTGGGATCGACACCGACTGCACACCTTCAACACTTCCTGGATTCTGCACTCCTTGAACCTGCAGGCTACTGAACATTGGCAGACTGGCGCGCTGCCAAAGTCTCGGCTGAATATCCGTTGAGACTTTGTGTATTATCCGTGAACGATGCTCCTAATCAAGTCTAACTCCTACTTCCTTTCGTCGGTTTGAACTGGGAAGAAGCAGATTATTTTTACCTGCCATTGATTCTTGCGCTGCATCGTGATATGTTTCCTGTTTACCTATTAATTACTTGACAGTTGTCCCCTGGGTTTAGTGTAACAGAATTAAAGGGGGGGGGGGGCATAATATCATAGATAATTTTTGAGATATTAAAGATTCTGGAGAAAAAGTAGTGCTAAAGTGCTGTGGTTGGTTGCGCTGGTATTGCTATGCAGTTTTTAGTGGTTTTAGTGCATTCAATAGTATGTTACAAGTGGTTGCTTATAGGTCCAAGTAAAAAAATGTAAAAGAGGTTTGGATTATTTTATACAAAAAAAACTCACTCATCACAGGTTTTGTCTGCAATTACAATTATTTGTGAACGGCAAACATTTTATATAGAGTAATTTTCCTGCTGTGGGATTACAAATTGTATTTAAATGTTTAATTTAGATACACACTTCCTGACTAAGAAAAGGTCAGGCATTTCAGGTGTTTTCGTTTCCTGACCATTTGAGCTCGAGACAGCTGTGCCTTTTGTCTAAATGAGTCAGACCACTGAGGCTTTCAACCTTTGTTCTGCAAATGACTTTCTAGCCCAGACGTGGATTCGTTTAGGTTGATTAGATTAGTGTCTATGCATTTGATTATGTTGATGAGATTAGGACCACGGGAAGTTCCCGCAACAAACTAACACCTCCCTCAGGTGCATGCATTTGTTTGAATTTGGCTCCACCTCTAAGAATCCCTCCTCCAAAAATACCTATAAGATACCCTGTAAAAATGACTTAAGATGAGATTTTCGATGACTGCAGCTACCATCAACATGTCATAGAATAAAGAAATTCTGCTGACAATCCAATCCGAAGTCTCCTGGTCTTCTCTTCTGAGTTTTCTACTTTAGAAGAACAGAGTTTTCAACAGATGCTGCCGTGCCCCGGATAGAGTTCCAGCTTCCTCACCTGAAAAACTTCAAGCTCAAACAAAGATCTGCATCTTTTGGAATCCAGCGAAACTTCAAGCTGAACAAGGATTCCCAGACTGAATTTTTCTGAACCAAGGGTTCTGGTGAGTGGTCTCTAATCCAAAAGAACCTAAGACCAGTGTATCCTCTGTGCCGTCAGAGAAGAGTTAACATACATCTGTAGGGTTGGTTTAACTAAATTGTATCCTCTGTTTCAGGCAGGGAAGAGTTTATCCTCTAAAGTTTTTATTTTAGAGATGAGTTTATCCTCTAAAGTTTTTTTATTTTAGAGATAAAAGTATCCTCTGTTCTTGTAGGCAGGGACGTTTATCCTCTGTTTCAGGCAGGGAAGAGTTTATCCTCTAAAGTTTTTATTTTAGAGATGAAAATATATCCTCTGTTCTTTCAGGCAGGGAAGATTTTTGGCATTACGTGCTAAAAATAAGTTATCCTCTGTGTCAGGCAGGGAAGTTAAGTGTGAAGTGTTGGTAATTTGGAAAGTTAACAATAGTTAAGTTTTTTTTTTAACAAAGTGTACCCTCTGTTGATCAGAGAAGTTTTTGTTTTTTGTTTTTTTTGTTTAGTGTTTGTTTAGTGTGGTACAGAAGAAACTTGCAAAATGGTCAGAAGGAATGCTAAGCTGATTCCAACCACAGAAAAGAGTGGTCTTGCGACTCCTCTGTGGTCAGATAGTGAATTCAAAACACTGTTAGGGGAACAAATGGACCTAATAGTCACTGAAAAAGTTAGACAAGAACTAACGCAGAAATATGAGATTCATCCAGACAAGACTTGGTCAGTAGATGAGTGTAAAAGGTACTAGGAGCAAGCATTTGTAAGAACAATGTGAATTATCTGTTGTCACAGAGAATTCAGTGTAACGCTAGCGACACACAACAGTCTCAGCGTAATTCAGAGCTAGAGAAACAGAACAATGAACTCCGCAGAGTATCCACTTTGACTAAGAAATTGAACCTCAAGAAAGTTGCAGCAAAAACTGATGTGGAAGTTAGTCAGCCTGATAAATATTTTACCCTGATTTACAAGCGTTCTTTGAAACAGATGCTCTCCAATCAGTAACTGATGTGCCTGTAAATTCAGTCAATGTGTGTGGTGCGAGGAGAAGATCGCAGGGATTGAGGAAACTGATAGTGTTCCTCTCAATTCTTCTGTTGTGCAAATACAAACTGTTGCCAAAGCTTTAGGTCCTAAAGATATAGAGAGACTATCTCAAAGTTTACCGTCAAGCACGCACACATTTTTCTGAATTTAGAAGAACATTGATCAGTAAAATGCGTCTTTATGACATGTCGTTGGCAGAAGTCACGCAGTTGATGTCACAAATTTTAACTGAATCTGAATTCAACAGTTTTGAATCTGCTGTTACTTCTGAACTGCGAAATGCCAGTAAGGGTGATTTAAGAGAAGGTATTTTGAAAATCCTAAAGAATATCTTAGGACCCAAAATAGATTGGTCTAGAATTACTGCCTGTGTGCAAAGGAAAGAAGAAACTGTGAGTGAATATACTGAGAGATTTTGTCAGTCAGCTGTAATTTACAGTGGAATTGTTGATGACCCTGAAAGTGTGCTAAATGACAAGGGACCCTGGTTCGTATCTGGTCAGATGGCCTTGTAGCCGAATACAGAAAAGCTTTACCATTCTTAGATCTAACTTGGTCTAACAGAACTCTCAGAAGTAACCTAGACAGGTTAGCAACATGGGAAAGAGATGCTGATGTCAAGGCAAAAGTAAGAGTAGCAGCAGCTACGTTTAACACAACGAAACAAGACAATAGATGGTCTAAAAGAGAAAGCAAATGCAAATACTGTGCAAAATTAGGACATTGGGAGAAAGAGTGTAGGAAGAAGTTGCAAGATAGTAAAAGAAATGCTATGCATAATTCTGCTCCTTCTCAGCCTGCACACAACCCTGAAGTAGTTCCGCCAGTGACCACTGAAACTCTAGGTCAGCTAGTTCAGGCTCTTCTAAGAGCACAACAAGACCAGGAAAAAAACTAATTATTGGGGCTGTGAGTAGCTACCTTTCCCCTGTAATCCAACACAATGATCAAAGAATTTTTGTGAAAGGTAGCATAAAAGAGAAAGAGATTGATTTTTTGCTTGATACAGGTGCAGAAATTACAGTAATTCCTACAAAATTGGCACAAGGTTTAAACATCCCATACAAGAAAACCAAACTTTGTTTAACTGGTGTAATAGGTGAAGATTCTGTTTTGTATGAAACTCCGCCCATAGAGGTACAATTTGGCCCAAAAACTCTGACTACAAAATTGCTATGCGCTCCATTAAATACAGGTGCAATTTTAGGCATGGATCTTCTGAGACAAATAAATCTAACTTTAGACATGTCCTCAGAATCTACTAGCATAAAAATTTCCTCAGCACAGATTTCTACCAATAATGCAACCCCTCCCGAGTATGCTTTCTTACAGAATCATCCAATTTGGGCTAAAGACAAGGATGATTGTGGGTTGTTGACAGGTGTAGAACCAGTTAAATTGACAGGAACTCCACCTCCGGTCACCAAACAATATCCGATTAATAAGGAAGCTATACAGGAATCAAACTTATTGTAGAAAATTTGCTGACGCAAGGAGTGCTAGTTAAAACCAACAGTCCATGTAATTCACCCATATGGCCCATCAAGAAATCTAATGGGACATGGAGACTTACAATAGACTACAGAGTAGCCAATAAACATATTGAAAAATCACCCCCTAGTGGCAGATCCATCTACAATTTGTAATGGCTTACCATTAGATTGTAAGATTTTTCAGTAATTGATATGTCTAATGGATTCTTTTCTGTACCGTTGCACTCTGACAGCCAGCCATGGTTAGCTTTCACAGTTGACTATGAACAATACCAGTGGACACGATTGCCACAGGGATTTCAAAACTCCCCAACCATATATCATCAGGCTGTCAGACGTGATTTGTGTGACCCAGAATGTCCGGTAAAACAGTCCACTATGATCCAATATGTCGATGATATTTTGATTGCCTCAACAGATCATGAGGTACATCAAACTGAATTGGCATCATTGTTGGACTATTTGCATAAAAGGACACAAATGCAGCTTTCACAAAGCTCAAATCGCTAAAAAGCAAGTCACATTTCTGGGTCAAACAATTGGTGCAGGAAATAGATCCATTACACAGGATCGCGGCTTCAGTCAAAGCCATACCTCCGCCTAATACCATTAAAACACTCCGCTCATTTTAGGAACAACAGGTTATTGTAGACCTTGGATTGAAGACTATGCCTCGATTGCTCAGCCTCTCTATGATTTGTTGAAAGGCCATGGTAAAGATTCAGATACTGTTTGTATGGAAGAACTTCATCTCAAAGCTTTTAATGATTTGAAGAGAGCACTATGTCAAGCACCAGCATTAGGAATTGCCCAATCTGATAGACCCTTTGTGCTTTATGTCCATGAACACTTAGGCTTTATGACTGCATGTCTAATGCAAGATCATGGGGCAGCTTACGCCCAATTCATTACTATTCCGTAAACTTGACATAGTCGCTCAAGGTATGGGCCCATGCCTCAGAGCAGTACAGGCAGTTCATCTAGCGCTTCAGGCTTCATCAGGAATGGTGTTAGGTCAGACTGTAAACGTAAAATGCCCTCACGCAGTGTCCGCACTAATGAATCAAGCAAAAGTCACTTGTCACCTCCTCCCGTTGGGGAAATTGGTTAGCAACTCACAGCCCCGAATATTGTTATACAGCGTGCACCAGTCACGAACCCATCCTCATGTATGATGTCTGCAATGACTGAATTTGTGTTAGAGGATGAAGGCGAAATGACTCATGATTGTGTTACGCTTACATATGCAGCGACAAGTGAAATAGCAGAAACTCCCATAGAGAACGCAGAATTGGAGTTGTTTGTTGATGGTTCAGCTCAAGTTATTGAAGGTAACAGACGAGCAGGATATGCAGTAACTTCCACCACTGAAGTAGTTGATTCAGGTCGTCTTCCAGATCATTTTTCAGCTCAAGCTGCAGAACTAGTAGCCTTAACTAGAGCATGCACGCTAGCTTCAGGATCGGTTTCAAATATCTACACAGATTGCATTGACTCAGATCAAGGTACCCACTTCACAGGACATGTAGTCAAGGAAGGTTCTAGAATTGTTCCTCCCCCTGCAGGGATAGGATAGGGCAGACACAAGAACCAGTGAGGAGCCCAGGGAAGAACCGAAAGCAACAGGCTTCGGGGGCCAACCCTGAGGTGAAGATTTCCTCATAGGCCTTTCCTCCATTAGTCCATCCTTTCCTCACTGTTCTTTAGGTGTCGCAGGAATTGAGAAATAGGGAAAGAAGGAACAACAATAGCAGACTATATTTTGAACAGAGGATACAACCCTAATGTTTGCAGACTCTACAACAAATACTGCTCTGTGCCGTTGGTCTCTCTTGTTTGTGTTTCTTTCTTCCTCTGTGCAGATACCATTTGATGGCTGTCCTGAGATCCATATGCACCACCCCTCTCACCTGCGGATGAAGCCACAACCTCTAGAAAACAACCAGACCCATTGTCGAGCCAACTATCACACAAGAACGAGAAAAGAAAGAAGAAAGAAGAAAAAAATACACAACGCAGAGACTCACATACGATCTTTCAGCAAAACTAATTGCATGTTTTGTTTCTGTGTCAGCATGCAATTACATATAAGCAACACAGAACATGTACTATGTGCCTGTAACAATTACAAGTTACAAGAATTAACTTTTAAGTGTCTAAATTTGTATTTTGTGAGAGTTATTAGAACTCTCAAACGGGGAATTGTGGGATTACAAATTGTATTTAAATGTTTAATTTAGATACACACTTCCTGACTAAGAAAAGGTCAGGCATTTCAGGTGTTTTCGTTTCCTGACCATTTGAGCTCGAGACAGCTGTGCCTTTTGTCTAAATGAGTCAGACCACTGAGGCTCTCAACCTTTGTTCTGCAAATGACTTTCTAGCCCAGACGTGGATTCGTTTAGGTTGATTAGATTAGTGTCTATGCATTTGATTATGTTGATGAGATTAGGACCACGGGAAGTTCCCGCAACAAACTAACACCTCCCTCAGGTGCATGCATTTGTTTGAATTTGGCTCCACCTCTAAGAATCCCTCCTCCAAAAATACCTATAAGATACCCTGTAAAAATGACTTAAGATGAGATTTTCGATGACTGCAGCTACCATCAACATGTCATAGAATAAAGAAATTCTGCTGACAATCCAATCCGAAGTCTCCTGGTCTTCTCTTCTGAGTTTTCTACTTTAGAAGAACAGAGTTTTCAACACTGCTTATGCTCAATCTGTGTGATGTTTAAAGATGGCCTTTGTGGAAGTCCCTCCTTGTAAAAAGAAGTGTATTTATGTGTACTGAATGTGCACTTGAAGTGTACTTCAAATCTTAATATATATATATATATATATATAAACTTTACATGTATATATATATATTTAATATATCCTACGTCATCCGCTGGAATGCTGGAATGTCACTCTCTCATGAATGAGTGTAAGACAGGTAGTGGAAAGTAAGAAGTTAGATTATGGTTTATAAAGTTTTAAATAGAGATATTTGTCTTACACAAACACATCAATTCACTTCAGAAGGCCTTTATTAAGCGGAATAAATATGCTTTCCATTATGCATGGTTTGTTAAGATAGAACAATATTTAGCAGTGATACAATTATTAGAAAATCTGGAATCTGAGGGTGCAAAGAAAATCTAAATATAGAGAAAATATCCTTTAAAGTAGTTCAAATGAGGTTCTAAGCAATGCATATTATAATCAAAAAATATTGTTTTATATATTTACGGTAGGAAATCTACAAAATATCTTCATGGAACATCTTTGCTTAATATCCTCATGATTTTGGGCATAAAAGAAAATCAATAATTTTGACCCATACAATGTATTTTTGGCTATTGCTACAAAAATACCTGTGATACTTATGATTGGTTTTGTGGTCCAGGGTCACATATTAGTTTACTATAAATGCTTGTTAGAACATTTAGCAGTACACTTTTACCATATTTTTTACCACACTTTTACAAGACAATAATAATAAAAATAGGAGAAGCGGATTAATAATAATAATTTGTTACATTTATATAGTGCTTTTCTAGGCACTCAAAGCGCTGTACATGGTAAGGGGGGATATCTCCTCACCCACCACCAGTGTGCAGCATGCACCTGGATGATGCGACGGCAGCCATAGTGCACCAGAATGCCCACCACACACCAGCTTATTGATGGAGAGGAGACAGAGATGAAGCTAATCAGCGAATGGGGATGATTAGGAAGCCATGATGTCAGAGGCCAGTGGGCGAATTTGGCCAAGATGCTGGGGTAACCGCACTACTCTTTTTCGAAGGACATCCTGGGATTTTAATGACCACAGAGAGTCAGGACCTCGGTTTAACATCTCATCCGAAGGACGGTGCTTTTTACAGTATAGTGTCCCCGTCACTATTCTGGGGAGTAGAAAACCACACACACCACATGATGAGCACCCCCTGCTTGTCACACTAACATCTCTTCCAGCAGCAACCTTGTTTTCCCAGGAGGTCTCCCATCCAGGTACTGACCAGGCTCAACCCTGCTTAGCTTCAGTGGGAAGGCTACAGGGTGATATGGCTGCTGAATGTGTCGCTGATAATTGAGTGTGTCTTTATAGTACACCATGTGTACTGAGTATATGTATGTGTATATTGCACATTTTATTTTTTTTTGCATGGTCTGGAGCACTGTAAATGCTCCAGTGCAGTTTTTTTGCACTGTCTGTCCATATGTAAATTGTTTGTTGTTTTTTTGCACTGTCTGTCCATATGTAAATTGTTGTTGTTGTTTTTTTGCACTGTCTGGAGCACGCTCATAAGAATTTCACTCACCACTTGTGCTGTGGTGATGTGACAATAAAAGTGATTTGATTTGATTAGTCACCAGAAGAAAAGGACGGCAGTGTACGTGTAAGTGTTGTAATACTTGTTCTTAGATGTGTTGTTTACACTATTTACTTGCTGCTAGGAATGAATACTTAGTTTCCTAAGTATGATTCTATTCTGCATTTTTGTTGAGGTTTATATTTTTTATTGCACTTAATGAAGTTTTATAAACTAAGTTCGGGAGGAGCACGTCAGATACTCAGCCTAATTAACACAGGTGGTACGCAATCTAGGTAATCAACCCTTGGACATAAATACAGCTGACTTACCTCCATCTAGTCGACGGTTAAGCAGCATCTGGTCCGCTCGTCTTTCACCATGTCGCGTATCGATACTTCCTCATCGGGAGACGAATCTATCTCTCCGGTAGCATCCCCGCAGCCAACCAGATCCACTTTGTCCGTGCGCAGTCACGCAATCGAGCCCCAGGCTCCTCTTCACAGACGGCCCGCGACTCGCCTAGCCACTCGTCCTCTAAAACGCCCAGGCATCATCTCGCCTTCTCCGGCGAGAACACAAAACAATTCCACGGTGTCATTGTACCGGTCCACCAGGCCTGCATTTCCACCTATCGAGAAGTGGACCGTGGCTAGTCTAAGGCAGGTGCTAGCCAACTCCGATATCCAGGCTCCACGCAAATCCACTAATGCACTAAAGGAATAAGAATCTCAAACCAACCACCCTCTCTCCCAAAACTACCCCAAAGGCTACACGAAAGCGTAAACATACGGCCTCACCTCGCTGGACTCCTCCTTCTTCCTCTCGCTCTAAGACCAGCTCCTGAAGGGCACCAATCAGCGGCACCAGGCCGTCGGCAAGCCAAGGCCGTGCCCCCGATTTCGCAGATGCAAGGCCCGCCGAGGATCCGGCTGCAGCTCAGCCGTCCGGCGCTGCTTTCTCGTCAGCGATACCGAAGCCCATAACTCAAACGGGCTTCTGGCCACCTCCACCTCCAGTTCCGGCTCCGCAGCCCACCACCTTCTGCTCAGAGCCCGCAGCCCAAATAAATGCTTGGCCGCAGTGGCCGGCTTACATAGCCCCACAGTCCGCCCCGTCTGGCCCAGGGCCCATAGCCCAAGCAAGCACATGGCCGCAGTGGCCTTCCAACCCAATCCCTCAGCCTACCCCTCTCAGCTCAGGGACTGTAGCCCAGGTAAACGCCGGGCCAAACGAGCTGAAAAAACACAGCTCCGCCTCCGGCCGATTACAACGCTCTCCTCCAAGCGAAACGGCAATACTCGCTCTTCACCGCTACACCAATGCCCGTCCCAGCAAACGCCATCGCCACAGAACCCCGCAAGTGGCTCACAACATCCGAGCGCAGATTTTAGCAGGTGCAGACGATGATCTCTCCTCATTCCTTTCCCTCCTACCCACATCAGACTCGAACCGTCAGATCGATTGCGGAGATTTCTCAGTCAAGTTAAAAAAACCCAACCCCCTGTCATCTCGTATACTCTCGTTTCCCGAATTTTCCATAGCGTTCAGTCGTTTCACAGAGATCATATGCTCAGTCTTCCCTCACAGGCGACGCGAGCTCAACGACTATCTGGCAGTCATAGCCGAAGTCGCGTTGTCCTATGGAGGAGAGCACTTCTTCACGTACCACAAACTGTTCTCCGCAAAATGCGCCGTCCGAGTTGCACAGTGGAACCAATGCCCCTACTGGGGCGCGCTCGACCTAGATCTCCACAGCAGGGTGTTCCTAGGTTGTAGGAACATCGCATGCGCCGTGTGCCGGTCAGTTGCCCACACCACCACGAATTGCCCACGGATCAATCCCTCGACCACTTCGTACCCAGAACCCACCTCCGCGAAGTCCACCAGCTATGTCCCGAGACCAGCAACCGTCGCATACCCAGACTACGAACCACCAGCTCCATACGCGGCGGACAACTGGCAGCCATGCTTTTCGTTCAATAACCGGAAATGCATCAGACAACGATGTCGCTACCTCCATATCTGCAGTTTCTGCGGCGGAGCCCATGCTCGCGTCGTATGCCCAGTATCCAATGCTGTGAATAAAAAATCTAAAAATTACCCATCGACTCCCGTGAATATTTCTCGTCTGGCCACCGAGCTCACCCACCATCCAGATAAATAATTCCGCGAATATCTCCTGTCCGGCCTTAGTTACGGTTTCAACCCCGCCGCCGTATGCGCGCTTTCCCAAAATCACATCTGTAACAATCTCCAATCCGCCCTCGCCGAGCCCGATGTCGTAAACGATCTCATTGGGAAATAAGTCAAATCAGGCTTCATGATTCGGACCTTTCAATGAGCCCCCCTTCGAAATATTTCGCGTCAGCCCCATTGGCATAGCCACAGGGAAATTTTCAGGCAAAAAACGTCTAATCATCGACTTGTCTTCTCCCCACAATTCCACAGTCCCCAGTATTAACAGCCCTTCTCTCTGGCTCTCAACGGAGGCAGTCGCTTTCTCTCCCCGTCCTCACCCTTATCTTCCCTGCTTTGCTCCCTTGTCTCGTGAGAGACTCTCTCTGCACTGCTCTCCAAACTAAAATATTATGGATTAACTGGTCTCTTAATGCACTGACACTATCGAAACTTGGGTTTCGGGAACCTGACTGCCCTGACGGAACGCTCGCAGCCGGCTATATGATGGCGCTGTGGGAGAGGTGGCGAATCGTGTGTCTTGCGGCTCTTTCCGTGGAGGACATTGATATCTACCTATTCGGAACCATGATAACAGGTATTTTGCTGATTGGATTAGGCTTTGCCCTGGGTTATCGAAGAATTCAGAAAACGGGAACAGCTGTCCAAAGCCCCACAAGGCTGCCCGTATGATTGAAGCTGTGGGAAGAGCGGTCAGCATTGAGACTGAACTATAATCGCAATATGGAATCTACCAAGGAGAAGTTCACGGCTTTACAAAGGGAAATTGATTAAAATGGAGACCAAAATGGTCAAAACGGACAGAGAGTAGCCTGCAAAAATTGGAATGTTTACTCGCCCCAAAGACAAAACATTCTTATCTTTTTCTGGCTCCCCTACAGTGGCCTTGGCAAGGCTGTTGCTGGAATAAACCCCGGGAGTGCAATGCTGTGAGACACTCTTGCGTTCCTCTCCCACCCTACAGACATTACAGACATTACAGACATTACAGAATTACGCCATCCCCATATCATCCACCTTTTAGACGATTTTCTAATAATTTCGCCCCCCGAGGCCATCCCAGCCGCCCACATCCTCACAGTCCAAAAGTTTTTTTCCGAGCTAGGGATCCCCATCGCCCAGGAAAAAAAACCTGGGTCCAGCCACATCCATCGAATTTCTCGGCATTAATCTAGACTCAGTTAAATCCCAGGTTTCGCTGCCGAAAGAAAAAATCGATAGGATAATCCTCGTCGCCGCTACCCTTATAAACAGCCATTTCTGTCACAAACGCGAACTCCTGTGACCTAATTTCCCTATCCCAAGAATACCGCGACGAACTCAGATTATGGACCATGTTCCTTAAGCAATGGAACGGCCTTTCCCTCTTCCATAACAATCTCGTTTCGTCTCCCATCGACATCAATCTATTCACAGACGCGGCTCCTTCAATTGGTTTCGGAGGTTTTTACCAAGGTCGCTGGTTTGCGTCTCCATGGCCCGCTCAGCTACAGGGTTTGCCACAATCCTCAGCTCTCGCTGAGCTTTACCCCCTCGTGGTAGCAGCCTTCTTATGGGGGAACAAATGGTCCTCAAAATGTATCTTAGTGCACTGCGACAACAAAGCAGTCGTTCAGTGTGTCAACAAAGGCCGTCCCATTCTCCCGCCCTCACGCCTTTCCTAAGACGATTAAAATGGATCTCGGCATGCGACCAATTCGTAATAGCTGCCAAACATGTTGCAGGTTCAGAAAACCAAATCGCTGACTCGCTTTCTGTTTCAGAAATTCAGGAAGTTGGCTCCAGAGACGGACGAATTCCCAACCCCAGTACCTCCATATTCAGAACTAATATTTCCATAAACCATCCACTAAAACCCCTCCTCGACAAATCACTCGACACCATCCTCCAGGCTGTCTCCCCCAGAACACTCCAAACATACATGACGGCATGGAGATGCGTCAAGTCATTCCATCTCTCTTATAACATTCCGTTCCCTGAATTTTCTCTACTCTCAATAACCTCTTTTATCTCTTTTCTCAACAGCATCAAAAGCCTCCAAGTCAGCTCCATCAAAAGTTACATAAGCGGTATCCAATTTTTCCACAAGCTATTGTATGGCACTCCGTCGCCCGAAATTAACAATTATCTATGTTGATAAGAGGAATCCAGTCTACCCATTACTCTAGAAATCCTCACCAAGTGCATCCACACCCGCCGCACGTATTACCAGCCCCCCGGTACCGCCCGTACAATTGACACCATGTTCATTTTAGCCTTTTTTGGCTTTTTGAGATGCTCCGAGCTAACCATCTCCTCTAAATTCGACCCAGTCGTTAACCCCACCATCTCAGATCTAACCATCCTTGATAGCGAAACCATCTCCTTTATGATCAAACAAAGTAAAACAGACCAAGTCAAGAAAGGTCATTTCGTTTACATTTTCAATCTCTCTTCTCCTATCCAACCTTATCAGGCCATTCGCGAGTACCTCCGCCTCAGGATTTCCCAGGCCAAATCCCCCCTCGAACCCCTATTTTTAGACCATGCCGGAAATCCAGCCAGTCGCGCCTGGTTCCAAAAACATCTCAAATCCGTCCTGCATTCAGCAGGCGTCTCAGCAAAAAAAAAATCCAGCCACTCCTTTCGCATCGGGGCAGCAACATCAGCGGCCCAAAAAGGCCTCACTAAACACCAGATCCAAACCCTAGGAAGATGGTCTTCAGAAGCTTTCCAAAGCTACATCAGAACGGACCAGTTCCACATCAAATCAGCCCACCAAACTCTCATTTCATAAAACCCGGTGCAAACTTTCCTGGCTTTTTACTTACCTTTCCAAATCACACGCTTGGCGAGGCTCCCCCTTCTGACACCGCGAACCATCACTTCTGGCCAGAGCCTCCCAGCCAAAAAACTTGCCATTTCCACCCTGCGGCCGGAAAGTCTCACCCATCCAGGCTGCGAGCTTCCATCTCCAGTCAGGTGACGGCGTGTGCCTCCCGGCCACCTAACTTTACCTTTCTGTCTTTACCTGTCCGACAGTGAGTCTTGATCTCCCATCGGACGCCGGCGAGAGCCTCCCGGCCAAACAACCTTACCTTTTCCACCCCATGGCCGTGAGACTTACCCATCCAGACCATGTATTTTCTCGCCGGATCGCCAAACGTAGAGCCTCCTGCCAGACAACCTTACCTTTCAAACCTGTTGCTCGACGAGGCTTACCCGTCCGACACGGCAATTCTGAAACCACAGTCGGACGCCGGCAGAGCCTCCCGGACAGACAAACTTTCCTTTTTCCATGGCGGCAAGGCCTACCCAACCATGCTGCCGGTTGATTGAGGAGGCCTTCCGACCCCTAAAAACTTTACCTTTCTGTCTAAACCATCCGACTCGGCGAGCCCCGATCTCGATGGGCGCGGCGAGCACTCCTCCAGACAATCTTATTTTTTCAAGTCCACACGAGGGGGTACTCTGGGTTTGACGATTCTGAAACCACAGTCGGACGCCGGCGAGAGACTCCCAGCCAGACAATCTTACCTTTTCAAGTCCTAAGCTCAGGCTTAAATCGTCCGGCGATTGCTGAAGCCACGCGCCTCCAGAGCCTCCCAGCCAGACAATTTTAACTTTCAAGTCCCATGCTCGAGTTATAAGCTTACCCGTCCGACACGGCAATTGTTGAAGCCACCGTCCGGACGCCGCGAGCCTCCCAGCCAGACAAACAAATCTTAGCTTTCAGTCCACCATCGAGGTTCAACCATCCGACTCATGGAGTAATGATCTCACGTTGATGGCCGCAAGAGCCTCCCGCTGGACAACCTCACCTTTTCAGACTCCTACGTCATTAACCCATCAAACAGGAGGGCACGACCACCAGTTGGATGACGGCTAAGCATCCCGACCAAAACTTTACAGTTGATTTCACCTGTCCGACACAGTGAGTCTTGATCTCCCATCGGTCGCCGGTAGAGCACCCGCCAGACAACCTTGTTTTCTAGTCCCACGCTGGCTACGGTTACTCCACCCAACACAGCGGTATTGTGCCCCTGCTACGCCGGTGAGAGCCTCACAGCCCTTTCTCCCTCCGCTTCCTCTTGGCAAACGAGACTAACCTGTTAGACTCAGTGAGTATTGGCCTCTCTGGATGTGAATGCCAGTCTCAGTCACCCACCTATTTTTTCCTCCCGAACCTCTTGTCTAGATGACATTTGTCCTCTCTCCTCCAGGCCAGAACACCATTCAACTGTCTCTGCTATCCTCAAACCTTTTCCCCCGCCTGGCGAGGCTTATCCGAATGTCCTAAGTCTTACAATCTCCCATCGGATGCTCCCAGAGCCCCAGTTCGGGTTTCTCTCTCTCCCTACTCGTCACGAGACTATCCGCCTGGCACAGCGTAGCCTTGGTCTCATGTCAAGACGCCGACACTTGTCTCCCTGAGAACATTATGCTTTCCTCTGCCCACGCCATCCATTCGATGCCGTGAGTCTCGATCTCCCATCGGATGTTGTGAGAGCCTCCTAGAACAATCAGTACCAAACTCTTTTTATCTGCCAAGCCGATAGGACCCACCCGTCTCAAATCCCATTGTGCCCTAGTCGTAGGCTTCATGGGCCCTCTCGGCCAGATACCGCAGGCAACTCGGGTCCTCCTGGACAGGGCTTCAACCTACACTGCTCCTCCATCAGTGGGCATCTCACCCATCCCACACCTTCTCCAAGCAATCCGCTCCCACACTCCTTACCAGACTCACACGCAAACACATTCATCTCCTCACAGGCATCCCCCACTGCATGCTCAAGCAGGCTCGGGTAATCCTCAGAGCAAAAACATTAAGTTTTATAACACTAAGCTTCGGGAGGAGCATGACCTGTCTCTGCTTCCATTCATTATAAAACACAGTGAGTTGTCTTCAACCATCTAGGTAAACAACCCTTGGACATAAATACAGCTGACTTACCTCCATCTAGTCGATGGTTAAGCAGCATCCCTCCACCCCTCCACCAAATATCACTAGAATTCTCATCACACCATGGGGGTACTCTGGGTTTGGGCTATCTGCTGCTTTTGAGCCCTCCTCAGGACAGCACGCCTACAACGTGTAAATAAATACTCATTACGTTTATCGTGCTAGTAGATGTAAGTGTGAAATCGTGAACTGGTAATTATAATAATTTGCGCCTCCATTGCTCCTTGGGCAAAGTGTTAGTGTTGTCTTGAGTTATAAGCACTCCTTTAGGCTATTGGCTGGGCTAATCAGAAGCCGGCCACAGCAGTTTTCACTCTAGTCTCTTAGACTGTGTATTTATTTGATGTCCACTCAGCATCTTGGGCTTGACTGAGACCTGGCTGCTGTCCTCTTTCATGGAGGATGGCACTCCACTCTTAGTTTTTGGCGATTTCAACATTCATTTAGACAAGCCTTATACTACAGACTTCCATTCACTCCTAACTTCATTTGATCTCAAACGCCTTACCACTACAAGCACGCACAAATCAGGCAACCAATTTGATTTAATTTGCACACGCAATTGAACTGCAGATAACATTCTGGTACAACCACTACATATCTCTGACAATTGTTTTAATTAAATGTACATTATATGTTGCTACCCGGGTTCCACCAACCCCACTACCGGTTACTTTTAGATGAAACCTACGCTCCCTTTCTCCCTCCCATCTTTCCTCTATATTATCCTCCTCTCTTCCCTCATCTACCCATTTCTTGTCTCTGGATGTGAATGCAGCTACGGACACTTTTTGCTCTACCTTAACCTCTTGTCTAGATGACATTTGTCCTCTCTCCTCCAGGCCAGAACAGACTGCCCCTTCTAACCCCTGGTTACCAGACTCTGAGCGGCAGAAAGAAAATGGTGCAAATCAAACGATCCGTCGGACCTGAGTAGGTATCAATCGTTGCTTTCATCTTTCTCTGCTGAAGTCCACACTGACAAATCCTCACAGTTCCACAAGATCAACAGCGCTCCAGACATGCGTATTCTCTTCAGAACATTTCATTCTTTCCTCTGCCCTCCTTCACCACCTCACACTACACATATAATAGCTGATACATTTGCCACTTTTTTCACAGACAAAACTAGAACAATCAGTAGTCAGTTTTCACCTCCACACACACAGGACCTCCAACCACTTAAATAGATCACCCTTTACAGCAGATTTAGTTCACAAACAACTGACAGTTTTGACCTAAATATTATTTTCAGTTACAATAATTAATCCTAAAATTCGACATTAGAACTTACTTTTCACAGCATCAGTAGCTCACAAGATCTCGGTTCTTTACTTGTGAGTTCAGTTCACTGCGGATCATTTGAATCAGTGAGCGAGAACAGCTGCAATCGGATCATTGCGTGAAAGAATCGCTTTGTTGCGATTTGCGAACCGATTGAACAGGTTCATTGAAAATAATCAGTTTGTTCATGAATCAGACACCGCTTCTGCGTCTCGGAGCACGTGATGTATCACGTGAGTAACGATATGTTTTATGAAATGTAGTGAAGTAAAAGTACGATCTTATGCTTTGGAATGTAGTGAAGTAAAAGTAAAAGTTACTCAAAATAAAACTACCAGTAAAGTACAGATACTTGAAAATGTATTAAGTACAGTAACTAAGTAGTTGTACTTCGTTACTGACCACCACTGCTGAAAACTTTCTACACTACTTGACGTCATCATAAACGTAAAAAAAAAAAACTTAATCTTTCTCTCCTTCCCTTGCTAGCTTGTACTTATTTGAACAATGCCTGAGACTTGATGTTATGGGCACTGTCTGTTTGCCTCTTCAAGATGAATCGCTTTATGTATTCCCCAATTGTAAGTCACTTTGGATAAAAGCGTCTGCAAAATGACTAAATGTAATTTAAATGTAAAAAGACTCAAGACTAAAAACAATTATGAAATACAAAAATATTAAATAAAAAGTGCTAAATATAAATCTTAAAGTATACTATTTTAAAGTTTACATCCTTTTCACACGGATGGTTGCACAAAAAGCTTTATTATCTGTGTCACAGTGCAGCACTGAGACATACCCATACAGTGTTGTTGTGAATTAGTCTTGTTAATATTTTTTTGCTACATAGAAATAACCACAGACACATGTTTTCATCAAGCATCATTTATTGGAAATACAATAACATAGATTTTATACACTTACCAGTTTGGTTAGGCAGAGCCAAACCTGTTTAATGTTCAACCTGGACTTTTATACAAACACTGGCAGCCATCTTAAGTGTGACATCAGCAGGGTCACAACCATTATACTCAAGCAATATTAAATTGTTTGTTTTAAAGTTTATATGTTGAATGGTAAGATGTTGTTGAGGTATGTTATTTATTTTAGTAATATGCATGTTTGTTTCATTTCTTGGTTAACTATGTGTATTATTACTTATGGGTTTTACCTCCAACATGGTATGATCCGGAGGTGGAGCCTAGGATATAAAATGGCTCCCCAAGTCACCATGAGGAGAGGTTGGAACCGGCTCAGAAGAAAGAGTAAGGTCGGTTGGTTTAGAGTGTTGAAAGAAGACTGGATATGTGCAAACAGATGCTGTTCAGACCTTGGTGGTTTAGCTGAATGAGCCTGTATATTATATATATATATATTATTTATTTTGATATTTTGCTGTTGAGGCATTCTTTGCTGGCTTTTTCGTATTTGAAAAGAGGAGAAAAAAATAAAACCCTCTTCATCATGCCTACAATTTCTTATGTGTCACTTACTAACCCATTGCTCGGGTCATCCTGTCGACATTTGGTGTCAGAAGTGGTCGGAATTGACATTTGGTTCAGAGGTAGTCACAAATCCAACATCTGGTATCAGAAATTGAGTCAAGTTTCCGGTGAGTGACACAGAAACCACCAGCATGCCACCTAAGAAGAAGAATCAGCAAGAAACGGATATTGAAGTGGAGCAGGATCAAGGTGCCACATCTAGTGATCCAGTGCAGCCTGTGGACATTTCTAACCCCACAGGGGATTCTGCAGTTACAGCTCTGGCGATAATGTTTCAAGCATTTCTACAGTATCAAAGGGACAGAGATGAGAGGCAAGAGAGAGAATCAGTTCGACGGGAACGGGAATACAAGGTCCTCACTCATCAAGTTACACAGATACAAATGGATCTGGAGCAGAACCGACAAGGAGCTTCTACCTCGGAACGGTCAGTAACTCGAGTTCTTGACCATATGCCTCAATTATCCAAGTTGCAAGACACTGATGATATTGAACATTTTCTCACTACTTTTGAGAGACTGGCGGAGGTGTACAAGTGGCCAATGGAAGACTGGGCTATACATCTGGTTCCCCTACTCACTGGAAAGGCAAGAGCTGCATTTGTTGCTATCACCTACCTATACATCTGACTATGAAAGGGTTAAAGAAGCCATTCTCCAGAAATACGAAATCAATGCAGAAACCTACAGACTGAGATTTTGAACTCTGAATACACCTGTTGATGAGTCACCGATAGAGTTGTACGTCCGCTTAAAGGATCTGTTCTCCAAGTGGGTTAACTTTAAAGACAGCAGCAAGACGGATCTGATGGAAATCATAGTGTTGGAACAGTACATGCGTGTGCTTTTTCCAGACTTGAGAGCATGGGTGAAGGAGAGAGATCCAAGTACAGCACAAGAAACAGCAAAACTGGTTGAAGCCTATGTTGCAGCTCGTAAAGGATTCTCTGGAAGTTTCAGATATGCTGGCAGCCTACAAGCCGCAGGAGGTAAGTCTGAGGGGTTAGGGGGAAGTTCGTACTCTTATAGTCAGTACCAGATTGTTCAGCCCACCCTCTCAAAGCCAATGAATCCTAAGCCTGTAGACACACGACAGACATCATCCAGCACTGATGTAGTTTGCTATAACTGTGGTAAACCAGGTCACATCAGCCCACATTGCCCACTTAAAAAGCCCAGATCTGCCAGACTGAGTTATGTACCTAGACCCACTTCTACAGTTTGTAATGATTCCAGCACAGAACCCATAATTACAGTTTTATTGAATGGAAGGCCAGTAACAGCCCTGATAGACACAGGTTGTACAAGGACCTTAGTACAGGATCAGTGCATTACCAGAGATTTGTGGTCTGAGGACACAGTTTCTGTGTGTTGTGTCCATGGGGATAAAGCAGAGTTACCCACTGCTAAAGTTTATATTGAGGTGAACAAGAAGCCATACTTGATGAATGTTGGTATTGCACCTAATTTACCTTATCCAGTGTTGCTAGGCACTGATATGCCAGTTTTAGTGGATTTAGTACAGGAAACTGCTTGGTGTGGAGTGGTTACTAGAGCTCAGTCACAGAGTTTAACAAAGTCACCCATAGATCCTGTACAAAGCACCCTTAGATAAATGCCCTTTTTCACTGAACACAGTGTAGGTGAAACAGGTGTGTCAAAGGAAGACAGACTGGAGAAACAAAGAGATTGGTTACAGATCTGATTGATGGTTCAGAGCAGCTACAATTCCAGTTAACAAAGCCTGAAATCAATGACATTGAGTTTAGCATACCCAATGAGCTAGCTAAACTGCAGAGAGATTCACACATTGACTGAATGTTTTCAGAAGGCTAATAATGCTGCAGTTTTCAGTTCACTGTGCGATGAGGTGTTTGTGGTAGACAATGACCTTCTTTACAGACAGACTAAAGAGGAGGGAAAACAGCTGTTGGTACCCAAAGAGTATCGTAGTTTAGTTTTAGGAAGGTCACTCTATTCCATGGGCAGGACACTTGGGATTCATGAAAACGTTGGTGAGAATTTCCAAGAGATTTTATTGGCCTGGCATGTATAGCGAGGTGAAAAATTATTGCAAGTCCTGTCCAGAATGTCAGTTGATAAAAGGCAGAGCTCCTGCTATTGCACCACTAGTGCCTATTCCTGCAGTAGAGACTCCCTTTGAAAGAAATGGAGTGGATATGGTTGGACCCCTGGACAGAAGCCAGAAGGGTAACAGATTTATACTGGTGATCTGTGATTATGCCACTAGGTACCCAGAAGCCTACCCCCTTAGGGAAGTAACTGCCAAACAGATTGCAACCGCAATGTTACATTTTTTCTCACACGTAGGCATCCATAGAGAGGTGTTAACAGATCAAGGTCCCAATTTTATGAGCCATACACTGCAACAAGTCTATCAACTGTTAGGAATTAAGAGAGTACGAACATCTGCTTACCACCCCAGACTGATGGACTGGTGGAGCGATTTAATCAAACACTGAAACCATGTTGAAGAAGTTTGTGTCTCAATCTGAAAAGATTGGGATAAATGGTTACCTTACCTTTTGTTCGCCACCGTGAAGTTCCCCAGGCGTCCACTGGTTTCTTTCGCCTTGAACTGCTCTTAGCACATCAAGTTAGAGGTCCTCTGGATGTCTTGAGAAACAGCTGGGAAGACAAAGACAAGCCACGAAAACAAAACATCCTTTCCTATGTCCTAAAAATGAGAGAACAGCTTCAACGATCATCTGATCTGGCTCATCAGAACTTGAAAGAGTCCCAAGTCAAGCAGAAGCTTTGGTACGACCAGAAAGCAAGATCAAGATCCTTTCAACCAGGGGATAAAGTTATTTTACTACTACCTACAACCGAGAACAAGCTGTTGGCAAAATGGCAAGGTCCTTATCAGGTGAAGAGGAAACTTGGTCCAGTCACCTACGAGATCAAAATGCCTTCAAGACAACATCCATTTCAAACCTTCCATATCAATATGTTGAAGCAGTGGCATGAACGTCCCTCTCAGCCAAATCCAAAACAGCAAGCGGTGAAAGACTTCTTGGTGAGAGTTGTGGAGAAAGAGGATGAAACAGAGGAGCAATACTTACCTGTACATCAAAGTGGGTGCAACATAGACCTTCAACATCTGACAGCAGAACAACGTCATCAAATACTGGAATGTATCTCTGAACAGTTGTTCCTAGACACACCTGGAAGAACAAACCTTGTCCAACATCACATTCATTTAAAAGACTCAAAACCTATTCGGCAACCGATTTACAGAGTGCCAGAAAGACTTTTACAAGTCATGAAGCAAGAGCTGGAGTTAATGCAGGAACTGGAAGTCATAGAGCCTTCATTCAGTGAATGGAACAACTCCATTGTGCTCGCTCCAAAGAAAGATGGGTCCCTCAGATTCTGCCTCTAGACTTCAGGAAGCTCAACTCCGTAGTATAAATTTGACCCCTATCCAATGCACAGAGTTGACGAACTGGTGGAGAAACTTGGTAAAGCAAAGTTCCTCACAACACTCGACCTATGCAAGGGTTACTGGCAAGTACCCTTAAGTCCAGACAGCAAGAAGTTCACAGCCTTCAAAACTCTGTTTGGTCACTTCCATTTCAGGGTCCTTCCTTTTGGACTTCATGGGGCACCTGAAACCTTTCAAAGGATGATTGACCACATTATCCGTGGTACAGAAGCCTTCGCTGCGGCATACCTGGATGATATAATCATCTTCAGTACGAGCTGGCAGGAACATCTGCAACATCTTCAAGAGGTACTAGGCAGGATTAAGTCTGCTGGACTTACCATCCGTCCAGATAAATGTGCCGTTGCCAAAGAGGAAACGTGTTATCTTGGTCATGTACTGGGACATGGAGTCATTCGCCCACAGGTGGGGAAAGTGGAAGCTATCAAACAAGCGGGACGCCCTACAACAAAGAAACGGGTACGAGCTTTCCTTGGTTTGGTGGGATGGTATAGACGATTCATCCCCAATTTTTCAAAAAGAGCTTTAGCTCTCACAGAATTGACGAAGAAGGACAAAGCCAATACGGTTAAATGGACTACTGATTGTGAAAGTGCTTTTAAGGACTTGAAAGATGCTTTGTGCAGAGAGGCTGTTCTACAGAGTCCGGACTTTGAGAAACATTTTACAGTGCAGACTGATGCATCAGAACATGGTCTGGGAGCTGTACTGTTGCAAGGGGAACAAGGATAACTTCGACCAGTTGCTTACATTAGCAGGAAGTTGCTTCCCCGTGAAACGCGGTATTCCACCGTGGAGAAAGAGTGCCTGGGACTCAAATGGGCAATGGATTATTTTAGGTACTACCTCATTGGTAGACAATTCAACATAGAGACTGATCACATAGCTCTTAGTTGACTAAACCAAATGAAGGACTCAAATGCCCAAATTACACGTTGGTTTTTAGCCATGCAGCCTTTTCAGTTTAAGGTGTCATATAGGCCTGGCATTGAGAACTGTGGGGCATATTTTCTCTCTAGAACACCACATAGGGTGTCTCGAGAAGGGGGAGGAAATGTCACAGTGCAGCACTGAGACATACACATACACCCATACAGTGTTGTTGTGAATTAGTCTTGTTAATATTGTTTGCTACATAGAAATAACCACAGACACATGTTTTCATCAAGCATCATTTATTGGAAATACAATAACATAGATTTTATACACTTACCAGTTTGGTTAGGCAGAGCCAAACCTGTTTAATGTTCAACCTGGACTTTTATACAAACACTGGCAGCCATCTTAGGTGTGACATCAGCAGGGCCACAACCATTATACCTGCCAATATTAAATTGTTTGTTTTAAAGTTTATGTGTTGAATGGTAAGATGTTGTTGAGGTATGTTATTTATTTTAGTAATATGCATGTTTGTTTCATTTCTTGGTTAACTATGTGTATTACTTATGGGGTTTACCTCCAACATGGTATGATCCAGAGGTGGAGCCTAGGATATAAAATGGCTCCCAAGTCACCATGAGGAGAGGTTGGAACCGGCTCAGAACAAAGAGTAAGGTCAGTTGGTTTAGAGTGTTGAAAGAAGACTGGATATGTGCAAACAGATGCTGTTCAGACCTTGGTGGTTTAGCTGAATGAGCCTGTATATTATGTATATTATTTATTTTGATACTTTGCTGTTGAGGCATTCTTTGCTGGCTTTTTCATATTTGAAAAGAGGAGAAAAAAATAAAACCCTCTTCATCATACCTACAATGTCTTATATTTCATTCCGCTTAAAAAAATGCCTGGCGGACATCTCGGCATGGATGAAAGAACACCATCTACAGCTCAACCTGGCAAAGACTGAGCTTCTTGTCTTCCCTGCAACTCCAACTCTACACCATGATTTCACGATTCAGTTAGGTTCATCAACAATTACCCCATCAGCTTCGGTCAGAAATCTTGGTGTAATCTTCGATGGCCAGCTGACCTTCAAAGAGCACATTGCAAAGACTGCTCGATCTTGCAGGTTTGCATTGCACAACATCAGAAAGATCAGGCCCTTTCTGACAGAGCATGCTGCACAACTTCTTGTCCAGGCCCTTGTCATTTCTAGACTGGACTACTGCAATGCTCTTCTAGCTGGACTTCCATCAAACACAATCAAACCTCTACAAATGATTCAGAATGCAGCTGCACGACTGGTCTTCAACGAGCCCAAAAGAGCCCATGTTACACCTCTCTTTGTGTCCTTGCACTGGCTACTACCAGTTGCAGCTCGCATCCAGTTCAAGACACTGATGCTTGCATATAGAACAACCACAGGCTCAGCACCCACCTACTTCCACTCACTATTACGAATTTACATCTCCTCCAGAAGTCTGAGATCTGCTAGTGAGCGACGCCTCATGGTACCATCACAGAGAGGCTCAAAATCACTCTCCAGAACATTCTCTTTCACCGTTCCTGGCTGGTGGAATGATCTTCCCATCCGGAATGCTGGATCCCTGTCAAATTTCAAACAACAACCGAAAACTCATCTCTTTCAACTCTACTTGACTACATAAAAAAAAAAAGAAATTCACTTTTTTTCTAAATCTTTATCTTTCTCTCCCTTGCTAGCTTGTACTTATTTGAACAATGCCTGAGACTTGGTGTTATTGCCACTTCCTCTGTATGTTTGCCTCTTCAAGATTAATCGCTTTATGTACTCCCCAATTGTAAGTCGCTTTGGATAAAAGCGTCTGCTAAATGACTAAATGTAAATGTAAATGTAAGCAGAGAGATAAAGACAACAAAGAACGGGCGCTGTAAATCTGTCACAACGGAGTTACGATGCTCTCAAAAGTGGTGTTCCAAACATTGTAATTGAGGCGCCACTTCTCATCAACAGAAGCCTCTCAGGTATGACCCGCATATCTCCTTCATCCCAGATCCTCCTTGTGGATTTGACACATTCTGCTTCCACAAGTTTCCACCCTGAAGGAAAGGAAGAGTCTCTGTGGAACGATGCAAAGAGTTTCTCATTCCGGACCACGGCGCTCAGAAGCCAATGTGAGCGTTTATTAGAGGCGTAAGAGCAATCCGAGGACCTGCGGTTGCGGCGAACAAATGAATAACTGATTTCCAGAGGTTGGGGTTAAAAGGCTCAGGAGGCCCCTGTTGTGGGCGCCGGGGCCTTGGTGAGAGATGCTATTGGCATAAGGATTCGGAGGTGAATTTCACACTCCACTAGGAGCAGTGTCATTATTATTCTGCTCGCTCGTCCTCTCTCCCTCTCTTTCCTTCTCTGTTTCTCTCTCTCTCCAAAGCTTTTGGAGCTCCAGCCGAGCAGAAAAGCCTCAACCCAAAAGCTTAATTACAAATCTACCCTGAGGAGGAAAGTAAAATATACTCTGTTGCCTTCACACACACCCACAGTCTTGTGCACATTCACCTTGGTGGTGTGTGTTTTATGTATTTGAAAAAATCCTCAAAAAAGAAAAAGGGGGAAGTGTTTACAGTCAGGTCGAATTGTCTGAGACTTAAATTAAAATTAAATTAAAATTGAATTAAAAAAGGCAAATGTGTGTGTGTGTGTGTTCAAGTTTTTTTATAAATCATGATTAAAAACAACAAATGTTGTACCAAAGAACATTATTGTTTAAAGAATATTAGGCATTTTTTATAAAATGTACAATGTTATCAGCATAGGAATAACACTAAAAAGTTGAATAATAAAAAATATATCTAAATATAAAATACATTTATAATGAGCATAAATATTAAATCTGAAAAAGTCTATATTAATTACAAATTGTATTATATAATAATAGCATAATAATATGAGTGAAGTTATAACATGTGTTCATTAATACATTTATATAAAAAATACACTGAAGCAAATACATTTATAATGAATATAAATATAGTACACACGCACACACACACACACACATACAGTCGGTACGGAAAGTATTAAGACCCCCTTAAATTTTTCGCTCTTTGTTATATTGCAGCCATTTGCTAAAATCATTTAAGTTCATTTTTTTCCTCATTAATGTACACACAGCACCCCATATTGACAGAAAAACACAGAATTGTTGACATTTTGCAGATTTATTAAAAAGAAAACTGAAATATCACATGGTCCGAAGTATTCAGACCCTTTGCTGTGACACTCATATATTTAACTCAGGTGCTGTCCATTTCTTCTGATCATCCTTGAGATGGTTCTACACCTTAATTTGAGTCCAGCTGTGTTTGATTATACTGATTGGACTTGATTAGGAAAGCCACACACCTGTCTATATAAGACCTTACAGCTCACAGTGCATGTCAGAGCAAATGAGAATCATGAGGTCAAAGGAACTGCCTGAAGAGCTCAGAGACAGAATTGTGGCAAGGCACAGATCTGGCCAAGGTTACAAAAAAAATTCTGCTGCACTTAAGGTTCCTAAGAGCACAGTGGCCTCCATAATCCTTAAATGGAAGACGTTTGGGACGACCTGAACCCTTCCTAGAGCTGGCCGTCCGGCCAAACTGAGCTATCGGGGGAGAAGAGCCTTGGTGAGAGAGGTAAAGAAGAACCCAAAGATCACTGTGGCTGAGTTTCAGAGATGCATTCGAGAGATGGGAGAAAGTTGTAGAAAGTCAACCATCACTGCAGACCTCCACCAGACGGGGCTTTATGGCCCGACGGAAGCCTCTCCTCAGTGCAAGACACATGAAAGCCCGCATGGAGTTTGCTAAAAAACACCTGAAGGACTCCAAGATGGTGACAAATAAGATTCTCTGGTCTGATGAGACCAAGATAGAACTTTTTGGCCTTAATTCTAAGCGGTATGTGTGGAGAAAACCAGGCACTGCTTATCACCTGTCCAATACAGTCCCAACAGTGAAGCATGGTGGTGGCAGCATCATGCTGTGGGGGTGTTTTTCAGCTGCAGGGACAGGGTGACTGGTTGCAATCGAGGGAAAGATGAATGCGGCCAAGTACAGGGATATCCTGGACGAAAACCTTCTCCAGAGTGCTCAGGACCTCAGACTGGGCCGAAGGTTTACTTTCCAACAAGACAATGACCCTAAGCACACAGCTAAAATAACGAAGGAGTGGCTTCACAACAACTCCGTGACTGTTCTTGAATGGCCCAGCCAGAGCCCTGACTTAAACCCAATTGAACATCTCTGGAGAGACCTAAAAATGGCTGTCCACCAACGTTTACCATCCAACCTGACAGAACTGGAGAGGATCTGCAAGGAGGAATGGCAGATGATCCCAAAATCCAGGTGTGATCACATGTGGACCATGTGATATTTCAGTTTTTCTTTTTTAATAAATCTGCAAAAATATCAACAATTCTGTGTTTTTCTGTCAATATGGGGTGCTGTGTGTACATTAATGAGGAAAAAAAATGAACTTAAATGATTTTAGCAAATGGCTGCAATATAACAAAGAGTGAAAAATTTAAGGGGGTCTGAATACTTTCCGTATCCACTATATATATATTTATATATACTCTATTGCCAGAAAGCCAAGTCCTAATACCAGCTGAACACCCCTGGTGTGACTTTAAATGCAGTCCTTGAGCCAAAAATTCATCACCAAATTTGCTATATATGCTATTGCATATTTACCATTTGCCCATTAATTTAACAGTTGTAAGAATTAAAGTTATCAAAGTTATTAAACTGATGCAGGGCTATTTGATGTGCACGTTGCGCACATCCTGCCAAATCACGCACGCAGCACTGCCAATGCTTGCTTTTATGTTTGTGAATGTTATGTTTGTGTTGTGGGATCTGTAGGTTGTGGCTTAAAAGCAGAACATGGAAATATCATGGATTACTGGAAGAAAAAAACTTTTTTTTTTTTCTCAGCGATATGAGTCTTTCCCTTCTCCCAAAACAGCTTATAGCTACCTATTAAAATAGTTCCGTTTTGTATGTAATGGAAAAGTGATTAGACTATGTTTCGTTTTTTTTTTCTTAAAGTTAATTTAGAAAAACCATAGGAGCATTTTTTGTTCCTTAAATGTTTTTTTTTTTACTTTTAAGCAACGACCAAGCGGCCAGCATCAGAGTTGATTGCCTATGTTTGATTAATTTAGCCTTATCAAATCATCACGACTTGACTAAAATAAAATCGATAGATAGGCCTATAAACAGTTCAAGCATATCACAGTGTTAGTTTAAATGTTTAACCTATATAAATGTGCAATATCCAACAGTTTGTGTGGAGAGTGGAAGCTGAAGCGAGCTTTACAGGACATGGAGGCTCCAGCGTGGTCACTTGGATTTTTTTCTTACAGTAAAAACAACTTAAAATACGCCATGTGATTTTTTTCTCATAAAGGTAAGAGTAATATATCATTTGGAACTGTAAAGGGTCTACTTTTATTTGTGTGCATTCACAATATCAACATTGTGCTTTTATAAAATAGGAAAACAGAGAATGCACTTTCTGCCGATTTTGAACAAGAGCGCTTCAATGTTGAACTGAAACTCGGCAACTCGAAACTGGCTCAGAGATATGATAAATATATCTATAGAAAGCTTTAAAATACTACTTTAAAACGAAATAATTCAAAGCTAAGCAAAAACTCTTCATTAGCCTATGTAATCCGTTAAGATGCATATATTTCTCTCTGCGCGTCCAATGAGGAGATGGCGAGTCATTTTTCCCCGTCACCTCACCATCTAAAATATAAAAATAAGGGAAAGCCTAAAACAGGCCCGATTATAATTTGCGTTTTATTTTATAATTGTATTCAATAATAAAAAAAAAAGTATGTAAATCTTTGTCCTTGAAATTTAAAGGATTTGATGCAATGCAATTTTGTCTGACTGATAGGCGTATGTGAATTATTTATTGGCCTATCTTTTTAATCCATGCAGCAAATGCTTTAAAAACAGCTTTAAAATTACTTTATTGCGTTCCAGATGCTTTTAAAAGAACTTTTCACTATACATTTTAAGGGTTTTTAAACTTGAATGTAGCTTGAATGTAAAACATTGTTATGAATTCATTGTAGCCTATTCCCATTTGTAAAATAGCTAATTGTTGTCTAACACGATCTCATGAAAGTGGGTAGGCTATAGCACGATTTTCTGTTTCTATTTGGCGTAATATTTATATGCAGAAATTGACTACCCCCCCCCCACATAAAACACCTTCCTGCGCCCCTGTTGCCAGGTTGAGCTGTAGGTGATGTTTTTTCATCCACGCAGAGATGTCCACCAGGCAGCATGAGATCCGTGCAGCTACCGTTGGATCATCAGGTCGAAATGAGAGATACAGCTGTGTGTCATCAGCATAGCAATGGTAGGAGAAATCATGTGCTTGTATGATGGAACCCAGTGATGTAGTGTATGTGGAGAAGAGGAGGGGTCCAAGAACTGACCTCTGAGGAACCCCAGTGACCAGTTGATGTGCTTTGGATACCTCCCCTCCCCAGGCCACCTCGAAAGACCTACCAGTGAGATAGGATTCAAACCAGTGAAGTGGAATCCCTGTGATGTCCAGTGATGAGGGGGTGGACAGGAGGATCTGATGATTGACAGTGTCAAAAGCAGCAGATAGATCCAGCAGAATGAGGACTGATTATTTGGAATCAGCTTTTGCAATTCGTAGGGCTTCAGTTTGAGAAGTGCAGTCTCAGTAGAATGGCCACTCCTGAAACCTGACTGTTAGCATCCATATTGTTTTTCTGTAAAAGAAACAATGATACCTGATTGAAAACAGCTCATTCGAGCGTTTTCATTATGAATGGAAGGAGAGAGATAGGTCTGTAAGGTCTGTAGTTTTCTATAAGAGAAGTGTTTAATGTAGGTTTTTTGAGCAGTGGGGTTACCCCAGCCTGCTTGAATGCCATGGGGAGGGATATGTTGATGATGTGTGTGAGTGCTGGTAAGAGTGTGGGAGAGATTGCTTGGAGAAGGTGTTGGGTCTAGAGGACACGTTGTAGGATGGGTGGAGAGGAGAAGTTTGAATACTTCTGCTTCAGTGAGGTGACAGAAGGAGAAGATGGGAGTTTGAGCAGTGGATGTGGTTGGTTGGAGGTCCTGTGTGTGTGGAGGTGAGAACTGACTAATTGTTCTAGTTGTTTCTGTGAAGAAAGTGGCGAAGTCATCAGCTATTATAGAAGTGGTGGAGGGGGACATTTTCACTTATGGCGCTTTTCCACTGCATGGTACGGCACGGTACGGTACGGTACGGTTCACTTTTGGGGGGTTTTCCACTGGGTACTGTACCTGGTACCTGATACTTTTTTAGTACCACTTCGGTCGAGGTTCCATCGAGCCGTAACGTGACGTGTAAACTCTGCTGATCACTGAATGGCCGGAGAAAATCGTCATTACTGCGTCACTGAACTTGCGACACGAGACCCTCCTCTACCGCTCTACCCGCTAGATTTAAATCAGCACAGCCAGCGAAGGATCGGACGCAACTTCTGTTTAAACAAACGCACATTTTTGCATCAACCACAAAATAGCAGTGTCGTTGTCTGTTGAGGGAGTTCAGACGTTCCTCTCGCTGATAGCCGAGGAGCGGATCCAGTGAGAGCTTGATGGCACGATCAAGGAAAAGCCTTATGTATATAACGTTACTTTTGAACTTGCTATATTTTCAGAGTATGTTTTCTGTTTATATTTTTACCTCTGTATCTGTGTTTTGCTTCAATTAAAAACAATCTGATCGAATAAGTGTACCTCCAGACTATATTAAATGTGTATCATCACGTAATGAACCTCTTGAAAAGACAAATGATTAATGCCGCGATTATAAAAACCATCACATAAATAAAAAAAACAAGGGATACATTGTACATTTTGAAATATTCAAAAGTTTATTGATAATTCACTTTACAGAACACGCTGCATGAATAGTTAACTAATCAAGTAACGCAGCACACCTGCACGAACATCTCTGCTCTCCTCATCTAACGTTACAGCCCGTGTCACTGCCACCACAGTCTCTGCTGCTGGGGGTAAATCACAAGCATTCTCACAGACCTCTCCATTGTTGTTAAAAACATCCACATGCCGAGAATGAAGAACACTATTCCGTCTCCTTTCTTTGTTGTGAGTTTGTTTGTGGCGCGTTTACGATGATGTCATGGCAGTAGAGGCGGCGCAATTATAACGACGCGTGAATAATCCCGCCCACTCTATAGCGGTACTAAATTGCGGTGGAAATGCAAACCGACCCGAACTGAGCCGTACCGTACCGTACCGAGCCGTGCCGAACCGTACCGTACCATGCAGTGGAAAAGCGCCATTAGGGGAGTACTCACTTTTGTGGCCAGCGGTTTAGACATTAATGGCTGTGTGTTGAGTTATTTTGAGGGGACAGCAATTTTACACTGTTATACAAGCTGTACTCTCACTACTTTACATTGTAGCAAAGTGTCATCTCTTCAGTGTTGTAACATGAAAATATATAATACAATATTTATAAAAAACGTGAGGGGTTTACTCACTTCTGTGCGATACTGTATATTATAGGTTTAAATAATATCAAACTTTTTGATCCCACTATTTACACAAAGGTTTTAATAATCTGAAAGCTTTCTTAAAATTTCCTCGCTACACATTTAATTTCCTTTTCACCCAACCATATGCTCTTTATCTTTAGACAGTGAGGACACTAGACCTTCAAATTAACCTGTGGCAAAAGCAGACAATTTAACGTGGCAAAACTATGAACCGCCCCTGCTAAATATAACGAATGCATCTGCTTCTCTTCTGAGTGAGATTGATCGTGCTGATGAAGGCAACACTCATCATAGCCTGGCCTAATTTTTCATCCTTACGAAAAGTATGACAGAACATCTACACATGCAAAACGCGACTTGATTGGGAACAGCTTGCACATCCCCATCCTGATAGCATGCACTACCTTCCTGATAGCATGCAAATGTATTCTTTGGGTCATAATGATACTTTCCTTAATGAAATTAATTGCAATCAGAGGCTGCTTTCTCCCTGCACAAGGACGAAGGCAATTAAGGTCACAAACCAGAGCAACCTCAGTTAAGCAGCTTCCATGCAAATGAGATGCAAACCGAAAACTAGTTAATTTGGCCTCTTGACATTACCAACCGGCTTTGGGGGGCAACTATATGCAAATTGTATGCAAATGACCAGACCTGGGATCACTTCCGGAACCGACTGTTCCGTCCTCATGCGGTATTTGCGGTTTGCAGGTGAGGTAGCAAAAAAGTTCAGGTGCCTCTGTGTTGGTGCAACTAGAGTGTTACGCAGACAACAGCTGGTCTGTCACTTCTTACAAGAAGGTGCTACCTTCAACAAATGTTACATTAATTTCTCATTAACACCATATGATAAACTATGAAATAGACTGAGTGTGTCACTAGCTTGTAGAAGCCATGTGCTGTTCCAACACTACAAACTGGCTGCTCACCAGGGCAGCGCTGCATATCTGCAGCAAGCTAATTTAAAATGTGGTGGTCAATGGCTGCCACTTAGGTCAATGGTGTGGTGGTCAATGGCTGCCACACATTACCTCAGTGCATTAAAGAAACTAGCCAATGTGCCAAATGTCAGGGGTTCTACTTAAAAAAAATGTATGCTTCTATTGAGCCTATGTTAATGTAGTACGGATGTTAGTGTAGAAATATGCAAATAATTGTTTTCATATCTCACCATTAGTTTGCTTATAATTCATTACAATATGAATCCTGATAAATAAATAAATACATAAAAAAAACTCCTATGGACTCAATAAGTCAAGCCAGTAGGAGCTATCAACAGTCATTCTTCAGAATCAGGCAGTATAATTTCTCTTGTGAGAAGATTGTGCCAATAAAATCATTCAGTACAAAATTATGATTCTATTTCAGGATATATCACAGGAATAGTTCACCCAAAAAATACAATTTGCTGATAATTTACTCCCCCTCAGTCAATTCAAGATGTAAATGAGTTTGTTTCTTCATCAGAATAGATTTGGACACATTTAAGATTTAAAATCACTTGCTCATGCTCTGCAGTGAATGGGTGCCGTCAGAATGAGAGTCCAAACAGCTGATAAAAACATCTCAATAATCTACAAGTGATCCTCACCACTCCAGTTCATCAGTTGACATCTTGTGAAGTGAAAAGTTGCATGTTTGTACCAAACAAAGCCATCATTATGACATTTTAATTGTAAACTGTTGCTTATGGATTAAATACTGGTCCATAATAAATGCTTCCAAACTCTCTACATGTAGGATGGACTGATGGTGAGTAAATTTTCGTACAAATAAAAGATCACTAAAGTCACCGTTTCCATTACATTGCAACTATAAGGTACACACACACACACAACACACACACACATACAAATGTATACAACAAATACGACTGGTGAATATTGTCATGTAGCATGAATATGTATTATGATATATCCTGAAGAGACATCAAAAAGAGTGACATCTACTACACAAACAGTACATTCACTCCTCATGAGAATTCCTTATGTTATTCCCATCTGGAAACTAAACCATCTGGATCAATCACACACATTCTCCCTGACAACAGAATATTCTGTCTGATTAATTATCCATCACTGAACTGCCTGCATTGTGAATGAATGGTTCTTATATACATATCAAACACATAAATAATTAAACAATTTTATCTAAGTTCAATAGGCAAACAGAGGCAATAAGACACGCATCCTAACATACGTATCAATCAAATTCCTGTATGTCAAACAAACATCCTTATAAAATCCCTTGTGAAAAGAAGTACGCTTATTTCTATTGAATGTGCCTTTGTAGTGTACTTCAGACCTTAAAATGTACTTGCAGATACTATAATATTAATTTAATAAAAGGCTAAGTGCACATTAAGTAAACACTTTCATGACTATATTTCTTAAGCATACATTTAAGTGTAGTAATGTAATATAATGTAAAATGAAATAACTGTTTTATATCAATTTTAACTGTAATGTGATTTTAAATATTTAAAGTTAATATATATATGTATATATATATATATATATATATATTAAAGGGCAACTTCATCATTACAAATGTGCAATTACAAATATATTTAAATACATGATACCGCATTTCAATAGAAATTACATTAAAGTCCATTTTAGTTTACCATAAATGCTCATCAGTACAAAATACAAAATATTTGCAATAAATTAAACATTTGCAAAACAATAAAAAACATACAATTGAGATAACGTCTTACTTAAGTGGGTCCAACCCCCCCCCCAAAAAAAACAATATGATGTTCAGCTACATGGATTTCATATAAATATAAGCTAAATTACAAGTATATTTTTTTTCTTTCGTATAGACAACATACTGTATGTCTATACAAATAAATGCAGACAACTATTCCCTAAAAATGAAACAAAACTCAAGCATGCCATTTATTTTAAATAATGCTAAACACAAGGGCTAATATTTTGGTTCATCATTCAGTCAGTAGTCCGAAGACGCAACTGTCTAGTTACTAATGTAGTCCACAAATGATGCATCTGTGTTTAAAGAAAAATAAAAAAGACACATTTCCAGCTGGGTATCCATTATAATTTTTAAATAAGAGACACAGCGAATGATAAAAAGCATGATATAAATTATAGTTTCAATGAAACATGCAAACATGTAAGAATAAAAAATAGCACAATATATCTACAGCAGTTAGTTTCACTATCGTCCTGTCATAACAACTGTCCCTCAGCTAATGCTGAAAAACATGATTCTAATGTGATATAAATTGTAATTTCAATCAAACTTGCAAACAAGAAGCAAAAAATAGCACAGTATATCAGTAGCAGTTAGTTTCACTTGCATCCTGTCATTCAGTTGCCTTGGTTTCCATTACAACACTTAACACCCCACAACAAATATCTCTTCCTGAACTAGGCATATTTATACAAATCAATCTGGATAAGATCACCTGTGGATCTGCGCACCTATAGATTTAAAAAAAGATGCATATGGTGTTTTATGATTTACAGCATTACGATATCCTTGTTTATAGTGTCCACAGACCTCTGGCCACTGCTGCAAACACAGTGTGGCAAAACAAAGGATCCGGTTGAGCAGTCACAACTGAAACTCTGAAACAGAGAGAATGAAGAGCAGCCTGCTTCTGATTGGCCACATAGGATGCAGCGAATGGCTGCGTAGCGTAGCCTTCATCCAATCAGTATCCATCAAAACACGCCGTGTGCTTTTATGAATGAGGAGCAGCGTATGCGGTGCATGTGCGCATGTGTACATTGCAGCTTTACTGTAGTACATATGCATGTTTAGAGGAATGAATGGCATGCTCCAGAACATAAAACAATCGTGTGTGGTAGTTCAACAGGGTGTTGTGGCTGTACGAGCACTTGGGCTAAAATAAAAGGGAGCTTTGCAACTGTCTGGCTTGAAATTTCCCACCGGAGGCTGTGCGGACAATAGCAGCAGCTGAATGAAGCATTAATCAAGGGCACACAAATATCAGTTTTCACATAACCAATGAGAACAGCTGCAGCCATTTGTTATAACTGCTAGATGGATGCTATAATTTGAATAACTGATACAATTTTTGACTTTCCATGAACCTAGTGTCTGGCAAGCAAAACTGGGGAATTAGGTTAAGTGTGCCTGGGCCCTCTTTGGTGTCTCAACAGTGCCCCCTATAGGCGGATGAGAGGGGCGCCACTCAAAACAAATTAAATCATAGATTGCCGCCTATTCACTGCTGCTTCTAGCAGACAAAGAGCAGACCGACTCAAATCTGACTGAGACACGTTAGTCTACACGTGCAGTGACAAGGGACGTCTGTAGATGAACAAGTCTTTTCTGATGATGCTGACTGTGCTGATGGCCATGGGAATCACAAACAATAATATTAAATTATAAATTTAGTCACCAGGGCTGAAATGATGTGAAATTATTTTGATGATATTTTGCAAAAAAGCACTTAAGGAAGCCATGTAAAGTGAAAATACAAGCCACAAAAAAAATACATGTGCTCATTGGGTTTTGAAAGAAGCAGTGTCAGATCAACATTAATTTGCACTGCATTGATTTTGAGTGGGAACATTGTCAAGATTATGGTTGAGAGACGTTTCTCTTTCAAATGAAGAACATGCCATCTAATGGCAAGTGAGGGGAAGACAGGCATCACATTAACAGAAAAAATATATTCACTAATTTTGTGATTTAGAATATATTCACTACTAGTAAATTAGAAAAGAAAAACAAACTGATCAAAACATAAATACATAAAATTGACAGCACACTGGATTATACAACTAGCATTTTAATTCAACCATGAGTTAAAAAAAATCAGTTCATCCAACATTCAATAGTTATTCTAATATTCCATATTTTATTTGAACTGGAAATTGTGTAATTCCCTAATCCCTATTGATCCCGCTTACTCCTAATATGGGTCACAACATTTTTTTCTTCCCTCGTGGCCTTATGACAGCCATTTACTTTTCATTTCAGTTAATACCAAACATCCTAACCGGAGAATATAATTTTTAATTTGATTCACAAGTCTAATTTCTTGTTAATATCATTAAAGTTAAAGTGGCACAGTATATCCTAAATGGAAAACTTGTCAAACAAACTATAGGCAACATACATATATTTTTTTTAAACATTGAGGATTTGAGAAGTTTTTCACAAGAACCAATAAAGATGGAAATGTATAACCATCCTCAGAATGAACATTCTGAATGATTGATGTTTAGCACCAACTCAGGACGTGACCACAGAATTTACACAGAACTGGTTATATACACTGAAATAATTGCTCAAGTGATACAATACAATGATTCAGACAAAAGCAGCAGGACAGAATATGCATAAATTCATAACTTTATTAACAACAATTTGCAAACTATTGATGCGCAGTTTACAATCCGCATATAAAACTTCATATTTCACACATTGGCACACAAAACTGCCTCTTAACTGTAAAAATAAAATACAAAAAATAAATCAAAATCTACATTTTGGAGTAAATCAAACTGCACAGTAGAATACATACTGGTGATTAATCGTAACTTCTATGCAATATGACTGCATACATGACCAAGACCCTCTGCAGAATCAAGAGAACTAGTGAGCATTAGCACTAATTCAAAATTATGTACCATAATTTACTTTAACCACACCAAAAACTACATTAACAAGTTACTTCACATTTGAAGTATTCCACAATTGAACTCTCCTAAAAAGGTTACAGAAAATATAACTAGAATAACAGATCGGCAGTCTAATTTGCAGGAATAAAGATTGAAATGTATTAGAACAGTGGCCTGTTTATAAGCACGCAACAAGGCTTTTCCAGAAGACGTGAAAACAAATAAATACAAATTAATTTATTGGAATTGACTATGAAAAAGAGAAATAATGCTGGGGAATAAGAGCTACTAAAAACAAAGCTAATGAAAAACCTACAAAATCTCTGTGGGACACAATGTTTCATAATCATGTGGCGCCCCAGATGTCCATGATGGCTTCGCAAGACATCAGTCTTCAGTGCAATCCAGATACTGAAATACATTCAACATTGAGGGAGACTAGGGTCATATCCAAAGTTCACTTTCCAATCTAAAGTTTAAAACATTAGCCAAAACTGAAGTACCATAACTCGCAGCATCATTACATTGTTTACACAATGAATCACACCGAACTACAATCAACAATTTCTTTGCACAAAATAATTTGGTAACAAAAGGGCTAAGACACTGTAGCTCAGGAAAACATTTGATTTTACCCAGAGATCACCACAAAGCACTCGCTCCTTGATCTGTGCCCTGAGATGCTGAACATTGGCAAAAGGCATACTAACTGAAGGAGCACCAAATGCACTTTGGATCATTCAATAAAGAAACAACTCTCTGATCTTCTTTGATACTTAGCCAGCCAATGATGCAGAGATATTCTCCCCCAAGAAAGCAAGCGATTCTCAAATGGACAGCAACATCCCCATTGAGAGTAGAGAAATACTCAATTTAAGAAATTGTGAGCTCTCGGCATTATTTGTAGATGTGCAGTCAGGAAAACCAGTATGTCAAAGTTCATAGACAAATCACACCACTCATGCAATTCACCACACTAAAAATAACTTTAAAAATTGCATTATCAGGATGCAGAAACCCACTGTACAGTATCAGACAACCGAAACCTTGGATCCCATTGCAGTAAGATCCATGAGTAAATGGTCTATGTCAAATGCGACAGAAAATTCTAGAATTCATGAAGTTCAGTCTGTAGTTCATCCCCAGAGTTATGCCCACCAATCTCGCCAATCCTGATTTTTATTTAAGAACTAAGCAGCACCCATCAACTAACTTGAAAACAGGTCCGGTCGGTCTCCGGGATCGCTCATATCCTGAGCAGGTCATCCAGTGCTAGCGTGTCCAGGTCGCAGGAGTCAAACAGATCGCTTATGCCCTGCTGCTCATCGCCCAACCCAAGCATGTATTCATCGCTGAGAAGAGCAGAAGACAGCGGCACGAAGGGGATGGACTCCTCCGGCTGCTGGAGAATGGAAGACAAGGATGAACTGAGGGGTGACATGGGGGCACTTCCAGTCAGGGGCCCATAACCATTGACACCATCGTTAGAGCTGCCATTCATTGTTACACCATCAGCCATTCCATCTGTAGAAGCTTCTGAAATGATAAAGAGCAGGAAAAAAATAATTGAAGGATGAACATCTTTGGAAGGACCAAAGGTATTGTTGCTGTAGAAGTTCTTGCCTTGGGTGACTTTGAGAAACGCAGGGTGATTTCCATTCACATCAAGGCCGTTTTGCAGCGGGCTCCCAGAGTCACCACCGTCCGTACAAAGGAAAACATCAATAGGACCCTTGGAGCTACTCAGGTGGACCTGTAAACTCTGAATGGACATCACAAAGGAGTTAAGTATATGGAACAAATACCAATCACTTTCACTTAAATGAGCTGCCTCTACTAGATCCAAAGCAATTATTAGACCCCGTTAACACCAAGCGTATTAAGAAGCATTTTGGTCAACCCAAGCACAAGTAGGCAAGTGAGACATTCCAATTTACGATCTCTTTTGTCCATTTTCAGTCACTCCGGTCTTGATTTCTTTGAGGGAAGGGTCGTGCGACATTTTACGTTCACTTTCAAATTAGCAGCAAATCGGCTTCAAATTACTTGAATGCAACTCAAGCAAAAAGATATGTCAAACTCACTTAGCCTATATATAAAATATATATAACAACAATTTAAGTTTAAACAGATAAAATTATTAAACACTGTGGAACCAAAATAAAGAAACTTAGAGCGTTTCTTAGCAAAAGAAAGCTTGGAGACACTTAAATAAATTTCACAGTTTAAGTAAACAACAAAAAACTAAATGCAAATCAGCAAACCAATTAAATAGGAAAAATATATATAAAAAAAACAGCAAATGTATCAAATGTTAACGGGTTTTTCAAAATCCTAAATATTTCCTAACAGGCGCTTTTGGATTTAGTTTCAAAATGAAATCATCCGCTATCGTCTTGTCCGTCTCACCTATCTCTTATTGTCAGTCAGCTCGACTCACTCTCCTCTGATCTGTGGTGCGACTGTCATTCACCACGATGCATTGTGCAGCCATGTTTTGTTTTTAATTGTAGTGTCTGTTCTCTAACTGAACTAAATAATTTGTATTACTTAAAAAAAAAAACATCTAAACAATGGTGGGGGTGGTGCCGTGGTGGGCAAGTGACATAACCGGTGTTGTGGCTTAACAACGGTTTCTTCACCAACAGTGCACAGGTAGGGCTTGGCGATAAATCGGTTAACTCGAATGTGTAGCTTACGTCGATTTGTTTGAATGAAAATCGTTTTTTCTCTTTAACATCCACCAACGCTCCCCTCTGTGCTCCAGGAAGTTCTGAATGGGCTCAGCCCTCCCCCCGCGTGTTTACCATATGTTGGTCCGATAGTCCTTCAGTGTTGCATGATCCTTCAGAAATCTTTATAATATGTTGATTTCTTACTTTTATTGGAAACTGTTGTGCTGCTTAATATTTTTTTGGAACCTGTGATTTTGATCCGGATTCTTTGATGAATAAAAAAAGTTTAAAAGAACAGCACTTCTTTTCTAACAATATAAGTATTTGCTATCAATTTATAATAACCTTGCTGAATAAAAGTACATTATTAATTTCTTTCAAAAAAAGAAAATTACTGACCACAAATTTAAAAATGGTAGTTTATATTGTTACAAAAGATTTCCATTTTAAATAAATGCTGTCCTTTTTAACATTTTGAAAGAATCCAAAAAAACAAACAAAAAAAACCACAGGTTCCAACAAAATATTAAGCTATTTTCAACATTGATAATAAATCAGCATATTAAAATAATTTCTGAAGGATCACGTGAGACTGAAGAAAATTGGATTATTCAACCAGGATGTCATTACTTGTTAGTTGTTCTATGTAATTATGTTCACTTACATGTGTAAAAATTGTGTTTTAAAATATATAAAAAAATAGAAAACCATTATTAAAAAAAAAAAATATGTCACAATTTTTTCTGCAGTAATGATGCGGAAAATTCAGCTTTGATCACATAAATAAATTATATTTTAATGTACATTAAAATAGAAAAACATTTAGATCTACATGTTTCACAATATTATTTTTCTCTATTTTTGAGCAAATAAACAACATTGATGAGTATAAAAACTTCTTAAAAAAAAACAACAAATCTTACTGATCCCAAACTTTTGTATGGGAGTGTATATATTAGAAAGTGATGCAGTTTATTAATATTTTGTTTTAGTTATTCATGCTTAACATGATGACATTTTAATCATCATCTCAAAGCAAATTATGGCATTTGGAACCAACATAGCAACCTTAATTTTCCCAAAAACTAAACAAGTGTTCTGAGGGTTTTACTGAACCTCGAAATACTTACATGTGTAGAATTTACACATGCAAGTAAACAATTACATAGAATAACTAAGTAATGACATCCTGGTTGAAGATTGACGATCAGGACCTGTCTTTCTAAGCGATCAGTCCGATCGTAAAACAGAGGTCGATTTGTCTCTGTCTGTGTCAACGCGTGCCTTGCTCCGCATTTAAAACTAATGTTTAATAAGTCTAACTGCTTGCCAATTTCACTTCGATGAAATGAAACGTTCAGCATTTCCCACTTTTTCTTAAAATCCCAAATACTTAAAAATGAATAAATCAGTCCGTGTAACATGTAATACTTTAATAAGTGACTAAAGAAATGCAGTTCTTTATAAAAAAAATTACAAATCTTTCCTGTGAAATTCAGTGATTATGTAAAAGTAGTAATACCATTATAATCTTCCCTGCAGAAAAGAAAACTAAAATAACAGTAGAACCCCTCCCAAAACACAATAGAACATTTAATGATTTAAGGGTTATAATGGGAATTGTATTGGTTTTAATGTAAACTATAATGGTGTCTACTGGTATTACTGCATTCTATTGGTGGGATGTAATCTAGCAGATGGCAACCAATAGAATAACAGTAATTCCTATTGGAATAATGCCCAAAACAAAAAGGAATTGTGTAATGTTTTTTTTATGGAAACTAATCATTTCTGTGATGGTTACTATTAGGGTTGGGTATCGTTTGAATTTTACCGATTTCTATTCCGATTCCGATTCTGCTTATCGATTCCGATTCTCAGTTTCGATTCCAATGTGATAAAGCATTTATCCCGTGTCTCTTTTTAGCAAACCATTGCACGATAGCCTATATTTTAGTATCCATTTGAGAGACGTTCTGAAATGTAATGCATTCATACATGCATGCACAGTTTGCAGCTTTAAATCTTTTTTGGTAATTTCATGACTTAACTGACGACAGACTCGTATGCAGTCTCTTGTGCTCTTATTTATGATGATGCGATCAGAGCGTGCGCCGTGAGCACAGTGACGGCGGACAGGACAGGAAAGATTGTTTTACTGACATATAGCCTGACAGCATCTCATTGTTCTGCCGAAGCTCATTTGGCTGATGCACCTTTTCCGCGCTCATTTGACTCACGCCTGGCGCTGAGGCAAAGCTGCAGTACGCGTCTCGTTTCATTTGGATGCAAAAAAACACACCGGTTCCGCATCTTAATAAAGGCATTTCTTGTCAAGAAAAAGGGGACAAAAACTGTTTTTGAGCAGGGTGGCCAAGCTTAGATCAATGGTGGCACTGCTGCACGGATGAACCAAGTGATCACAACATTGTGAACGCACACCTCAAAGGTTGAGGAATGAAACAGACAAATCATTTTAATTTAGGAATAGAATTACGTTAGTGTTTGAGTCATGTTCGCGATCTTTAACGATCTATTAAATTAATGTCATGTTGGTGGTCACACCGGTACTGACAGATGAAGAGAAAAAAAAGCGCATAGGAATCGATAGGTGGAATCGAAATTTTAATTTGAGAACAAGTATCCGATTCCTGACCTTAAGTATCCGATTCTGGAATCGGAATCGATTTTCGATTCCCAACCCTAGTTACTATTGTATTTTATTATCATTTTTCAGCAGGGTAATAATAATCATACGGTGCTGCACATTATTGACAATATTGAGCTGAAGCTTGACTTTGCAATTTTTAAAATCGCAATATCTATCAAATCAAAATTAGATATTGCCCCCAAATCTCAAAGCCTTACATCCTAGATGCATGTCATATGACTTTCCACTAAATATCGTACGTGCGTTCCAGCAGATTATTAGGACGTAGGCGTAGCATATGCTCTGGTGAGAATATACTAGTCTCCTGAGAGCCAAGTTTTGTTTACAACAAAGGAAAACCAGTCTCCTCTTGGCTTATATATAAATCCTGATATTTTTCTTTACAAATCCCTGTTTTATACTTCTAATTCCTGACAGGCGTTTTGTTTTTCTATACACTGCACTTCTGCGCTCATCACTTCTTACGGTAGCTTCCGCTACGTCATCGGCTGGAGCGCCACTCTCTCGTGAACATGTACGAAAGTGAGCCATGCCGAGCACTTTTTGTGATGGATGGATGCACTTTATTGGACTTCAAAATCTCAACAGCCATTCACTGCCATAACAAATAGCCAGGGCTGCGTTTCCCAAAAGCATTGTAAGCATAAGTTGATCGTAGCTCCATTGGTTTCAATGGGTCTATGATGTACTTAAGCTTATGAAGCTTTTGGGAAATGCAGTCCAGGGGGCTGTTTCATAAGAGACGCTAAAAGCGGGGTAATTTGATGTTGCACATCAAATATGACCATTTTAATCCTACATGTGAATTTTTATGATAGCAGTAACTGCAAATCAAATGCAAGATGGCTAACACAGCCATACTAGCTCAAGTTAAATGGATGTTCCTCGAATCAATTCAATGAAGTGAGATTTCTATTATCATCAACAATGAAGTTTGATTTATATTATTATTATTTCTATATATGCTTTAATGAGACATTTTAGATTGTAATGTTTTAATGGTCTAATAACCATAAAAGGTACAGCGGTCAAATTCAGAGGGAAAGGCTGCATGGCTAGAAACTGCAGATAGAACTGAATAAGCAAGTAGCAACTAGGGGTGTGCGATATATCATCTGCGATATTATCGTAATTGTTGTTTTAACGACGTGCAATTTGACAATAGAGTATTTTGCAAAAACCCAACTAACACCTACATAGTGCATGCATGCATTAGTCTACGTGGTGATTGAGTTAAACAGTGCACGCTCGCATTTAGAGTGTTCTTTCACTGCACGATTCAGTCGATTAAAATGCAATAAGAATGATAGCAAAATTCAAGATATGGGGGCAGAAAATGTATATATTTACGTTTCATATAGTTAAAATTACAGGAAGGGTGCCATTTTTTCTTCAAAAATAAGCATGATTACAAATGTGATATTGATTTTATACAACAGTTCAATAAGCTATAAGTTAATATTAAGAGACTTACGTTTTAGATACAATATTGCCTGTTTTTGCTGCATTTCGCCAACAAAAAATAATTCCAAACAGCTACAGCGATGTTTTGAGTCTCAGTGATTAGTTCTTGAATGATTCAATCGTTTAAATGATTCGTTCAGTCGCAACGACTCACTTATTAACAGTGACGTGCTGCAACCTGCTGTCGGTTTAATTTCACATTTAAAGTCTATTTTCATTTTTTAAATATCAGTATTCAATGTTTTATGTTTAAAATGTCAAAATTATGCATTTGTAACTGGTTTAAGCACTCCATGTCCCTATGATCTGCATTAAACAGTGTGTGAATATATCTAATAGGGATGGGTCACGATTTTCGAATATTCTATTTAATTATAGAATATCGATTAGGTTGTGCGATTATTTTCTAAAGGTGTACCAGGGCTTGACAATAAAGACTGTCCGATGGTGTAAAGGACGCTCGGATTTGTCACTTACCAGATCGGGCCACTGCAGGTGGTCACTAAACTGTATCATTTGCATGCGTTTTAAGCCTTGTTTGTTTAAAAATGTAAGCGATTGAAAAGCATTGGGCGCGAAAGACAACTCCTTTCAGTACATGCGCGTTGTGTTCTGTTCTGTGTGAACAGCGCGAGCACAGACTGCCGCGTGTCTCTGACACCGCGAGACACCTGAACGGGCAAATACATGAAGTATGTCAAACTACCCCTCTTGGCAAGTAACTTTAGCAATAATTCATCTATATTGAATTTATATACTGGAGTACAGATGCACCGATCTACAGGATATTTGTTTGTTTTATTTTAGCGCATCTTTTGTTCCGTGCTTGAACACAAACTGCACTGTCGGCACACGGGTGCGGCACAAGAGCACTAACCATGCTGGAGAACGGAACTTCTGATACGTGCAGGCTGATTGCGTGAACAAATAGACCTGTTAAACAATACATTGTGAGAGGGCCGTTTGTTACAGCGTCCTAAACATCTCAAAATAATAAACCATAAAGTTAACAAAACGATGCACTCCACAGAGTGCTTCTCTGCCGCCTTCACGTCCTGTTTCCCATTAATGAAGCCGTGACGAGCTCCATGCATTAAAATTATTAGTTTTTTGCTGAAATAATAACGTAATATTCCACTGGTTGATATATTATATTTATATGCAAAATATTTGTGTTGTTTTTCGTGTTAAATGTGAAGAATGACAAGTTGGATGCCACCCTTATTATTATTATTATTATTATTTTGTTGGCAGAGTATACGGTGTAATTTTCACTTTAACTTCAGGCAATGTAACATGATTTTATGATCGTAATTTTGACTTTATTCTTAAAATATTATGACGTTAATTATTTAGTTATTTATTTGAGAAAGATAAACTGATCAAACGTGCGCTGGCCGCTTGGTATTTAAAAAAAACTAAAACTTGAATTTAACAAAAATAAGATGTTCCAATCATATTTCTAAATTAAATTAATAAAGGAAACAAAATAATGACCAATTTGCTATAAATTCTTCTTCCCGAGCATGTGAACATGTTCATTTAATATATTTATATATATGAAATAGGTTATTGTTATGAAGACAGACGTTAAAACTAATTTTCACATAATAAGTGCCGTCATTCAGGCGGTTCACAATATGTTTTAGCGCGTAATATGTTTTAAGAATGATATTCTGTTTAACGCGCAATATGTTTTAAGAATGATATTCTGTTTAGCGCGCAATATGTTTTACGCCTAATATTCATTGATGCATTAATCAGATTTAAGATTTTCTTTATAATAATATGAATGTTTATGCTCATTTTTAAAATAGAAATGTCCTAGCCTTATGAGCAGTTGATAATCGACGGACTGTTCTGTTAATAAGTGGCGTCCTTCGGTTAAGTTATATTAATGTTTCAGCACTCATACTTTACAACCATTAATTTTCTTGGGTTAAGATAGACTATTCTCTAATTAAACAGTTTGTTATCATACAGATTGAAAGCCTGGATCTCTCCCCCTCTCTCTCTGTGTGTGTGTGTGTGTGTGCGTGCGTGCGTGTGTGTGCGCGTGGGTGGACGGGTGCATGCGCGGGAGGGGTGCGATTTTCGAATAGTAATCAAATAATACCCAGCGATTATCGAATATTACTTTTGCTTAAAATGCCCATCCCTAATATCTAAACACTTCTGCAAAGATTCATTTTGATGATACTGGTTTCATTTGTTTGGGAGCAGCCTAAATGTGTATTATCTTAATTGACTGGTTAAATGTAACAATTTGAATAAAAAAAATGCACACTTTTAAAACAAAATTGCTTTATTAAAAGGTAAAAATCTAATTTAAACAAATGAAAAGATGAATTAATCACCGATGTTAACTGACCACACAGAATATGATTAATATCATAAACTACAGCTGTGCACGGTATTCAGATATCAGCACAACAACACACTCTGCAAAACATCGTCTAATTATCGGAAAAAAATCCCCAAAAATAGAGATATCTTTTTTTTTTTCAATATCACACACCCTAGTAGCAACCATGTTCAAATTTTTTCATAAAAAAAAACTACGAAAAAGGTGATTATCCTACATTTTGGGCACAATGCATTAAATACAGTTGGTTGTAGCCCATTTTATTTAAGCTGTATTTTCTGTATACTTTTATTTTTGGACTAATAATCAAGTCAACTAATTGTATGTGAGAGAGTCAGTGGTAATATTGATGCGTTTCTATTGGTCCGTGTTAGAGGAGCTCAGCTTAGCCTGACAGTTAACCTGCTCCGGACCAGGTTAATTTCTCAGCATAAGTTGCTACAGTGACTGAGCTTGAGCTTTCAGAAACCAAATCAAGTGAAAATAAGTCATAATTACTGAAATAAGCCTGGCTTATTTGGTAAACTAGTTTGATGAAACAGCTCCCAGGACATTATAATATAACTGTGATTGTATTTGTCTGAAAGTAAAGTCATTCACACCTAGAATGGCTTGAGGGCAAGTAAATCATTGGGTAATTGTAATAGATTTCTGATATTACTAATGTAACAAGGCAAAATACAGTAAAGATTTTAAAGCGTAGAAAATAGTCCTCAACTGGTTTCATTCTTGATGTGAAATGCCTTAAAATGCATAAACTAAAACTTAAAATGGTTTACCTCCTTTGGGTCAGGCACCTCCAACTTGGTTTCAGATGGAGCTTTAACCGCTATGACGGTTTGGTCTTTTAGGCTCTTTATTCTTTGGATGTCCTGATAGGTCACATAGGCATATGTGAGAGAGGTTAAGGACAAAACAGGGAATTACTTTAATTCCTTCCAGTGCTATCATTTTCTGATATTCAGTGGCCATTACAAACTTGAGAAAGTACAGCTATGCGCTAGTAAAGGATATTTCTGACTGTGTATTTCTTCAGTCATCTGCTGAACATTACGCGTGCAGGTCTGAATGAGCTCATCCAAGCGTCTCTCCTCCTGAGTGAGCGCCAGCATCTCTCTGGCCAGGCTGTGACTCTGCGCGGCTGGAGATAGAATGTCACTATCTGACGGCAAACTGGAGCCCCTACAAACAGCAAACAACAAGTCAACTCTTAAAACTCTTTAAAGCTAGACCAGGAGCTCAAATATACTAAACAACCAAAATAATCAGCATTGCTTAATGCAAACCACACTTTTCAGTAACTCACAGCCATTGTATGTTGTTCTTTGACTTCTTCTTGATGAGGTGCACACCTTCCAGCACATTGGTGATGTCATACAAACGTCTCTTCTGGACATTGAGCACAATGGCGGCTTTATTGAGATCCAGCACTCCATCGGAGGACTGCGCCAGCAGTTGACAGAACTTTTTAGTCAGGAATCCCAAAGATGTGTCGTATCGGGTCTTCTCCGGTGGGGTTTTGGGAGCTGAAATTTAAGAGGTCGTATAATTATTCATAACTCTACAGCAGAATGAAGGAGGGCTGGTTGATGTAATTACGTGTTATAACGGGGATATTCCCCCAAACATTTAAATTCTGTCATCTTTTTTTCTCACTCTCAAGTAGTTCCAAACCTGTATGAATATCTTTGCTCTGCCGAACACAAAGGAAGATATTTTGAAGAAAGCCCGAACCAGGCTGTTTTGGGGCACCATTTACTTCCATAGTAGGAAACAAAAACACTATCAAAGTCAATGGTGCCCCAGAACTGCTCTGTTTCCCACATTCTGATAATTGAGTGTGTCTTTATAGTACACTATGTGTACTGAGTATATGTATGTGTATTTTGCACATTGTCTTCTGTACAGTCTGTAAATATGTACTGTCCATATGTAAATTGTTGTTGTTTTTTTTGCACTGTCTGGAGCACTGTAAATGCTCCAGTGCAGGTTTTTTTGCACTGTCTGTCCATATGTAAATTTTTTGTTGTTTTTTTGCACTGTCTGTCCATATGTAAATTGTTGTTGTTGTTTTGCACTGTCTGGAGCACTGTAAATGCTCCAGTGCAGTTTTTTTGCACTGTCTGTCCATATGTAAATTGTTTGTTGTTTATTTTTTTGCACTGTCTGGAGCACGCTCATAAGAATTTCACTCACCAAGGCACTTGTGCTGTGGTGATGTGACAATAAAAGTGATTTGATTTTCTTCAGAATACCTTCCTTTGTGTTCAGCAGAGCAAAGACATTCATACAGGTTTGTAACTACTTGAGGTTGAGTAATTTTTTTTGTTTTTTTACATTTTTGGATGAATTATCCCTTTAATATTAGGTGGCTCTACACACTTATCACGTCAGCAAATCCATGGAATGACAATGAATTGTATACCTTTAGGGACCTTCAGTTTAAGAGCTCCTTTGCGACTCCGAAGGGTTTTAGCTGGTTCGCTGTACTGGTGGTCTGTGTTGTCCAGCTCCAGTCTCCTTTTAGCCTGTTTCAAGAAAATAAAATATGAAAGGTGATCTTTCAGGGTTGCTAGATTACTACACAGTATAAGCTCTACACAATTTTAAGCAAACTTGTAGTCAATGTCCTCATTTTAAGAACAGAACGTGTGCATTATTCATAGAGATGTCTGAGCGGATTGTTCCCAACACTTACATTATTTGGAAAAAGTTGGCAAAGTTATTGGGTTATAAATCACAAAATCTGCCAATATATTGTCTGTGACCATTAAAAAGTACATTTATCAAGAGTAATACCTTGTAATTGCCTAAAATTGCTTTTGTGTAAACCATTTAGGATTCATCTCACAGCAGATATTAGTTTTACCTAATACAACAATACTTGGAACAGGGGGAAGCAAAATGGCTGTCCTCCATTAGCAAAGCCTTAAACTTAGTGACACTGAGAAACTTGAAGTACCACTGACCCTAAGATAATTATAGATGCAGTCGAGATCTATTTTTTGTTTTGCATGTTGCAAGAACACTGCTGTCATCATAACACGTTAAATAGGAAACAGTTTGATTCCATAGGAAGTGCCCTTTTAAAAGTGCTTGCATAAATGTAAATGTATAGAAAAAAAATCATATTTTTGTATTTGTGGTAAAAAATAAGTTTATAAACGTCATCTTAAAATCAGATTTGCTTTTTATTTTTAACCTACATGTTAAGTTATAACTTGCTAGTCTCTACACAAATGAGAAGATATATAGTTGTAAACCTTTAAATTTAGCAAGGAAATACAGCCACACAAAATTGTAAGCCTAAATGTCTTTTTTTTTTTAACACCAACTCTAAACAGTCTCGAAATGAGCAACTTTTTTATATCAACATTACATTAACATCAGAATGCTCATTATTGTATATTCAGCCTCAAACTGTATTATTTTATGATTAATATACACAATATAATCTGAATTAATCTTGTATTACATTATTATTAGTTTTATTGTTGTTCCTTCATTCATCCCCATCTGCTTTTCACTTGCAATTCACTTCAGTTTTACATTTGTAGTTTTTAAATTGAAACCACCTACATTCTTCAAGTCTTAAGTTATAACGTTAATTGCTGTATTGTTTTATGTCCAAACCCCTATACAACAAAAAAGTTTGACCTCCTGACAAGCTGTTTAAGTTTGGGTAATATGAAAAACATCGACCTCGCGTATGCCAAATTACTCCCTAAACAAAAGCCAGTCAGTAGTTTCTGCAGTAAATAACGATTAAAACAACAGTTAGCAAAGCATTTGGCTTAGCACAGAGTCTGCGAGCTCAGAAATGACTCCATCCCCCATCCTAAGACAACAAACCAGGGCCTAGACTCCACTAATTCGGTTTTTGCGAGCTAAGCAGACTCTAAGACTTATATTAGACCATATTTAATCGATATCACATTTGATATTATCGATATCAGACCAACATAAAGCGATCGACTGCAGCAACCATCGAGCTCTCGAAGAAAACTTTAAAAGGCGTGCAACTGGACAACCAACACAATTACAAATACTACGCTGTTGTTATTTTTGTGTTTAAAATCAGCAATGCATTAAAGCATCTTGTCTCATACGGTTACAGTCGTATTGTCTAACAGTTAAAGTTAAATTGTAAAAACAGCAGGGACTACGTTGCGGAAATATATGCATGTCCGTTTGTGGCAACTAAACTGTCATCATGCGTCATTACGCATTTTTGGGGGGACATTCAATAAAGGTCTTAATTAGTTACGTATCTAAAACGTGCTGATTCTTTTTGCACAATTATGTTACTCCAGATATTGAATGCACATAAAGCAGCACCAGCAGAAGCCACGATGACAGCAAAGGTAGGCTAAGTGGACTTAGCCTAACGACTTAACATGTACAGGATTGAATGTGCAACACTTAACCACACAATAAAAGCAGACACTTACCGGTGGTCGTCCTAGTGTGGGTCGCAGTCCTGTCCCATGTGTCGCTCCTTGTAGAGGAGTTGTGTACAAACTGTCAGCAACAGCTTCGGTCACACAGACATTAGTGGACGGCGGTGTGTTTATTTGTATACGGACTGCATTGGAATAAGCTACACACCGTCGATCGGAAACCGCACTAAAAACACCGTGTTGTTCACCTCTAACAACCCTTGTTAACATGACTTGTCCTGGGACCGAGGAACCCCCCTTTCTCATGATCCTCAGAGGCTCAGGTTCCCTTTGTCCCACTTGTGCTTTGAGGCTCGTTTTCTCTTAAATCCGAGCGAGTGGATATAAAATAATCATAAATGATGAAAGCGTACAGTGTTAGGAATGCATTGCTATAATATGAGTGAAATTGCTAAAGCCTAAAACACCCGATGTAAGCGATTAAAATGCGATGCAAACTCCCTCTCGCTAGAGCGAAAAATGGCTCCAGGAAGCGGACAATGAAGTAGGGGATGAGGTTTACGCGCGAAAGGTCCTCCCGCGAAACTCAGATTTCCCGGGAAATATTTGAAATGGATTTGCATATGTGATATCATTCGCCAGCGCCGTTCGGTTTTCCGCCCTCAAGTGCTGACGTGGAGGTATAGTGGAGCCAATGAAAACGCACGATGGCGGATTGTTTTTTTTAAATGCACCAGTTTGTCCTCTAGGGGGCGATAAATATCCAACACATTCTTGGTGTAATAGGCCAGTGCTTTTCATCCTGTTCCTCGAGACCCACTGCTCTGCACATTTTGAATGTCTCCTTTATCTGACACACTCATTTGAGTTCATGGAGCTCTTTTCTAATGAGCTGATATGGGTCCCCAGGAACAAGTTTGAAAACCACTGATATAGGCTATTTTAATAAACTGTGGGGGTTATGTTTTCATCTGAACGAAAACATGAAACAAAACATTCACACAACCAAAGAAGCTAATAAAATGTAAAATATATATATATATATATTAGTTTTTGATACCCTCAACCAAAAGAAACAACTAGCCGATTGTTTAATTGTAGAAAAAAAAATGTATTGTGCTCAAATTACTAAAACTGAAATAAGCATAATACTTTGATATTTACAAGCAACAAAAACAAAACCAATATTAAATTTTCAAATGTAATTATAGGTTACATTTAAATATATATATATATAAAAACAAATTTAAACCGGAATTAAATATTGTGTAAATGATAGGCTAAAATGACACCGACAAGGCTTTTTTTCCAATCTTCTGTCCACTACCTCCAGCATAATAATATGGCTATATAATCTTTATGTAGTTTTAGAAAACTTTAAAACTACCCTAAAGAAATAATGTGTTGCAACTTTTACAATCAAATTGAGTACTTGGAAGTCTTTTGTTGTGCAATTGAAAAACTGGAATTGTATGGAAAAAAAGCAATATCAAAATAATAATAAATGAAAAACTTACAACTTAAAAAACTTTTACACAGTTTAATCTATAACATATGTATAAGACATAACAGGAAATTCACACTGACTTTGAACATTGAAACAAAGAACAACTGTTTAATATCTGTGTTTTAATACAAATTCATAGTAAATAGTTTACCAGGAATAATTTTTATGTTTTAAAATATAAATGCATGGAATTAATTTTAGCAGTTTCTTCTTAATCATCATCATCAAATCTGATCTTCTTCCCTTGGAATACTGTGATTTGTGCCATCTGTTCCTTTCTCTTCCTGCTAGCCTCCCATGAGGGATGAAGGGACTGCTGGGGTGGGTCTGACATCCTGCCAGGTGGACCTCTGGGATTCCGCTTCTGCTCAAACCCTGGCCTTCCCCTCCCTGCCACTGAAGGTCCTGCTTGCTTTTGTCCAGCAACTTTAAACGGCTCTCTGTTGGGTTTGAATGAACCCATCCTCCTGTCAGCGCCATGGTCTTGGCCTTTATATTGAGATGCTTTCATCCTACCCTCAGAACCTTTCCTCTGGATCTGGAATCGAGAAGGATTTGGGCCATAACTGCAAGAGCCAAACTTTGCTTTCTGAGAGGACATGCTAGATTTGGACAACACTGGGCAAAACACAGACTGTAATTTACCAAGGTTCGTCTCATGGGGTTTGCCGGTGGCCTCCTTTTCAGTTTGTTGAAGCTCGCTCTTTTTCTCCTCGACTTTACTTTGGTTACTTTTCCTTTTCTTGAATTTGCTAACTTTGCCCAGAAAGAAGTCATCATCATCACTCTCTTCAGACTGAGACGACTGCTTATGGAAACGTTCCTCTGTGCTGTCATCAAAATATTCCTTCTCTTCCTCCTCATCTGATAAATCACTCTCTTTATTGTCCTTTTCTGCCTCAACCCTCTTGGTTTCAGACAGGTCATTTTTATTTTGTGACTTTAAGGTGGTCTCCTTTTCTTTGCTTGCTTTATCAATGTTCTTCTTACTTACAGTTGAAGACTTTTCAGGATAACTTTTGACATTAGGAGCCATGGCCTCTGCTTTCTGCGATTTAACTTCAACCCTTTTGGATTTTTCTGGAGATGTTGTGATGATCTTGGAAGGTGGCAACTTTACAAGATCAGAGTCTGTACGTTCTGTTGGCTCTGCAACACTAGCCTTATGGATCTCAGTGGTAGGACTGTTTAATTTTTCATTTACCACATCAGCCTCCTCTTCGCTGTGATGACTATGGTCATCCTCTTGTTCCTTGTCTTCCTCAGGTTCCTCTTCCAGTTCCTCATATCGTTCAGGTTCCTCTTCCAGTTCCTCATATTGTTCAGGTTCCTCTTCAGATTCTTCATCTTCTTCAGGTTCCTCATCTTCATTCTTGGACTGCACTGTAGCAAGTTTGTCAGTCTTCTTCTGCTTAGCTTCAGCAGCCTTAGCTCTTTCTTCTTTGAGCTTCTGGAGCTTGTTGATGATGCGGGAATGTGTGGCGATATGTGCAATGGCTCTGTCCACTGGGCTTGCCCGAGGGTCCTGCAAAACCTTCTCAAGGTCAACATTCTCTTGAAGTGCAGTCTTGGTCACCTGATCCAGTTTAAGGCTCCTTAAAGCCTTGATTTCATTCATGATTTCCACTGCTTTTTCTTGGCTTTCCTTCACCTCAGACTCCTGACCCTTCTTCTGTTTCTTCTTCAGAGAAGCCACTTGCTCTGCCATTTTACTGATGATCAGCACCCTCGTCCTCTTCACTTCCTTCCTCATCCTGATCACCTCCTCTGGGATGTCCACTGTTTCAGTTGATTCCTGTAAGAGGCATTCATTTCAGAATAGGCTTTAAGTAAAGAGTTCTTCTGTATAATACGGTTTACAGAAAGAGTGAATAAAAACATTAGTTTCAACGGAATAATTAATCTATAAGGGAAAGTTTGTTCTTTATTTACTCATCTTCATTCCAAACCTGTATTCTGTTGTTTTCCAGTTAAACACAAAATTCAATATCTGTAGTATATACCTCAGTTTTATGGTCACAGTTCTGTTTAATTTTAATCGAGCAAAAATAATCTGTCCTGCAATTGTTTTTTATCAACAGCAACATTTTTTATTGTGAAGGTTCTAATTTACACTGTGCATACAATTGTATCTGCATCCTAATTGTTTAACCCTCAAAGGGATAGTTCACCAAAAAATGAAAATTATGTCATTAATTACTCACCTTCCTGTTATTCCAAACCTGTAAAACCTTTGTTCAGCTTCATAACACAAATTAAGATATTTTTGATGAAATCCGAGAGCTTTCCAATTCTGACCCTGCATAGACAGCAATGCAACTCAAATGTTCTCAGGCCCAGAAACGTAGTAAATAGTCAAGACATCGTTAAAATAGTCCATATGACATCAGTGGTTCAACCGTAATATTATGAAGCTATGAGAATACTTTTTGTGCGCAAAGAAAACTAAAATAATGATTTTGTTCAACAATTCTTCTCTTCAGCATCGCCGTATGTCGCCACTCATGAGCGTACGCATGTGTTGTGGTGGTACTCTCAGAATTGTTGTTACTATTTCAATAGAATTACAATTGAACCACTGATGTCACGTGGACTATTTTAACGATATCCTTACTGAATGTTTCTTTTCCACATTTCAGATACATTACTATTCAGGGTCAGAAAGCTCTCAGATTTCATCAAAAATATCTTAATTTGTGTTCCGAAAATAAACAAAGGTTTTACGGGTTTGGAACGACACGAGGGTGAGTAATTAATGACAGAATTTTCATTTTTGGGTGAACTATCCCGTTAATCCAAGGCTCTGACGGTGCAGTGGCATGTTGATAAAATGCTTAAATCCAGTGTTTTCTTTGAATGAGAATGATCATATACACTACCATTCAGTTTGTCCCTTTGTTCACAAAGGCTGCATTTATTTGATGAAAACCCTATTTATGTAAAAAAATAAAATAAATAGGAATACTCTGAAATATTACTACAATTTAAAATAAGAGCTTTCTATATGAATATATTTTAAAATATAATTTATTCCTGTGATGGTAAAGAAGCATCATTATTCCAGCCTTCATTGTCTTCAAAAATCTTTGTAGTATGCTGATTTGCTGCTCAATAAACGTTTCTTACTATTATCAGTGTTAAACAGCTGTGCTGTTAGGTATTTAATAATAATACAAAAGTTTAAATCTTGGTTTTAACATCAGAACCCATTTTTCAAATATCCTGTTTTTTTGTTTAGTCTTTTTAGCATGTAAGCAAACACTGATTTTCAGGTTTACAAATTCAAGTTTTGAATTTTCTGGTTATTTTTTTTACTTTGGCCTCATTTTGTGTGGGAATGTGGATATGGAAATTGTCCATGGCAATTAATAAGTTTGATGACGGCACTCATCTATCAACAGTGTTACTAGATTATAGTACAATTATTGGCATGGTTTTCACCAATGACGTTTGTCCTGAGATACACATCTAACCTGACACAACGTGTAATGGAGGAATATATGATTTGAAAGCGTGCAGAGGGAAATATTTTCTGAGTATTGACTATCAGCCTCTTCTCCACACAAATATATCATATGACTTCAAGAGATGAGAAAATATTGCATAAATATTCTTCAAAGATTTCTATTTTGTGTTGCACTAACAAAATAACAACATACGGGTTTGGAACAACATTAGGCTTATTAATTTTGGGTGAAACATTCATTTAACATTGTTTTATTGTATAATTAGATACAGTGTGTTTTAGTAGGGAAGTTATATGTAATTACAGTTTTGACTAATAATTTGACCTGCACTCAATCTAAACTAAAATATTTCACAACCACACCACCTTTAAATACACTTACCTCAACTGTTGGTGATTCTTCCTTCTGGCACTGATTGGTCTGTTCCTTTATTGTCTCTACACTCGTCTTCTGGCTCTCCTGTGTGGAACCATCAATCTCCTCTTGCATGTCTTTATCTTTCTTTTTATCACCCTCATCCTTTTCCAGTTTCTCATCATCATCTTCATCACTTGACTTCCCTGAACCCAAATCATCATCATCGCTGTCTGCTTGTGACTGATATAGCGATGTGACATTTTTATCTGCTTCTAATGCATCTTTTCTTTCTTCTTTGAAGGCTTCGATGGCTGCCTTTATGCTCTGGATTTTCTTGCTGAACTGTGGGTGTGTGGCGATGCGGGCGATGGCTCGTTCGGATAGGCTGGCCTCTTTATTCCGGCACACTATTTCAAAGCTGATGTCCTTCTGTAGGGCTGCCTTTGTGACACTGTCAGGAGCGATAGTTTTCAGCTCATGGATCTCCTCCCGAAGTCTGGCCGCTCGTCTGCGGAACTTCTCCAAGTCTGCCTCACTTCCTTTCTTCTTCTCCAGGACTGAGATCTGACGGATGACTTTCCGGATGAGAAGCACCTTCACCCTTTTAACTTCTGCCCTCATCTTAACCACCTCATTGCTGAGGATCAGTACTGCAGGCATCTTTATGTACTTTCTAAAAACTGAAATTAGAAAAGCAACAAGTAGTGTAAGTACACTAGTGATTTTTTAAATGTATTTATTTTTATGTTTTAACATCATCCTCATTAACCCATGCTTCTTAACATTTTCAATTTCAGCACTGGGCTGTTAATTGCACAGAATATGTCACAGCAATACTACATGTACAAATATATACAAACATTTTAATATTAAATTATAATAACATTTTGAAAATGTTATATTTAAGATAAAAAATAATTTATTTGGAATACAAAATATGTTGCAACTTTATAAATATATTTACTGTCACTTTTGATCAATTTAATGTATATTTGCTGAATAAAATTAAATTGATCAAAAGTGACATCTTTAATATCTTTCAAAATAAATACAAATCTTACAAAACGTTTTGAATGATAGTATATCTGGACTAAACTATTCTGAACTAGAAACTAAATAAAGTAATTGTAAACAAAAGTAATGTCATTGAATGTGTTCTTTATTCATTTTTAAAGTTACATTTCAAAACTAATTTTCAGTATCCAATCACAGGTTTCAAATATAATATTGTATTTTTATCATTCTAAATTATAATTAAGTACAAATTTGTTTTCAGGTGTACACACTTCTTTACATGAACGCAAAATAATCACATACATTTAACATCACAATAATGCAATCACAAGGCTAGGTATAAAAGTGTATGTATGTAATGTTTTATTAAAACTGAGTACTGTGTGCAACATTATGTAACGCAAATAAAATGTTGACATGATCAGATCAACACTAATAACATAAGCAAACCTTCCTAATCAACATAGACACAACCTCCGCACAACTTATACTTACACAATTGTTATTAAAATAATAATTAATTCTCCCGACATGTCTAACACGTTTTCGTTTCTTCTCTTCCAGCTCAAGCATGGCTGAAGGCATGTGTTGGAGTGATCCGAAATGTTCTATTCAAAAACACCGCGTTTGTTAAATATGCCACCAGTTTCACTTCAGTATCATATTACAAACCATCACATCCGCAAGTTATGTCAATGTGAACACTTACCTTCACAAAATAAACATGAAAATCAGAAAGAAGAGTTGTCTGCATGGGACGCCGCCATCTTGCCATAGGAACGTAGCGCAGAGCGTTCAACGTCGTTACGTCACAAGGCGTCAGGAATAAAAATGGGAGGGCCTCACTCAGACTGTTTTTATTTATTTCTTTGTGTCTAGTGGAAGGAAAACACTGACTGTCCCGCATTCGCGTAGCGATGCGCATCAGTATTAGGACGGTCAGGTAGCTTCCCCATCGAGTGTTCAAAGTTACAGGAATATAAAGTGTGGAGAATGAAGCGGCGCAATGCGGACTGCAGCAAACTCCGTCGCCCGTTGAAACGGAACCGAATCTCCGAGGGTATTCACAGCAGGTACGGACGGAGAAACTCCCGAGCACCGACCGCACCGTAATGGCGTCTCTGAACTGAGCTCGGCCGTTTAAGAGCTGTCACAGTCAGATGTAACGTTACAGATGACAGTTCAGTTTGACCATTCACTCTGAGTGTGTGGCATATGTGAGAGGATGCTGGCTTTTGTGTATCATCCATAGGCTTCAATAGTGCAGAATATGAAATAATAAGTATTACGTATAGTACTGACCATGTCATGAATGTTCTTATGCAGTTGTCTTTTATAGCCATCATCATACGCTCCAGCTTGTGTAAATGTGTTTTGGAACAAGGTAGTTAGTTGGTGCTTAGCTGGTCATTTGGCTCCTCAATAAGCTTCAATACAAAAACAGCTTGACCAACTGATAGCTGGATTGCTGTTGGTCCACCAAGAAAATAACTACAAAGCTTCAGCTGGATCATATAGTGGGGTATTGAGAGGTCTTATGTTGATGTCATATTGTAACGTTTCTGCCATATACACTGTTTTCCACATGTTTTGGGTTATTGTAACGAGGTTAGTCATAATAATAATAGTGCAGTGCATTTTTTTTGTTATGCACTTTTCTAAAACTCAAAGTGTTACAGTAAAACTAAAACACAAAAAGAACAATACAATAATTCAAAACAACTTTAAATAACTGCGGCTTAATCAATTTGTTTTAAGTGATTCTGGGTTGGTGCATTTCTGATGTTAAAAGGAAGTGCATTCCATCATTTTGGGGGTTTAAATTATTATAATTATATGGTTATGGATGCTCACAGAAGCAGACTACTTTATAAAATGTTGTCTTTTTGGAGATTTTTGCACACAAATATGTGTAACATTATGAACTTTAAATAATTTATCAAAAATATATTGTATTTATATGAAACTCATGCCTGACATATTAATAGAAATCATCTATATGTTATTTTAAAAGTGCTTAAATGCATGCACTATGGACAACTGGAATGTTTTATTTTTATTAATTTCTAAAATTAATTTAGAAAAAAGTTTTGCATAAGTTTTCCATAATATTTGTTATAATTCCTCTGATTTCTCTTGATCTGGCAGTACCTTCCTGTATCTGAAGTTCCTGGTCGTTTGGGCACTGGTTCTGCTGGCTGATTTTGTGCTGGACTTCAGGTTTGAGTACCTGTGGCCTTTCTGGCTTTTCATCAGGAGCGTTTACGATTCCTTTAGATATCAGGGCCTGGTGAGTGTTAGATCTCTCTTTGTTTTGTAATTGAGCAACTAATGGCTCACTCTCTGATTCTTTATAAATGTCTCTGAGTGACATGTTCAACACAGGCTAAATCGATCATCTCTACACTTCTCATCTGATTCCACAGGCGTTCTCTGTGTTCTTTGTGTGTGTCACATTCACATCAGACATCATCTGCCTCCTGTTCATCCCCAAGCAATGGCTGTTCTTCGCTGCCAGCACGTATGTCTGGGTACAGTATGTGTGGCATACAGGTAGGTCAACATCGCCCAAGCCCCATTTGACTTTCCATGAGTATCATTTTAGGAGAAAGGTTGCTTACACACTATAGAGTTGATTAAATTTAGAGAATGCATTGGGAGAAGTGATTTTGTGAAAGCAATGCTCTATCATGTAACCAAAAGTTTCACAATCTGCTTTTGGCTTCCATTGACCAATGGAAACTTCAGACATGTGTATGCACTCGTGCTTCCGGAAACCCGATTGACTGTTTTCTTTTTTGGTTTCAATTTCTCTCAACATTTCTGTCCATGAAGTGCTCTGTCAGAAGTTTTGCTAGCATGCAAAACCAATGTCGCTGATTATTCAGTGGCATAATTCAGGAGCATTCTGCTAAATATTACGCAACTGTTCACTTTTATAGCAGTTACTAGAGAGGGTGATCATGTTGAAAGGGCTTTTCTCATGCAAACGATACTATTTAGATCACTCTGGATATTCCTTTATCTTGAATGTGTTTGATGATTGCATAAAAGAAAAATATGAGCAGGTGGTATTTATTTTCCCCCAAAGCATTTATTGACATAATAGTTTTATGTATTCATAGTTTATTCAAAAGTGTTTTTTTTAAGTTTTTGAAAAGTCTCAACTTTATCAAAATATACAGTAAGACATGGATTTTATGAGATATTGCAATTTAAAATAACTGTTTTCTTTTTGAATACATATTTAAAATGGAATTTATTCCTGTGATATCAAAGCTGAATTTTCAGCATCATTACTGCAGTCTTCAGTGTCACAGGATCCTTCCTGAATCATTATAATATACTGATTTGCTGCTCAAGAAACATTTATTCTTATAATCAATGTTCAAAACAGCTCTCACAATATTTTTTCAGACATTCTTTGAATAGAAAATTGAAAACGGCATTTGAAGTAGAAATATTTACATTATAAGTGTCTTTAATGTTACTTTTGATCAATTTGATGCATACTTGCAGAATATCCTGTGTATGCTTCCATGTAGAGATGTACCCTGCTCTTGTATTTGAACTCTGAGTGAACAGCAGCGATCTTTGATGGATTGTCAAGTGCTCCTGTCATTATATTTCCTTTCCTTGGGTCGATTCAGTGAGACCTCAGGATAGAGGAGAAACATGATTGTGGACACTGAGTGATTGTTCCATGAAAACTGCTTCAATACGCCTTGAGCTGTGACTCTGATTGCTCCTTCTGTCACACAACTTGCAGCGTGTCTCAACAAGAGAAGGTGCTTTCAGCAAACTAGGGTTTTGTTTGCAGCCTAGAGAGAGAGTACAGTGAGTGGTTATTGAAAAGTTGTTCTGATGTATGTTCTTTACAGGAAATTAGCCAAGGCCAATGAGTCTGGGTTTGACAAAAATAATTAGTGTCATTTTTCTTTTGAAAACGGGTCCCCCTTTAGTTTTTAGTTTTTTTAATGTAAATATTATGTCAGGTCTTCCAACCAGTTCTATCAAACTTTTACAATTAATCCAGACTGTGGCAGCAAGATACATTTTTAATGAGCCAGAAAGAATGAAGAATGTCACGCCTCTGTTTATCAATTTGCACTGGCTACCAATAGCTGCTTGCATAATATTCAAGTCATTAATGTTTGTCTACAAAACCACTACTGGCTCTGCACCCCTTTACCTAAATTCATTACTTCAGACTTAATGTGCCTCTAGAAACTTGCGTTCTGCAAGTGAAGAGGCTCAAAATCATTGTCACAGACTTTTAAATGAACTGTTCCCTCCTGGTGGAATGATCTGCCCAACTCAATCTGAATAGCTTAGCCATCTACAAGAAAGTCTCTTTCATCTTTATTCTATCTGTTTTCTTTTTTATTATACATTTAAAGGGGTCATATGATGTTTTTTTATAATTAGTTTGTGTATTTGGTGTAACAGAATATGTTGACATGCTTTAACGTGCAACAAATACATATTTTTTTCAAATACTGTACAGTATTGCAGGTCCTCAATGCCCCGATTCTCTCAAGCACGTAGTTTTCTACAAAGCCCCTCCTTCCGACAAGCACAGTCTGCTCTGATTGGCCAGCTAACCCAGTGCATTGTGATTGGCCAAAACACCACAAGCACATGTCGGAAATGTAACACCCTTTTCCATAATCGTGAGCTTCAGCTTTCAAAGTAAATATAAAGACAGTTAATAATGTTGGTAGTTCCACCATCAGTTCAATTCTGAGAGAGGAACCGAGTCGCGTGACAGACATAGTGATGAAACTCGTATATGTTTGCACACAAGCCACGGTTAAGACAGCAGACTCCACTGTGATGTGACACTGTCTCTCTCTCTCTCTCTCTCTCTCACACACACACACACACAACGTGTTACTTTACTCTGCGCATAACTCTGCATTTGAACAGTCGATAGCAAATACTTAAACTAATAACAAAACATACTTGCAGTCGCTGATTCAGAAGCGCCAGATTGTCATAGCAAAGTTGGAATTTACCATTTTGTTTTTTAGAATTAGCCTATGTGTAGCCAGCCTTGTCCTTTCCTAGGTTCACGTCGTCCATAAAATGCATTGCTGTTCTGTTGTAAGTAATCTTAATGATTCCTAAATGCATCTACTTTCAGAAGGCCAAATAAAGTGCTTTTGCTTTCACATAAAACACACAGCATCTCCCTGACACGGTTACATCAACACTACTGCAGTTACTGAAACCACAACTTCTTTCTTTAAGTGAGCATTTTGGCAGCATTATGCAAATATATCCACATCGTGACATAGTCATGTGGGGGTGTGTTTTAATGAGGCGCTTTAGCCCGGTCTGGATCAGGCTTCTCTTTTAGATAGAGTAAATAATTTTGTGGGAGACTTTGAGCTTTGTAAATCTGCAGATTTTATACATGCACAAACAGCTACATAACAAGCTAAAGAATAGGAAAACAAGGAATTGCATCATATGACCCCTTTAACAAAAGCAAAAAAGGCCTCTAACACTAGCTTGCTCTATTCTCTATTATTTTTATCTTGTATTATAAAAAAAACAGCCTTGCTACATGTACTGCATTTAATTGAGTTCTATAACAAGTCTAACTGAGACTTGTTATAGCACTTGCATATCATTGCTCTTTTGTTGATTTTGAATGCTTTCATTGTCGTCATTTGTAAGTCACTTTGGATAAAAGCATCTGCTAAATAACTAAATATTAGCGGCTCATACTATAACACTTACTGTTCAATTATGTATATTATTTTTAAGGAATTATGTTGTTTTTGTTCAGACCAATGCGAAAATCGACCCATGTTTTAACCCTGCTAACACGCAGAGCTGTAAATGTGAACTGGTTTATCAATAAGAAGATCATTTATTATAAAAATCTAAACAGTAAAATGTGTTTGTATGTTATTCAATTAATATAATAAATTATGGATAATTGTTTAAATTAATATAATAATTAATACTTTTGACTCAGCCATTTTCTTAAATTCTTTAAAGGCTGAAATGTGAAGTTTATCATTTTATGAAACCGTTTTTTTGTAAAAACTTGTATCTGAACTGTGAATCATGCTTTCTACAGTTTAATAGTTTACATAGACATTGCCATACCTTGCTCATAAGGTATTCATTTTATTTTTACAGGTCTTCAAAAATGTCTTAAAGTCTTACATTTGAGCTTAAAAATCCTGCAGCAACCCTGGATCTCCCAAACAGCCTGTGGCCTATTATGCAACCTCTTAGATGTCTACACTCTAAAAAATGCTGGGTTAAATACAACCCAGTGCTGGGTAAATATTTGACAGAACACATGCTGGTTTGTTTTCAACCAACAGTTGGGTTAAATGTGTAATCCAATCTTCTGCGCAGTAACCCAAATGCTGGGTCTAAACAACCCAATTGCTGGATTCATCCATATTTTACCCAGCACTGGGTTGTATTTAACCCAGCATTTTTAGAGTGTAGGTTACTAATGGGCTAGAAGTCATTATAGTTCGAAGAATTATGCTTTCCCAGATATGCTGTTAGAACGACATAACTATTACAACAGGCTAGATATAATTGTTGAATATACATCATTTTCCCTCTCTCTCATTGTATTTTCAGAGCGAGGTGTGTGTCTGCCGACTGTCTCGCTCTGGATTCTCTTCGTCTACATTGAAGCCGCCATCCGATTCAAGGATTTGAAACATTTTCATGTAGACCTTTGCCGTCCATTTGCAGCTCACTGGTAAGCTTTGTTTGCAATTTACTCGCCCCCATGTCTTTCCAAACCTGTTTGATCTACTTTCTGTTATGCAAAAATAATAGAGAAATTCTGAAGAACGTTCATGCTACTCTTTTCCAAACAATACAAATCAAAAACTCACTAGCTTCCCTCACAATGCATCCTTTTGAGTTTCATGTAAAAAAAGATGGTTTCATCATTTTTGGTGAATTATCTCTTTAAGCGCCTAGTCACACTAGGGCTGCAACAAACAATTATTTTGATAATCAATTAATCTAATGATTATTAGAATGATTCATCGACTAATCAACAATTATTTCACTGATTAATCTGTAGACTTTGATTGGTTATTCAGCTTTTGCAATTAGTTAAAATACTAAGTTATACATTCTAACTTAAATAAAGGTCACTTCAGATTTAGAAAAGCATATTATGTAATTACAATTATTATACAATTAATCTATATATATCAGAAAGAGCTTTATTGCCAAGTGTGTTTGTACACACAAGGAATTTGTCTCGGTGTTAGGAGCTTCCAGTACAGAAAGTACAAACACAGTGCAGACAACATATAATTAAGGTAATACAAAAAACACTAATAATGAAGAGAATAGACAATAATTCTGAATAAAAATAGTAATAAAAGAAAAATGACAGCAACAATCAAAACCTTCCTTAGCTGGCGGAAGAAATACAGCCTCTGCTGGGCCTTTTTCGCAATAGAGTCAATGTGATTGGTCCACTTCAGGTCCTGAGAGATGGTACTGCCCGGTAATCTGAATGACTCCACTGCAGCCACAGTGCTGTCTATGATGGTGAGTGGGGGGAAAGCAGGGGGGTTCCTCCTGAAGTCCACTATCATCTCCACAGTTTTGGGTGTTTAGCTCCAGGTTGTTAAGACTGCACTAGACAGCCAGCTGCTCCACTGCCTGTCTGTAAGCAGACTAGTCTCCATCCTTGATGAGGCAGATGACTGTAGTGTTGTCCGCAAACTTCAGAAGCTAGACAGAAGGGCCCTTTGAAGTGCAGTCACTTGTGTAGAGGAAGAAGAGCAGTGGGGAGAGAACTAGTGATTGACCGATATTGATTTTTTATTACCGATACCGATTATTTGTACGTTTATGTACCTGATAACCAATATTTATTTACTGTTATAAAGTAAATCAATAACAGACTGAAGTAAGTCCATTCTTCACTTTGTTTTTTCCTCCTTTAAGTCATCTTAACAACAACATAAAAACTGTTGAAAATTTTAATTTTCATGTAAAATTTTATCTTAATTACTGTGACGAGTGGGGCGGGGCCGAGAGCCGTGGGAACGGCGAGGCCGGTGGAGTAATTGGTAATGAACGACACCTGCACCGCTCACCGGTCTCGAGTCCCACGGAGGAGCTTCGGAAGGGTTAAATGAGGAGTGACAACAGTGGAAGACGAGAAAATTCCAGGCCTGGTCCTCTCTCGTCTTCCAATGTCGTCACTCCTCCTTTTATTCCTTCCGAAGCTCCTCCGTGGGACTCGAGACCGGTGAGTGGCGCAGGTGTCGTTCATTATCATTCACTCCACCGGCCTCGCTCCGTTCCCACGGCTCTCGGCCCCGCCCCACTCGTCACAATTACAACAATACAAAAATGTATTTATAAAAATCATCATCAGCAACACCGATATTAACAATAAGCAAAATAATGTCTAATGTTTTCAAATGGAGAAAATAAAGGACAGAAGTCATATCAACTTCATTTTAAACTACAGTTTTAGGTTTATAAGCTGTTTAATAGACTAAAGAGTGGAGAATAATTATCTGGATAGTGTTAATTCACTGAATAATATTCTCTGGAATATTGAAATAAGCTATAACAAACAAAACATCATATTTTATTGCATTTCTTAACTGGCACGTTTTATCAGAATTATTAAAATGTTGTTTGTCATTCTAAATTATGAAAACTGCTGACAGCGTGGTTTATCTATGCATTTACACAGAACTATACTCAAACTGCGATCGCTTGCAGAGATAATAATAATTAATTTCGATAGAGATGTTTATTGGCGAAATAATGGTTCTATAGTAAATGTTAATATAATGTAGCGTGTTTCAATGAAGTGAATCTTGTTAAAAGTTACTTGCGGTGGCCGTGCTGGAGATTATCCTGAGTGAACAGTACCCACTGCTCCAGGTGTGTGTGCACTTGGATGGGTCAAATGCAGAGAACACATTTCACTGCTGTTTATACTCTGTATAAATGTGTATGTGACAAATTAAAAAAAAAAAAAAATGGGAAACCGATATATCGGACGATCTCTAGAGAGAACGCAGCCCTGAGGGGTGCCAGTGCTGATGGTGAGAGTTCTGGATGTGAGTTTGCCCAGCCTCACTACCTGCTGCCTGTCTGTCAGGAAGCTGGTGGTCCACTGACAGATGGAGGTGGGCACAGAGAGCTGTGTCAGTTTGTCTGAGAGAAGGTCAGGCATAGGGCTGTGACGGTGGCAGATTTTTACCTCCGCGGTGGTAATTGACCAACTACCGCCGGTGGAGTGGTGTTGTGATATACAGGTGCTGGTCATATAATTAGAATATCATCAAAAGGTTGATTTATTTCACTAATTCCATTCAAAAAGTGAAACTTGTATAATGTATACATCCATTCCACACAGACTGATATATTTCAAGTGTGTATTTATTTAAATTTTGATGATTATATCCGACAACTAATGAAAACCCCAAATTCAGTATCTCAGAAAATTTGAATATTACTTAAGACCAATACAAAGACAGGATTTTTAGAAATCTTGGCCAACTGAAAAGTATGAACATGAAAAGTATGAGCATGTACAGCACTCAATACTTAGTTGGGGCTCCTTTTGCCTGAATTACTGCAGCAATGCGGCGTGGCATGGAGTTGATCAGTCTGTGGCACTGCTCAGGTTTTATGAGAGCCCAGGTTGCTCTGATAGTGGCCTTCAGCTCTTCTGCATTGTTGGGTCTGGCATATCGCATCTTCCTCTTCACAATCCCCCCTAGATTTTCTATGGGGTTAAGGTCAAGCGAGTTTGCTGGCCAATTAAGAACAGGGATACCATGGTCCTTAAACCAGGTACTGGTAGCTTTGGCACTGTGTGCAGGTGCCAAGTCCTGTTGGAAAATGAAATCCGAATTTGAATCAAAATTTACTTTCATCAGAGAACATAACTTTGGACCACTCAGCAGCAGTCCAGTCCTTTTTGTCTTTAGCTCAGGCGAGACGCTTCTGACGCTGTCTGTTGTTCAAGAGTGGCTTGACACGAGGAATGCGACAGCTGAAATCCATGTCTTGCATACGTCTGTGCGTAGTGGTTCTTGAAGCACTGACTCCAGCTGCAGTCCACTCTTTGTGAATTTCCCCCACATTTTTTAATGGGTTTTGTTTCACAATCCTCTCCAGGGTGCGGTTATCCCTATTGCTTGTACACTTTTTTCTACCACATCTTTTCCTTCCCTTCGCCTCTCTATTAGTGTGCTTGGACACAGAGCTCTGTGAACAGCCAGCCTTTTTTGCAATGACCTTTTGTGTTTTGCCCTCCTTGTGCAAGGTGTCAATGGTCGTCTTTTGGACAACTGTCAAGTCAGCAGTCTTCCCCATGATTGTGTAGCCTACAGAACTAGACTGAGACCATTTAAAGGCCTTTGCAGGTGTTTTGAGTTAATTAGCTGATTTGAGTGTGGCACCAGGTGTCTTCAATATTGAACCTTTTCACAATATTCAAATTTTCTGAGATACTGAATTTGGGGTTTTCATTAGTTGTCACTTATAATAAATATATATATATATATATATATATATATTATACACACAGCCTATATCATTCTGAAACGCAAAAATAAATAAATGAGGCCCAATCATCTAAAGCAAACGTGCGTGTTTTATTTTAGCACTTACGTCAGTGAATACAGCCTGCAAAACACTAAAATAAATCTCAAATAAATAATACAGTTAAATAGGAAATGAGCCTTAAATAAGAATGTTAAATATACTAGGGATGGGTCACGATTTTCGAATATTCTATTTAATTGTAGAATATCGATTAGGTTGTGCGATTATTTTCTAAAGGTGTACCAGGGCTTGACAATAAATACTGTCCGATGGCGTGAAGGACGCTCGGATTTGTCTCTTGCCAGATCGGGCCACTGCAGGTGGTCACTAAATTGTATCTTTGCATGCGTTTTTAAGCCTTGTTTGTTTAAAAATGTAAGCGATTAAAAAGCATTTGGGCGCGAAAGACAACTCCTTTCAGTACATGCGCGCTGTGTTCTGTTCCGTGTGAACAGCGCGAGCACAGACAGCCGCGTCTCTGACACGCGCGAGCCGACTGATACATGAACTATGTCAAACTACCTCTCTTGGCAAGTAACTTTAGCAATAATTCATCTATATTGAATTTATATACTGGAGTACAGATGCACAGATCAACAGGATATTTGTTTGTTTTATTTTAGAGCATCTTCTGTTCCGTGCTTGCACACAAACTGCACTGTCGGCACTCGGGCGTGGCACACATACATAGCGTGTACACAATACATACACACACACACTATAGTGTGAGCGCTAACCATGCTGGAGAACGGAACTTCTGATACGTGCAGGCTGATTGCGTGAACAATAGACCTGTTAAACAATATATTGTGAGAGGGCCGTTAGTTACAGCGTCCCAAACAACTCAAAATAATAAACCAAAGTTAACAAAACAATGCACTCCACAGAGTGCTTCTCTGCCGCCTTCACGTCCTGTTTCCCACTTATGAAGCCGTGGCGAGCTCCCTGCTTTCAAATTATTCGTTTTTTGCTGAAATAATAACGTAATATTCCACTGGTTGATATATTATATTTATATGCAAAATATGTGTGTTGTTTTTCGTGTTAAATGTGAAGAATGACAGGTTGGATGCCACACTTATTATTTTTAACTTCAGGCAATGTAACATGATTTTATGATCGTAATTTTGACTTTATTCTTAAAATATTATGACGTTAATTATTTAGTTATTTATTTGAGAAGGATAAACTGATCAAACTTGCGCTGGCCGCTTGGTATTTAAAAAAAACTAAAATTTGAATTTAACAAAAATAAGATGTTCCAATCATATTTCTAAATTAAATTAATAAAGAAAGGAAACTAAATAATTACCAATTTGTTATTAAAAACCAAAACTGAATTATTTAAATGGCTCAGCTAGAGAGAGAGAGAGAGAGAGAGACGGGCTCAGACTCAGGCGGAGAATTCTGAGAAGCTGAAGGGCTCTATATTCCTTCCCTTGTTGTTTCAATTCAAAGTTCTCCGTTCTAATTGTGAGCAACACTCCCGTCTTCTTCCCGAGCATGTGAACATGTTCATTTAATATATTTATATATATGAAATAGGTTATTGTTATGAAGACAGACGTTAAAATTAATGTTCACATAATAATTGCCGTCATTCAGGCGGTTCACAATATGTTTTAGCGCGTAATATGTTTTAAGAATGATATTCTGTTTAGCGCGCAATATGTTTTACGCCTAATATTCATTAATGCATTCATCAGATTTAAGATTTTCTTTTTAATAATATGAATGTTCATGCTCATTTTTAAAATAGATATGTATAGCCTTATGAGCAGTTGATAATCGACGGACTGTTCTGTTAATAAATGTTATATTAATATGTTTCAGCACTCATACTTTACAACCATTAATTTTCTTGGGTTAAGATAGACTATTCTCTAATTAATTAAACAGTTTATTATCATACAGATTGAAAGCATGGATGGTCTCTCTCCCTCTCTGTGTGTGTGTGTGTGTGTGTGTCTGCGTGCGCGTGCGTGCGCGTGTGTGTGCGTGGGTTGGTGGGTGCATGCGCGGGAGGGGTGCGATTTTCGAATAGTAATCGAATAATACCCAGCGATTATCGAATATTACTTTTGCTTAAAATGCCCATCCCTAAAATATACCCTGTGACCCTGTCTACCTCACGCGGCGAGAACCTATTACAATCAGTGATGTTGTCTACACCCGATGAGCCATACGACACAAAAAAATCCCTCACAGTAAACCGCCTCGTCCTATTTATGACGTACTGACACAAAGTTCAAATGTCCTGTAGACAGACTCGACCTGTTTTGTTGCGATGCGCCATCTGGTTTAGACACGGTTCACTGTTCCGCCACCGAGCAAGTGGGCGCGTTAATGCCTGTCTGCTGCACGCGTTCTCTGTGGAATAGGAATCATGGTGCAAGTTGCCACATTTCTTGTTAACAACTTCCATTTACCACGGTCTTGTTCATATTTGGCCAGTTTGGAGAAAGCCTCACCAATAAACACACTTGACCAGCCAGGCGTTTGTGACCACGTGAACTCGAAGGCACTTGTACAAATGCGGATGGGTGACATGAATGGAGATGATTTCATATTGGAGATTTAGTATTTGGTTTCCCAACAAGGTCCATCGATCATCATGAAATAAATATGCTGAATGCAGAATAAAGTGTTTTTTCCTGCGCTCAAACCTGCCAATCTAAAGGAAACACCATGTAACGTTATATGGCGTTTGAGGTAATTTGTGAATTAGCATATTTATAGTCTAAATAAAACAATTTGCAACTGTTACTAATATTACACTTGTTTACAAAACTTTGTATTATGCTTGTTATAGAGTGTATGACGTCAGGTGCACTACCGCCGGTGGCAACCGACCACCTCCAGTGACGCGGTTGTCACGGCCACCGTCACAACCCTAGTCAGGCATGATGGTATTGAAAGCCGAGCTGAAGTCCACAAATAAGATCCTTGCGTGTGGATGATGTTGTCCCATATTAACATCATCCACAGACCTGTTTGCTCTATGGGCAAACTGAAGAGGATCCAGCTAGGGTCTAGTGATGTCCTTCAGGTAGGCCAGGACCAGTCTCTCAAGTGACTTCATGACCACAGACGTGAGCGCGACAGGTCTGTAGTCATAAATGCCAGTGATTTTGGGCTTTTCGGGGACAGGAGTGATGGTGGAGCAATTTGAAGCAGCAGGGGACTTCGCATAGCTCCAGAGATCTGTTGAAGATCTGTGTAAAGATGAGGGCCAGTTGGTCCCTTTTTAGACTTTTAGACAGGCAGGTGAAATACTGTCTGGTCCTGAAGCTTTCCTAGATTTCTATTTTCTGAAGACCCGGTTCACAGGATGAGTGGTGGGGGAAGGAGGGATGGGGGTTGCAGGGGGTAGGTGAATGTGTGAAGTGCAGATCAGAGCGGGTGCTGGGTGTCAGTCTGGCCTTTTCAAATCGGCAGTAAAAAACATTGAGATCATGAGCCAGTTGTTGATTCTCCACAGACTGTGGGGGAGGTGTCTTGTATTTGGTGATGTTCCTCAGACCAGTCCATACTGACACCGGATCGCTTGCTTAAACTTCTTTTTCAAAATTCTCTTTCCAACTTCTTAGTTATTTTTAGCCACTCTGATCTCCTTTGTCAATCTGGTCCTCCCCTGGCTATACAAGATTTTATCCCACTTCTGTAAGCATCCTCTTTGGCCTGATGAAGCTATTTCCCATTAAACCACGGTTTATCATTATTGAATGATAAGAATATATGCGGTTCTGAATATATGCGGTTCTAATGATTGTATAATAATAGGATGCTCTATGAACGCTCTGTGAAGTAATGATGCCATACTAGCATTTACCTTCTGCTCTAGAGTCTTGTTTGTGTTAAACATTGCAGAAAAACTGTCTTAAGTAGGGATACCTGCAGGCTCACGCAATGGGCGTGGCTAAAGGTGCGATGCATCCTTGGTAATCTACGTAATCGATGACGTCAACGAATCACTACAGCCCTAATATCTTATTATAAAAATGTATATTAGGGTTTTACATAAAATCAACAACAACAACAACGTGTCAATGTAATTTTATTTTTTTAATGACGTGAAATTGTTGCAAAAATGACTGTTCTAACAACAGTTGTTAGTAAAATACATTAATGAAAGACAATGGACATTGAACATAAATAAATGCTTAAAAAAGTAAAACAAAATAGAACATAAAATAGTGTATTGAAGACCAAGCTCCAGTAAAATATCTTCACAATCCTCTATGATGCCTTTAGGTTAATCATTATCTGTAATTTGGTGTGACTGAATGGCAGTTTCTCTCTGCAGATGATGAGGTTTTATAGCATCTGAAATGCACAGTTGAGTTTAGATATACAATGTGTCTCTTTTCATTTGTTTATGTGAAAACTATTGTTTATGAAGGCCAAAAGTGTGAGCACTTCACAATGTTAAAAGGAAAAAGTAATATAAAGTCATGGGATAGCTGGGTATGTTTATGCATAAACCCTAGTAATACAAATATCTAATAAAGTGGATCATAAAGTCAATATATATTTTTACTTACTTAGTGATATATCCTTAACTGAATAGAGCTGGTCACTCGTACATGTTCTATTAAACTAAAAAGAGAAAAGACATAGAAAACCAATTAGCATTTGAAAGTTATAATTTACAGTGCTCAGCGTAAATGAGTACACCCCCATTGAAAAGTAAAATTTTAAACAATATCGCAATGAACACAAAAACCATTTCCAAAATGTTGACAAGACTAAGTTTAATATAACATCTGTTTAACTTATAACATGAAAGTAAGGTTAATAATAGAACTTAGATTACACATTTTTCAGTTTTACTCAAATTAGGGTGATGCAAAAATGAGTACACCCCACAACAAAAACTACTAAATCTAGTACTATGTATGGCCTCCATGATTTTTAATGACAGCACCATGTCTTCTAGGCATGGAATGAACAAGTTGGCGATTTTGCCAGATCTATCTTTTTCCATTCTTCAAGAATGACCTCTTTTAGAGATTGGATGCTGGATGGAGAGTGATGCTCAACTTGTCTCTTCAGAATTCCCCATAGGTGTTCGATTGGGTTCAGATCAGGAGACATACTTGGCCACTGAATCACTTTCACCCTGTTCTTCTTCAGAAATCCAACAGTGGCCTTAGATGTGTGTTTAGGATCATTGTCATGTTGGAAAAGTGCACGACGACCAAGGGCACGGAGTGATGGTAGCATCTTCTCTTTCAGTATAGAGCAGTACATTTGTGAATTCATGATGACATCAATGAAATGCAGCTCCCCGACACCAGCAGCACTCATGCAGCCCCACATAAGGACACTGCCACCACCATGTTTCACTGTAGGCACCATGCATTTTTTTTTTGTATTCCTCACCTTTGCGACGCCATACAGTTTTGAAGCCATCAGTTCCAAAAACATTTATCTTGGTCCCATCACTCCAGAGTATAGAGTCCCAGTAGTCTTCATCTTTGTCAGCATGGGCCCTGGCAAACTCTAGGCGGGCTTTTTTGTGCCTGGGCTTTAGGAGAGGCTTCTTTCGTGGACGGCACCCATGCATGCCATTCCTCTGCAGTATACGCCGTATTGTGTCACGGGAAATAGTCACCCCAGTTTGGCTTTCTACTTCTTTAGATAACTGCAGTGAACTTGCATGTCGATTATTTTCAACCCTTCTCATCAGAAGACGCTCCTGACGAGGTGTTAACTTCCATGGACGACCTGGACGTCTCTGTGAGATGGTTGCAGTTCCATCTTTTTTAAATGTCTGTACCACTTTTGCTACAGTATTCTGACTGATAAGTCAATCTTTGCTGATCTTCTTGTAGCCATCACCTTGTGTAAATAAATTATTTTCTTTCTCAGGTCTTATGACATTCCTCTTCCATGTGGTGCCATTGCTGACAGCATGAAATGGGAAGGGTTTTCTTTTAAGTAACACCCTTTTATAGTCAACTGTCTGCTGAACACCTGTGTAATGAATAATTAGTGGTTGAATTCTTGTTAAATTAGACATTTGTAGTCTAAAATTTAGCTTTGCTCCAGAGACTTTCAGTGGGGTGTGCTCATGTTTTGCATCACCCTAATTTGAGTAAAACTGAAAAATGTGTAATCTAAATTATATTATTAACCTTACTTTCATGTTATAAGTTAAACAGATGTTATATAAAACTTAGTCTTGTCAACATTTTGGAAAATGTTTTTTTTGTGTTCATTGAGATATTGTTTAAAATGTTACTTTTCAAAGGGGGTGTACTCATTTACGCTGAGCACTGTATATACATTTTAAGAAATACATTATTTACCTGTTGAGTGTTGACAGTCTGTGTAGTTATATGGCTGAGCTCCATAAAATCAGTAATGATGCATCTTAAAGTGTAGCCTCAGTTATGGTTTCTCATTAAAACAAAAACAGCAGCATGTCGTGTGAAATTAAGTGTTTTTTAATGACATGCAAAATCGTCATAACAACAGTTATTAGCTGAATACATTGATGAATGATAATCGACAATGAACATGAATGAATACATACATAAAGAAGTAAAACACAAAATAAGAACAAAAATATGTGATGTAAACCAAGTTTCAGTGAAACAATCTCATTCCAATCAATATGATGCCTTTAAGTCCATTATTTTGGTGTGATTAAGTGGTGATTTGTTTTCTTTGCAGGTGATGAGGTTGTAGCATGTGATACATCTGAAATACACAATTGAGTTTAGAGTTACAGTGTGTTTATGTAAAAACAATTATATTTATGAAGGCCAAAAGCAAAAATGGACAGCATGTGAGCCCTTTCACAATCTTAATAGAAAAAAGTTATAAAAAGTAATGGGATTTTTTTTTTTTTTTTGTGACTGGGTATGTTTATGCATAGACCCAAGTAATAATTTAAAAAGTCTAACAGTTAGAATTATAAATGAATGGTCTCTTTAACTTAGTGGCGATTAGAAGAAGAGAGAAGTTCCCAAAGCTTAGCAGAGCTGCACACACTAAGGCTATATGTGACCATAATAAGATAAGAACATGTTTGTTTGGAAATCGGTTACAAATTTAAAGTTACATTTAAAGTTAAATTTGAATTAAATCATTTACCAGTTGAAAGTATGTGAAGTTGGATCACTGAACTCCAGAAAAACAGTAATTAAGTGCTTTGACAGTTACAGATTTGAAAAACAAAATGGCGGGAACAAAGAACCTTAAACTCTAACAAAGAACCATTTCGGCATAAAAGGGTTCTTCGGAATGCTATACCATTAAACAATTTCTGCATGTAAAGAACCTTTAAAGAACCATATCTTGGTTAATGTTAATTTCTGCATTTACCACTGTGTTCCTGTGGCTCAATGGTTAGAGCATTGCGTTAGCAGCGCAAAGGTTGTGGGTTCGATTCCCAGGGAACACATGTACTGACTAAAAAAAAATGTATTGCCTGGATAAAAGCATCTGCTAAATGCATAAATGTAAATGTACTAATGCATTTATACAAATCACAAGATGTTTTTATAACATTGGTAAATGCACTATGAACTAACATGAACAATGAAGAACTGTATTTTTATTAACCAAGATTAATATGCAACATAAATGTAATACATGTATTGTTCATTCATGTTAATTAATACATTAACTAATGTTAACATGATAACTTATTGTAAAGTGTTACTAATTCATTGTACAAATAGATGTATTTGGCACACAAAATGAGATGACAAACAGAGACACACTCTCACCATTTAATTAGCTACTTGAAAAAGTACCTGAATGACATCATTCTGCCAAACATAAGACGCTTTGGATAAACTATTTATTCACAACATAATGTCTTAAAATACCTTCTAGGGTTATGGTAATCAAAACAGTCCTGAGCTAGCTCAAGCTTTGATCTTTGTAAACCAAACTATCCCTTTAATGAAATTATTGTTTCCCACTAATACAAATATTGTATCATTAGCTAGCTCCACACTGGAGAGCTGCTTTATAACAGAAAATCAAGTTGTAATTCTAACTTAAAGCGACACTGACTCTGTTTTTTCATGCTTGATACCGTAAAGCTGCTATCTATTACATAAAGTACTATATAAATAAACATGATGTGACCAAATTTTACTGCAGAGCTCGTGCAAACATCCACATCGCAGTAGTGCTTTCACACTGCTGTCAGTTTTTGTTGTTTATTTAGTCACAGAGAGGAAAGCGCGCAATCTATCTTATTTGCATATTCATCCATATGCCACTCAAGTTTGGATGCATTTTCTCTGAACGCTGTGCTGTGTGTGTGTCTTCTCTTAAACTGCACCCAGAAGAGCTGAACTACAGTCTCACGGTACAGCGCCACGCTCTTACATTAGGTCATATGATATCAAACGACTACTCGACAACATAAATATTTGTCTACAAATTGTTGTTGTCGATCGATTATGACGATTAATCGTTGCAGCCCTAAGTCACACCACATTATGCTTCACCAATTTTTTGTTATTAAACACAGCTGATGTAACTGTACTACTTATAACACAGAAGTCGGCTTTGTATTTGTAAACACACTGGTGGCATCTCCATAGCAGCAAATGGGAGTGTTGCCATTATCTGAAGGTGTCTGGTGTTGAGTCATCACTAGTTGTGCCAATCAAGGTTTTTTTCTTTCTTCTGTTTTCACTAACATGATGTTCTATACCTTTCAATGCAGCATTGGCTATCCCGTGGTGACGCTGGGCTTCGGATTCAAGAGTTATGTGAGCTATAAGATGCGTCTGCGCAAACAAAATGAGGTGCAGAAGGAAAATGAGTTCTACATGCAGCTCCTACAGCAGACCCTGCCTCCAGAACAACAGATGCTTCAGAGACAAGAACGAGAGACAGAGGAGGGTAAGGAGGGTATTTGACCAGTTTGATAATATGATCACGCATTCATAATTTGTTAAAGGGGAATCCATGCAAAACAAAGACAAAAACATGCAAAGCCAAAAAGTTAAATAATTTTCAATTAAAAATAAATGAATTTTGAAATGTAATGCATTAATGAAAAGTGACCGTAATAACATTTATAATGTTAAATAATAAACTATAATTATATAAATATAATTGCTATTCTTTTAAAGAGGTCATGCACTTCCTTTGTTTTTTTATTTTGTACTGTTCTCTGAGGTCCACTTATAATGTTATCAAGATTTTTACATCAAAACATCATAATTTTGAAGTAATAGGCTATTTTATGTCCTGCTTTGACCCCCCATCAGAACACTGTTTGAAACTTACTGGATGTTTTTCTTGTACAATGGCCTCTAATATGTCAAAAGATTAAGGGAATATTGGTTTCTCAGTTCATGAACCCTTTAAACTTTCCATTCATCAACTAATCCTAATTTTTCTTTATAATTATTGCAACCTGATTTCCGGAAATGTTGGGACATTTTTTTATTTGAATAAAATGAAAACTAAAAGACTTTCAAATCACATGAGCCAATATTTTATAATACATAATACATAATACATATTTAAACTGAGAAATATTAAAAAGTTATGCACAAAATGAGCCCTTTTCAAATTTGATGCCTGTTACGGGTCTCAAAATAGTTGGGACCACGGTGTAACATCTCTTCTTTTCGAAGAAGTTTGAAGACAGCTGGGCATCGAGGTTATGAGTTTCTGGAGTTTTGGTGTTGGAATTTGGTCTCATTCTTGCCTGATATAGGTTTCCAGCTGCTGAAGAGTTTGTGGTCATCTTTGACGTATTTTTCATTTAATGATGCGACACATGTTCTCTATAGGGAAAAGATCTGGACTGCAGACAGGCTAATTCAGCACCCGGACTCTTCTACTACGAAGCCATGTTGTTTAAATAGCTGCAGTATTACATTTACATTTAGCCATTTAGCAGACAATTTTATCCAAAGCGACTTACAATTGGGGAATACATAAAGCGATTCATCTCAAAGAGGCAAACAGACAGAATAAGTGCTCGTAATACCAAGTCTCAGGCATTGTTCAAATAAATACAAGCTAGTAAGAGAAGGAATACATAAAGAGAAAGACTGTTTTTTTTAGGATGAAGTCAAGTAGTGTCGAAAGAGATGGGTTTTCAGTTCTTGCTTGAAGGTTGACAGGGATCCAGCATTCCGGATAGGGGTTGTCTTGTTGAAATTAACGGTGTAAATCGGATGGTTTGTCACGATTCGATATCGATTTTCATACCCAGTGATACGATATTTGCCGATTCCTCAATTTTTTACGATATGATTCGATTCGATACAGTAGTATATTGATCGATATATCGATATGATCATATTATATACCTATTTTAAACAACCATCTATATTTTTATTAACTCACAAATGCAACCAAAATATATAAAATGAACATAAATCTAATAATGCTGCTAGGGCTCAGTGCTAAACATCTTTTCTACAGATAACCAAATTACAAGCAATAGCAGAAAATAAATACAATAGAAGAAAGACACAAGTTGAATAAACAGTGCTTTTCAGGTTTTTCAGCTCAGTCTAAAATACATTTTCAGGTATGCTAAAGAAATGTAATAATCAAATTTAAAATAACTGCATAGTCTTCACTTTATAAATTAAATAGCCTGTGAATTTATACTTTTTGATGTTACAAAGGTTATTTAGTCAGGAGCAGTGAGCGCTTGTATTTTTCTTTGACAGCATTAGATTTATTATTAGTTTTCTTTCACTTTAAGAATGAAAGCACAGATTTAATATACTGATATACATGCCTTTTTTTCTCCACTATTTACATTAAGACATATGCTTTTCTTAACCTACTGTTTACACGGATATTAGCCAAAACATGCATTTTGATGTAGTTTTGTCTGAATTTTTTCATCCATGCTGAAAAAAGCGGAGGAGAGCTCAATTTAGTATTCGCGCAGAGTTGACGCGGCTGTGTGTGTGTGTGTGTGTGCGCACGCTTCAGTGCGCGGAAAACTTCACACAGCGCGCGACTGTTCCGCCAACAATCCTGAGCGTCTTATATGCTCGCCTTGTGCCTTTGGGCAGTCCTTATATTGAGTCCTGACACGTGAGATTGAACGAGAATATACGCGTTAGTGGTAATGCATAGACGGACATTATGTGAAAATGTGGACAGTGCCAAAATAAAGGTACCTTTTTACAAATATTGATATTTTACACGTGGCATCGATGCATCGTATCATCATACATTGTATCGATCCATATCAATGAATCGTTACACCCCTAGTTGAAATACACGTCGTCTGGAGGGGAGCATATGTTGCTCTAAAACCTTTATATACCTTTCAGCATTCACAGTGCCTTCCCAAATATGCGAGCTGCTCATACTATATGCACATACCATCAGAGATGCTGGCTTTTGAACTGAGCGCTGATAACACGCTGGAGGGTCTACCTTCTCTTTAGCCCGGACGACATGGCGTCTGTGATTTCCAACAAGAATGTCAAATTTGTACTCGTCTGACCATAGAACACTTTTCCACTTTGAAACAGTCCATTTTAAATGAGCCTTTGCCCACAGGTCACGACGGCGCTTCAGGACCATGTTCACATATGGCTTCCTTTTTGCATGATAGAGCTTTAGTTTGCATTTGCAGATGGCACGGCGGATTGTGTGTTTACAGACAGTGGTTTCTGGAAGTATTCCTGGGCCCATTTAGTAATGTCAATGACAGAATCATGCCGATGAGTGATGCAGAGTCGTCTGAGGGCCCGAAGACCACGGGCATCCAACAAAGGTGTTCCACCTTCTCCCCTTACGCACAGAGATTTCTCCAGTTTCTCTGAATCTTATGATGATGTTATGCACTGTAGATTATGAGATTTGCAAAGCCTTTGCAATTTGATGTTCAGTAACGTTGTTTTTAAAGTATTCCACAATCTTTGTACACACTCTTTCACAGATTGGAGAGCCTCTGCCCATCTTTACTTCTGAGAGACATCCCTTGCATGGCAAATCATGTTACAAACCTGATGCCAATTAACTTAATTAGTTGCTAGATGTTCTCCCATCTGAATCTTTTAAAAATGTCTGGCTTTTTAGCCCTTTGTTTCCCCGCCCCTGTGCCAACTGTTTTGAGACCTGTAGCAGGCATCAAATTCGAAATGATCAAATGACAATTGATATTGTATATGTGACTCTGGACCACAAAACCAGTCTTAAGTTGCTGAGGTATATTTGTAGCAATAGCCAAAAATACACTGTATGGGTCAAAATTATAGATTTTTATTTTATGCCAAAAATCATTAGGATATTAAATAAAGATAATGTTCCATGAATATATTTTATTAATTTCCTACCGTAAATGTCAAAACTTGATTTTTGATCTCGGCTAGATATTGTCCTGTGTTAACAAAAAACATACATTAATGAAAGTTTATTTATTCAGCTTTCAGATGATATGTAAATCTAAAGTTTGAAAAATTGACCCTTACGACTGGATTTGTAGTCCAGGGTCACATTAAAATAGAAAAATTATTTTTTTACTGTAGTAATTTACAATGTTACTGTTTTTTTACTGTATGTTTTATCAAATAAATGTAGCATAAGATATTCTTTCAAAAACAAAACACAAATATCTTAACTGTTTTGAAACATTTTTTATCTATGTGAAATGATATAATACCTTATAAATATTTCAAACTACAATTATTGCATGATTAATTCCGCAATGTGAAACCAGTTATCATAAACATGGTTATTTCACAGTTTCATTAAAAAAAAAATCGAATTTTTTGGCAACCCATTCAAAGAGATGAATTCCTGGTTCAATCATCACACTAGGAATGAAAGGGTCAACCTTAGTGCATTGTAGGTAACAATACTCAGTGCTGTGTGCTTTGGATGCACACCACATATGTTACCTAATGGTATCTAGATATTCCATGCATACAGCAAATTTTCATAATGTACACATTAAACATACTGCAAAAATAATATCAGTCAAATGGTAGTACTAAATAGCCTTTTCATTTGCATGATGCTTTGTGTCTTGTTTCATTTGTAGTCATACCAGTCAGACAGCATTGTCATGTAACCTTACAATCTCTTTCATTCATTTGGCAGCCACCTCAAAAGGCATGTCTGAAGCAGACTCTGTGTTAGTGGCTCAGAACGGCACTGCTATTACCAAGAAGCTGCCCATCTCTCTGCCTGAACTAGAGTACAAGGAGAAGGGCAAAGACGGGGGAAAAGACAAAAAACAACAACAGCAGCAGCACAGCATAGGAATAAACAACAACATCCTACAGACTGTGGATGCTAAACTACAGGACATTGAGTATATGGAGAACCACATAAACGCTAAGAGACTCAACAACGAACTCGGTGGCAGCGCTGAGAACCTGTTCCTGAAAGAGGAAGTGGGCGGTGGAGGAGGAAGCTCTGCCACCTCTAAACATAACAAAAACTCCCCCCATAGCCACAACTCCTCTAATGGCAGCGTACCATCCTCATCCAGTAGGAGTGAAAAGAAACCAAAGTGTGCAGGAAAGAACCTTGCACCTCTCAGAGATCTGATGGAGAACTGTATACCTAACAATCAGCTCAGTAAGCCAGATGCATTAGTGCGGTAAGAGTCCTAACTGTGGTCTGATGCAGCAGTTGGAGTGCGTTCGTCCTGTTCATTCTCTTTTTCTCTGTCTGACAGGCTTGAGCAGGACATAAAGAAGCTGAAGGCTGATCTGCAGGCGAGCAGACAGGTGGAGCAAGACCTGCGCAGTCAGATCAGCTCTCTGAGCAGTGCCGAGAGGAGCATGCGCTCTGAGCTCGGCCAACTCCGCCAGGAAAATGAGTTGCTGCAGAACAAGTGAGAAATCAGCTGCTTAAAACCCATTCAAGATGATTACCAGTATATGCCAAAACACATTTTACATGGGGCTTTGACTCTGATTAATTGGGAAACACTTGACAGGTGGTGTTTTTCATTGAGGGTGAATATTAATGTCAGTTATTTGAAAATGTAAGACTGAAAATTCATCATTGATATGATAAATTATTGTGATGGACAATACTTTAAAAGTGCATAAAGGTGATTCAACTAAAAATACACTGTGAAAAATGTAAGTGGTTATTTAGACCATTGTTATTATTGTTAACTATAATTTAATATATTTTTTTGTTAATTGAAATAAAACTTAAAATATAAATATTAGATGCAAAATTGTTTTAATAAAAAAATGTATTTGGGGAAAATAATATAATAGGTTTGCTAAATAATGATGTGTATATTTCACAGATTCAGTGTTAATTTTGGCAGGCATTTTTTATTTAGTCTTAGTCTTTATCTTGAGACGAAAATGCTTAATAGTAGAGATGCACCGATTGACCGGCCAGTGATCGAATCTGGCGATTTTTCACGTGACTAGCTCGGATCGGTGACCGGCCGGTCAGTCTCACGTCTTGCCAATTCCAAGCCGATCATTTTATTGCCAGCGGCGCAGGCAATGACGTCACAGCCACACACACACTCACAGTCACGTAAACACGAATTATTCAAATTTTAAATGCATTCGGTGTAAACAACTGATAATGTATTTATATCATGCCAGATGAGGCTTGCACACCCTGAGCGAGTGTGTGAGAGAGACAGCACACACAAAGTAATTTATAGCTGCATATTGCGGTAGAAAAAATAAAATGTATTTACAAAATATGATTTCGATAAGCAACATTATACGGGCATGATGTTTCCCCGAATATCAATACGATTGCAATGTGACACTGATTAAATACAATAGTATTTCAATAAACAAAAAGTTAAAATTAAGTGACTTAGATTTTAGACAAAATATTGACTGTTTTTGCTAAATTTCGCTGACGAAAATAGTTCCGATCAAAGCCACAGCATAACACTTGTGTGTCTCCGAACAACACAGCGGCGTTACTGAATGAATCGACGTGTTTGAATGAATTGAGTGAGTCATTCAGTGGCCCATTCATAAGGACAGTCACTTGTCTCGTTTCTGAATGAATCAGCCGTTTGAATCTGTTGAATTAATTAATAAATTACTCACTCATTAAAACAGACACTTGCCGCCACCTTCTGGTGGTTTGGTCATATTTAAAGGGGGTCATATGATGCGATTTCAAGTTTTGCGTTCTCTTTGGAGTGTTACAAGCTGATTGGGCATAGATAAGATCCCTGAAATTGCAAGGTCTATAGTCCCAAAACCAAAGAGATATTCTTTATCAAAGTTAAAACTCTGCCATGCCCCCCCTAAAATGGCTCATTCAAACACGCCCCCACATGTCTATGTCACGGTGTGGAACTATTTGCATAAGGCGTGGTTTCAGTAGCCGCAGTAGTGTTGATGCAGCCGTGTCAAGGGTGAGATGTGTGTTTCTAGGCGAAAGCAAAAGCACTTTATTAGTTGTGAAAAGCATTTTATGGACAACAGCTTCGTGAACCTAGGAGAGGAGTTAATTCGGACTTTGCTATGACAATCTGGCGCTTCTGAATCAGCGACTGCAAGTATGTTTTGTTATTAGTTTAAGTATTTGCTATCGACTGTTCAAATGCAGAGTTTTGCGTGCCGTAGCTTCTTATGGTCTTGTGGAAATGCCCATTTATTTATCTACCTACAGTTGTTTAAGCCAGTGTTGATTATGTGTGTTTCTGTACTAGGCTTCATAATGCTGTGCAGGCCAAGCAGAAGGACAAGCAAATGATTGTGCAGCTAGAGAAGCGACTCAAGGCAGAGCAGGAAGCACGAGCCACGGTGGAAAAGCAGCTTGCAGAAGAGAAGAAAAGAAAGAAGATGGAAGAGGCCACAGCTGCACGTGCTGTTGCTCTGGCAGCTGCCTCCAGGTGAGACTTCACCCAAAAATATTGTTTCAACCATAATATCCTGTGTAGTAGTCTTTAAAAGGTAATATGGTGCTGTGTGTTTATGCATCTGGTTTTTGTTATGTCTGTATGCTGGTGGGCCTGACTCTCGTCTCCCTTCACAGAGGAGAGTGCACAGACTCATTGAGGAGTCGCATACGTGAGCTGGAGTTGGAGTGCAAGAAGCTCATGTATGACATGAAGCTGAAGGAGGAACAAATCAGAGAGCTTGAGCTCAAAGCGCTAGTAAGCCAGAACCCCTGCTGACATGCTGCTTTAATATGCTTTCCCAAGAGCAATATTTAGAATAAAGTATTCTTTAAGACCTTTGTGGAGCACATTGTGCTTCAGAATAACAAAAAAAGTTGGTGTGTGATTTTGTAGGAGAACATTATAAACATTTAAAATCAACATGAATTCAGAATACATTTTCTTTTACTTCAGTGCCCATTTATCCAAAGAAATAATGTTTGTCTTTGTAATTTTTCATCAAATATACACTTGTTCCACCGCTGGACCAACTTTCTTTTTCAGCTAATGTTGTCTTGGCCATGAAGGCTTCGGGTTAATATTAACTCAATTACCAAATAACTATTTAACTTATTTAGTGATGCAAAAAATATTGTCATGAAAATACACCAGGATCAAAAAAACAAATAAGATCTGCACACGAGAAACATGCCAAAAAGTTAATATTAATGTATTATGCAGAGGCCACAAGCATACACCTGTGCCCATTTACTGTAATCATTACAGTATACCGGACATTGATTTGTGAAACACCATGTGGATCCAAAAATACATATATATTATAACTGTACCCATAGTAAATTCAAAGCAAACAACATATTATAAATATTCACAAATATCATGCTTCAATATCATACAAAATACTATGCAATGTGAGTACAAATATCACATGATTGAAGAAAATAAATTATTAAATAGTAAAGTTATTCTATAATGCATCTTTATCGATATACAATTTAACAAATATAGATTAAAAAAAGAGTATCAATCAGCATTTACAAAAAAACTATTGAGAATTAATTTGTGAAAATATACCACCATTCAAATGTCTGGGGTCAGTAATTTAATAAATCACTTAAGCTCATCAAGGCTGCATTAATTTGATCAGAAATAACAGTAATATTGTGAAATATTACATTTAAAAAATGCTGATATATTTTATAATGTAATTTATTTCTGTCTTCAGTGTCACACGATCCTTTGGAAATCATTATAATATTGAATTATTTCTATGTATATAAAATATAATAATCTATTGCTGCTCAAGAAACATTTAATATTGTTTTGTTGAAAACAGTTCTTAATGTTTACATTTTTCAGGATTTCATGAAAGTTCAAAAGAACAGGTGTTTTTTTATTAATTTTTTATAGAAATATTTTGTTACATTATAAACGACTGTTAAGTGCGTATTAGCATTTTAATGCATCCTTGCTGAATAAATCGGCTAAAATAAAATGTACTGACCCCAAGCTTACTATAGTTGTGCAAATGGGTAATGATTTCGTGAAGTATTCTGAGCTCTCTCTCTCTCTCTCTCTCTCTTTATTTATTTATTTACTTATTTATTTAAGTGATATTTAATCTGATTTGGCCTGATTCCTGGGTCAAGGTGTTTATTACACTTTTTATATGTGTTTATTATATTACACGATTGGCTGCATATTCTGTCTGGAAGCAGCCTCATACAGTTCAGATGGATCAAATCGTATCTTAAGATTAATTTAGCTCTTTATTTATATTTCTCAAAATATTGTATTTCCCTCAGAAAAAAATATACAAAATGATGGATTCAAAATAATTTGAATGTGTTTCATATTGACTCGAACGTACCTTCAAATACCTAACTCTTTGTTTCTTTACGTGCAGGAATTGCGCAAATATAAGGAGAATGAAAAGGACACAGAGGTTCTGATGTCAGCGCTGTCGGCCATGCAGGACAAGACCCAGCACCTAGAAAACAGTCTGAGTGCTGAGACCAGAATCAAACTGGATCTCTTCTCAGCACTCGGAGATGCCAAGAGACAGCTAGAAATTACTCAAGGTCTGCCCCCTTTCTGTCTTAATGTGTCTCTTAGGCTTGTCTGCTTCTGCTCACTAACCTATTCTCTCTCTGTCCCGCACACAGGTCAGATTTTGCAGAAGGAGCAGGAGATAAAAGATTTGAAACAGAAGATCGCAGAGGTCATGGCGGTCATGCCCAGCATCACCTACTCGGCAGAGACCAACAGCATGACCCCACATTACTCCTCCAAGTTCATGGACGCTAGTCTTTACAGCTTGGACCCCAATGCCTCCGTCTACCAGCCGCTCAAGAAGTGAATGTCAGATCACATCGTCCACTTTGCCCTTTTATTATTCTAAGAAGTTCAGTATGCAAACCAATAGGATGGGGTAGTATTTTTGTTTGATTTACCCCTCCTCTGTTAGTATGGCTCTTCTTTGTTGTTGATAAAATACGTGGAGGAATAGAGAGGAGAAAATTAGAAAAAGGGATGTCACATTGACCAGGACTGCCCTCCTTGTGTTTAAGGTTATTTTTGAAGCTCTTACACCTCAAATATTTTCTTGGTAAGGGCACTTCAGCCTGTTGTGGTTCTTTTGTCGTCCTCCATCTGTTTTGTGAGGTATTTATGAAGATCTTTCATGATTTTATTAGCGCCTCCTCATCTTTGTGTTGAATCTAAACAGTTTTATGTCCCAGTGGCTTCTTTTACTTCCCTGGTGTAAACGTACCATCTTTAAGTTTGTTGTCTGTACAAAGAAAAGGGAAAACGTATTTGAAATGAGACTGAAGTATTTGTGATAGAAAAATATTGTGTTTGTTTCAATGGAGTGATTAAGAATGCATTTCAGTTTAAGTATGACCATAGTATTGTACATCTCTTTTTTTTTCTCGAGGGAGGTAAAAAGCTTTTCATTACAGATGTTGGATCGGAGTTGGAAATATTTTTGGTTACTCTTCGTCATTTGCTGTTTTGTAAAAGGTTGAAGACACGAAAAAACCCATGTATTTAAAAAGGGACTGATTTTCACATTGTGTTTGTTGACAAAAAATGCTGCATAAATATTCGGGAATATTGTCGTATTTTGCGGTCAATGCAAGTCCTTTTTGTTACCGGACAAAATTGAAATATAATTTAGTTGAAACCAGTTGAAAAGCTGAATATATGATGTCTTGTTTGGCAGTTATGTTACACAGTGCCTTGAAATATCTTGATTAATATAATACATGCCGTTTCACCCACCCGTAGAATCCATCTGATTGGTCAGCACACCACATGACCCATTGTTTTGTTTTTTCAGCATGGCATTTAAAATCATCTGCCCTGTTGTTGCCATGTGTTTTGTCAGTGAAGATGCAGTAACAGCAAGCCCACTCTAATCCACTAGTTATCAATGGCCTGCTGTTTCTGTCATGTCTCTAATTTACATTAACATACTCATTGCGTTTTATAATACTTGCTCAATGGTTTCATTTTGGTTAAATGTGCCAACTTTTTCTCCCTTCCACCATGTAATGTCATTGAGGATAATGCAAACCATGCATCAGTTCATAGAGACTTCATTCAGTGAGTGGGATAACACCTGGAAATCAATCCATTAATGCTTCATGACAGAGTTCTCCTTCACATTTCTTCTTCAGTGGTTTAAGGTTTGTGTCATGATGCAGGCAGAATATGCTTGTTTGGTTTAGTCCTTGTTTTACAACAGGACTTTCTTTTTTTATGTGTCTACCTTGGGGAAGTATTACTGTAGATTGCATTTGGTGTTTTTATAGTAAACTTTGTGGAGAGTAAAGAACACGTAATTTGTTTCTCATTGTTTGATTTATTGTTTGAAGAACAAAGCTAAATATTGAAGTTGTGTGTGTGTAAATTACATCATTACTGTACCAGTTAGGGAAATTTTCACTTAATTCAAATGCGATTGAGACTGAATAGTTTACAATTAAATTAACAAGGGGACAAAATAATATTTTTTACTCCTTTCAGTGTAATTTTGCCTTCCAAATACGTAATGGGTCATAACTTATATATTTACTTATTTGTATCATTGTTGCACATTTGCCAATGTTATGAATGTTTACAGCAGTCAAATAATTCAGTGTTAATGTGAGATTTAATTGGCTACAAATCTGGTCATTTGTACTTGTGAAAAGACTGCAGGGCTATTATCACAAAATAAAACAATACAATAAATAAAATGTAAAATACAATTACCTGCATTAGAATGTTTTTCAGCTAGTTGTTGTGACAGCATTTCATGTTTGTTTAATTTATTTTGAAGGACTAAAATAACTCAAATTGAAATGTAATGATAAACTATATCGACATAAACATAGACAAACCAACAAAGTTTATAAAAATAACTACAATTTCAAAACACAGAATATTAAAATAAAATGTAATTTGAAATACAACTCTGATCTGCCTTAGGAAAAAATTAGCAGATTTTTTATATTATTATTAATACAATTATTATTGTATAGTATTCTGTGTATACAATTATTATACCACCCCATCTCCCCCCTTCTTATATCAGAAATACCTTACCTTATGTATTGAGGGGCCTATTAATTGTGTTGTGTAATTATAGCCAAAGTGCAACATAGTTAACTTGATTTGATTTCATCAAAACAGACCTTAATTTCAACGGAGGACAATTTGTATAGCCACGTGAGGGCGACAAAGATGAGATCAGTAGATTCCACTATGCTGTCACTTGTTTGTCGTGTCGTTCTATTCTGGGAATCACGGACTGTGTTCTAAACCTTATGAATGTTGACACGTCGGGCATTACAGAGAGGAATGGACACATTACGGCGCTCACGCCAGGTTACAAACCCGCTGTCTGCTAAGCTGTTTGATATTCGCGCACAGCCATTTCAAAAAGCACACATCTCGTGACGGGGCATCTAATGGGTTGTTCAACGCCGTTGCCATGGAAACAGAATACTTGCGTCGCGTAACTCGAACGTCATTTTGATTGACGGATGAAACACCGCCCAGGAGACGCGGAGATTTAAGAGTTTTCCACAGATGTCTGCATCGACACGGCGACAACAAAGTTGAGAGGGAGAAGACGTAGTTCATTGCCAATAGCAGCATCTGAAGACGCTTCTCCGTTTAGAATCCTTGCCATGGATGTGCTCAAATCAGCCAGAAGGGCTTTTATTCGCAGTCCCAGCCTGACCAAACAGTCCTGGAGCTCAGGCAAACACCAAAGTGAGTAACGTTATTCGTGTCAACAGCGAGATGTTGTTAGCATTTGAACTTGTTTGTCAGAAGTGTTAACGTTAATCATGTTTGGTAATAACTTACACCCAAAATATGTGGTTTTCCTAATAGTTATGAAGCTTAGTTTGTGGGTAAACTGTTTTTAAATTGCTCGATTTAAAAATATTCTCTGAAAACGTGATTAATGAAAGGCTAGATAAGCATTTAAGTTAACGTAACGTTACATCTATCGACGAGATTCACAACTTTCATACGAAACTACATGTTTTAGGGTTCATCATTGATGGTTGGCTGGGTCTCAACCTGTTGAGCTAACTTACCTATCTAGACAACAGTAATGCTCATAAACGTTTATGTTTTGAGAAATGGCTTTGCTGGAGAATGTCACCAACACTAGCATGCTTTTCATTAGCCCTCAAAAACCCAGACATTTTATTTTAGCTGATCACTTTTGTTTTAAGCGCGAGTTTTGTGAGAGGAAAAAAAGTCGCAAAATGTTTCCTGGGTTGCCGATTCATCACTTCAATAATTTATAAATCTTGCACTTTTGCCAATGTTAGGAATGTTTACAGCAGTAAAACAATTCAATTTCACAATGAGATTTAACTGGCTACAAATCTGGCCACAAGACTGCAGGGCTATTATCACAAAATAAAACAATAAATTGTGTGTGTTTGTGTGTGTAAAATATAAAAATATTGCAATAGAATGATGAGAATTTGTTTCATTACTTACAATTTAATAAATTATTAATATATTGTGGCAGCATTTTTGTTTAGTTTAAGTTGAAGGACTAAAATAACTAAAACCAAATAAACTGAAAACTAAAATGTTATAACAAGCTATATAGACAAAAATTGCTAAATATTTCCAGGGTTTCACCACTGTAATAATTCACTGCAAGTACATACTTTCTTGGTCTAGGAGGCTGGAATGTGGACATGTTCATCTCAGAGCTGCTCTGTGAAGATCCTGAGTTATTTCTACACCTCACTGACCTCCTGTAATATATATTCTGGAAAAGCACATGCAGAGGCTCACAGTGAAGTGGCTTTAACCTTTATAAATCTTCCAGAGAGATAACTGAAATTGCAATATGTTCTGTATGTCTGAAGGCTCCTATGACTCAACTTTTAGGAGGATGCATCCAACATATTTAGCTGTGCAGTGTGACTTGTGTGAATAATAAATGTAATTTTGTCTCAAATTGACTGTACTGCATCAGCGCATTATGGGCAAGTGTGCTGACGTATAGTGTCTTTGCTTAATTACTCAGGAATCCCAAGTTCGAATCCCAGCTCGGATCTTTTCCGATCCCGTCCGCTCTCTCTCTCTCTCCCACTTTGCTTTCTGTCTACTCTACACTATCCTATCATAATGAAAAAAATTACATGACTGCTTTAGTTTGGTATTGGAGTAAAAAAAAAAACAATTGAGAGACATTTTATTTGTAAAAAAAATACAGTAAAACAAAAAATAACTGTTTGAAGAAAAAAGCTTTATTCCTTTCATGCATCAGCATCATTACTCTAGTATTCAGTGTCACATGACCCTTCAGAAGTCATTATTCGGTGGGACCAAGTCATTGTTTTGCAAGTCACAAGTAAGTCTCAAGTCTTTTCAGGGCTCTAGAGTGCGACCAATTTGGTCGCACGTGCGACCTAATTTCTCAAGGGTGCGACTAAAAAAAAACGTTGGTCGCACTGGTGCGTCCAGCCATTTGCAAAAAAAAAAAAAGTCTCTGCTGTTCGCCAACAGACACGTTAGGCTCATAGCGTGGTCTAAACCAATCAGAGATAGTGAAGTGCGGACCCCCCTTCTGATTGGCCGTGGTCCAGATATTCCTGTATGTGTGTGTGCGTTTGAAGATGCGTGTGCTGCTGCAGTCAGAGAGAGAGGTGAGTAGTAGAGATGCGCGCAGCTCTTTCTCTGAATTTGATCTGTTCAGTGAGCGTCTGACAGTCACTCCAGGATTCTGCGATCGCTGAATTTATCGCAAAATCAAGCAATCTCCGCTATTTTCCAAATTGCCGCAGATTTTGCACTTAGACGCGTCTTTTGACGTCATCGCAATGCGCTTTCAGTCAAAGAAAGGTTGTTTCTCGGTTCAAAAAATGGAATGAACAGCTTTGCGTTCTCTTCATGCCCGATTTACAAGAGCTGCATCTGACAAACGAACCGAAAGCGGAACAAATCCGCGCTACTCGTTTGGGCTACAGACCGTTTATCTGCTCGGACCGGAACCGCGGGCTGCTCTCGATCACGCGACACCGTTATACACGGCGCTGGGAGATACAGTGAAGTAGTCGAATTCACCGCGGAATCAATAACATCTCTGTCAAATCTTGTGAGAAGCATTCAAATTCGCCACAGAATTATGTTAAGACATCGAAATAAACTCCACTGATGTGGAAACCAGGAGAAACATTGTTCAATAAACACATCACCACCATTCACCATGGATTTAACATAACTAACGTTACAGGAACAAGGTCTAATGTCTTAAAATGTTTTTAAATGCTTCACACAACTTTTCCCACCACTTCAAACTTTAAGTAGGCTATTACCGAATTTTTAAGTTATTTTTAATGTGATGACATTATTTGTTCATCCTTCATAGGTTACCCCATTTATAAAACTAAACGTTTCATAATGTAGGAAAGCAAACACTTATTTAAAAATAAAAAAATACATTAAATTACCACTATTAGATGGCTGCAGAGAAGTACTTATAGGCTTATCAGCCATTTCCACTCCCTAAGATATATAATAAATCTCTATTTGACATCTGACTGGAAACATATTAGAGATGTATTGCAGATGAGCAAACACTCTTAAAAATACCTCTTGAATATGTAAATGCAGACATCAGATAGACATCTCTAAGATGCACATGTGTGATCAGGGTGAGTGCTTTACTGTCAGGTGCTGGTGCCACCTTCTGTAGAACTTAAAGGCACTGGTGCTGGTGTCCTTAAATGCTAGTCTGGAGCCCTACAATGGTTCTCGAAGTCAGAAAAGTCATAACAATATTAGAAGAATGTTGTCTGTGGTATATTTTGAAGGATATAGGTTTAAGGAGGGTTTGAGAAGCACAGCACTAGAGCATCCCTTCATTCAGACACAGTGGAAGATCTGATCAGAAACTGTGTAGAGGGGTCAAGTCTGGAAGATGTTGATGCTAGAGAGAGTGTGGCAGCTGGTTTAGCTGAGGCCAAAGATCAAGAAGGATAAACTACAGGAGTTGGCCATCCGAGGGGCATGTGACTGTAATGGAGGATAGTCCATAAGACATTGAGCCATGAGGTGTTCAGTTTGAAGCCCTTTAAAACACTTAATTTAGATTTTATTTTTATTTCATTTATCTTGAGATGTTTTTAAGTTATTAGCTCAGTGAAGCACTTTAAGCACCATCGCTTTTTCAGTAAGTTACCTTTCTTGTAGAATTGTGCTTCAAATAAAGAACGTTATGTTGACCACATTGTTAGTTAATCGTTTACTAGTCAATATTGCCTATATGAAAATTTGGGTGCACCTAACTTTTGTGCTGGTGCACCTAAGAAAAAAAGTTAGGCGCACCAGTGCACCCAGTGCAAAAAGTTAGTCTAGAGCCCTGCTTTTCATTCAAGTCTCGAGTCAATACATAGAAGTCCCAAGTCAAGTCCAGAGTTGCATATTTTTTTTTTCTTCATGTTGGTTGCACATTACTATGATTTGGTGGATCCCCCAAGTATTACTATTTTTATTAATATCATTATTTACGGTTAGGAAAGCAAAATGAATAGACTTGTGAACTTTCAAATTGGTGGCTCAATAATAATTTGCCTTGTTATAGTTCAAAATTACTTGACTTCCTCTTGTATGTCATTCAAAAAAATGTATGTTTAATGAACCTACAATATTGTGTGTTGTCAGGGCCGTTTCTAGCCATTTTGACGCCCTAGGAGAAATCCCTATGTCCGACAACCCCCATCCCAATTCCACACCCAAACAAGATCTTTAAGAATGCATACAAAATAACAAAACAGATTATGTAAACACTCAAATCTTAAATAACAACATTGAAACATTTACAAATTATATATTATACACTATATTGCCAAAAGTATTGGGTCACCTCCTTACTACATACATTGTGTAAATGAATTAGTCTTCACTATGTTAATTATATATCTATCTATCTATGATAGATATAATTAACACATGTATTATGTAGATTATATTCATATTATAAATATATCATTATTTTTTTTTTTTTATTCTCATTAAAGTTACAAAAGTGATTTAGTCAAGAGCAGTGATAGACTTTTTATTTCGTCCATCCGATATATATCGTCATATCGCACAGCCCTAGTGTGTATATGTATGTGTAAAAAATAAAGAGTAAAATGTGCAATACTGTGGACTTAATAAATAATAATATAAGCAGGGATGTGCAAGAGGAATGTGCCAATAGGTTGTACCGGGTATATATACATAGCAGCAATGCGGATGATGGAGAATAGTGAATGTTTTACAGTTTATTAAATCGAGTCATGTAAATGTTATTAGACCGAGTTTGAGTTTAGGAGCCTGATGGCCTGAGGGAAGAAGCTCCTCCTAAGTCTCTCAGTTTTTGCCATCATGCTCCTGAAGCGCTTGCCAGATGGCAGTAAAAAGAAAAGACGGTTACCGGTGTGATTTGTGTTCTTGATGATTTTAGCAGCTCTGCTTTTGCAGCGTTTGAGGTAGATGTCCTGCAGAGAGGGGAGAGCAGACCCTCAGATGCACTCAGCTAAGCGCACAACTCTCTGCAGAGCTTTGCAATCCTGATTTGAGACATTTCCATACCACACTGAGATGCCACACAGTATCTCACACGGTATTCCATACCACACCACAATGGCATACAGGCATTGTCAGAATGACAGTACTCTAGCCCAATGATGTTGGGAGATCCAGTGGGGGTGGCAATCATATGTCAGGGTGTCCGTGCCACTCTTGATTACAACCCTGTTAAAATGTAGTGGCAGTATGTGCGCTCATTGGCGCCTTGTAGCTGGTGCCCCTCTAGGCGACCGCCTAGCTTGCCTATGCCTAGAAACGGTACTGTGTTATAACCATAATATAAGTAAAACATTTAAATCTTACATGTGAGTGTACACATCATTATCATAATTCTTTTTAAGTGTTTATATATTTGGTTATACCACATAACTTTGATTTAAGTGATAAAAGTTTTTCAGATATTAATATTTTTACAGTTTTCTTAATGTATTTCTAATTAATTTAAATGAAAAAAAAGAATTTTAAATTACTTGTTATTGGCCCAATACTATTAAAAAATGAACACAAGTGACTATATTGAGCAAAGATAGCAAAATGAAATAGGCTTGTCAAATTGTAAACAGGAGGTTTGATAACAATTCACCTTGTTATAGCTCATCATTATGTTCCTTCCTCTTAGAATCTCATTCAGCTATCTCCTATGATCACTTATCAGAGTGATCAGAAATGTCCTTCTTGCTGCTCCAAAGTCATGTGTCTGATCAGAGAAAGTGCATAGCTTGCAGCAAACATGGCTGCATTGTAATGAAGAGAGAGTTTTTATGGTGAGATTTATCGGCTGCGCCTCTGGATCTTTGGTGTGTTTTTGCCCTGCACATACTAAAGAGTACAGCAGTCTGACGCAGAGAGCCAGGGAGACGTCCAGCAGCAGCTGTTGGGCCTTTTCCAGGCAGTCCATTTGATAAAAGCATTCGATATTCACCTCTTATGTTTCATGAGGAGTTGTGTGGAAGTAGAAGCACGAGATGAGACTTACTAGGGAGACCTGGATTTTAATATTTTTTTCATGAAGATTTGTTCACAAAGCTATAGTTTCCCCAAACAAATCATGGTCAATTTAGTAGTTGTTTGTAATTCACACATAAATCTTTCATATCAAGTTTTATCATTAACATGACAGCATCATTTGCGTCATCTACTTTTATCTGCATTTGTCTCGAAGAAAGAATTAATTCCTGTTTCCGAGAGTGCTGTTTATTTTTCAGAATGGAAAAATAAACAGCAAAGGACTTTTTTTTTCTCCCTCTATATGGCTAAGACTGAAATAATTCCTAAAATGCCATGAAAACAATAATAATATTCACCATTTTGCACCATAATCATATCTGGCCCAAAAGCCAGTTGAGTTTCGATTTTGGAGCTTGAAGACCGGTGGTGGTTTGGGTTACTTCACCATTGGATGGTTCTTCAGGGACATGGTTAAGACAAAGTAGTGCTTCCCCCTGTGATTAAGGGCCCTTGGGTGTGTCACTAATCAGTATGTCAGTAGAGCTGTATTATTACACCCTTCTGCATGTCTGAATTGTCCTGGTTTATGCTGGGGTTGTGGAGCATCATCAATAATTTCAGCATAAGTTATTTCAGGAGCTGCGGGAAAGATAATGATATAGACCTGCAGCTTCCTAAAGTGATTTAAGGACACAAGAAGTCAATCATCATAATTTCAGTTTATTTGTAATGATTTGACCGTCTTTGGTATGACTGGTTTTGTTTATGCCACACTAGAGCCACAACACTTCTAAAACAATGATTCACTGTTTCCTGTGACTATGATTCCTGTAAATATGTATGATTCATTGAACAGCTGGTACAGTAGCTTTAATGGTTAATCATTTGAGAGGTTTCTGGGATTCTAGCAGATGAGGGGCTTTTTCGGACTAAATTAAATGAGATACAAGATTGCCTTTTCCTTGTATATGACTTCAAAATAGTGAAGTTGACATCATATTGCTTCATTTTAACTTATGGCACTGGTGAATGGCAAGAAAATAACAAGAAATAATTTTTTCACCCATTTGTTTGTATAATATAGCATTTATTTGGAATGTATACTTTAATGGCATATCTGGGTCATTATCATGAATTATGATCATATAGAACAATTAACACAATACGGATGTACTTTGACTTAACAAGCCATTGAGGTCATACAGAAATATTTAACACAAAAGGGTGTATTTATTATTCACTATAGCTGTTTAACACATCTGACTAAATGGAAAAATGTTTGTTTTGGATTGGTTCCTTTGTGTTGTTATTCCCAGAATTTGTCTGTGAGGGTTTTCTGAATTTAATTCTAAATGCTATAGCTCCACTGCCAAAAACAGTCAGGTGTCTGCAGCCAAACATGTGAGTCTCAACAGAAATAATGAGAGCGTTTATTTGTGTGCATTTTAGTTAATGGATAGCTGAAAGAGCTTAATGTGTTGTAATCAGATTGGGAAATTATGAAGATTGTGAAAGCAGAAGTGTTGGAGGTTTTCTAATCACATTTGCATTTTCTATAATTGACACATTCCTGGCATCAACATTACAAGTAATACTTTCTCACAACTGTTAACAGTGTATTCAAAACACATGATAATACAATACATGCGTGTTAATAGTCAGCCTTACCAAATTATTCTTCCCAATGATGTGCAGTATGGGTTTGAGCAAGACTGTAGTGACAATTTAGGATCTTAAAAAGACAAAAGACAATTTAGGATATTAGAAATTGGAGAAAAATTATACCAGAAAGATGCATTTAATTGCTTGAACTGTCATCTCTTACAGCTGCTCCAGACCTTTTGACTGTCTTTCTGTTTTCAGTCAGCCCTGGAAATAAGGATTTACAGAGACATCCAAAATGTTATTGGCCTGGAAAATTTGAGTCTTTATAGCAGAGGCTGATTCCAATAAATATTTGCTCGTGCAGTGTTTTTTTTCTTTCAATATTCCGTAACTGTTCATGACCTCTCCAGCACAGGGCTTTGGTATGTACTTGGAAGCTGTTTGTCTGTGCTGACTTGGTTTAACCCACATGTGTGAATGTTTTTGTAGCTGTTTAGTGTTGCCTCATTAACTCTTCATTCTTTCGTCTTTGCTTCAGAGCTCTCTGAGAACTGGACTGACACGAAAGAGACTATTCTGGAGGGAATGACCTTTAACGTTAGGTATCTGGGCATGACTCTGGTGGACCAACCGAAAGGCGAGGAGCTCTCAGCCGCTGCCGTCAAGAGGATTGTTGCCACAGTGAGTTTGGTCATTTGACATATGTCTTGGATTAGGGCTGGACGATAATAACAATAATTATCACATTGTAATTGTCCTTGGTGAAACAATAGCACGAGTTCAATATGACAATATAAAGTTTATGTACCAAAAGTGGAATGAAATGGCATGACTCAATTGAACCATGCCACACAGACTGTTTATCCACTTTTTTTGGCTCAAAATTCAAAAGGCTTTGTAGCGTGAGCTCACTGGAGCTCGTTTATCGTTTATTCGCTGATGAGTCTCGGTCACGCGAGCACTAAACGGCACTGAGATCCAGTGTGAAGCACATGAATTCAACAAAGAACCCAAATGTGTTTAATATCTTAAACTAGTTTTACGACAGCACTGATAGAAGAAACACTGAAAAGCTTTCTGACTGTATAGTTGTGCACAATCTACAAATCGCCATTTACCATGGATTTACTGTAGTAACACTAACTGCACCATGATACTGTATCAGAAATGTGGGATATTCATATCTAATTGTATCATATTACCAAAATATTAAAGGAGTAATGGAATACAGTATTTTTTGTGATTTAAGCTATAGTGTTTGTGCATTTTTAGCAAATGTATTTGCACTACTGTTTTTCATAAGAATACCTAGAAACCATGTATTTACATTATTGTTATTTTTTAACTGATATATTAAGGTGAAATGTGTGGGTTTTAAGTGTGGTTATCATGATCTACATGTATGTTACTATGGAAGACCAATGGTAAATTGTTACACAATTCAAACAGAATAATGAAATATCACAATCTAAAAACTGATGTTACTGTTGTTTTTTTATATTGATCAAATATTTGCACAAACCTGTTTCATGATTTGAAACGATATCACTTTTAATATCTTAAGATATTTAAGGAAAAGTACTGGCAAAGTCTAAAGAATTCAAATATGTGAAGTGTTTGTCATGTTTTGACCATAAAGAATCAAGAACCAAGTTCTGCATGGACAAGCACTACTATGAAAATCAATAGACAACATACAAGCAGCAATATTTAAATATTTTGTTCAATTGTTTTTGTTCTTTGCTTTGTTAATTTGCTAGGCCAAAGCCAGCGGGAAGAAATCGCCTAAAGTGGCCCTGAAAGTGTCTCCTCAGGGAATCGTCCTGTGTGACAGTGTGTCCAACCAGCTGATCGAGAACATTTCCATATACAGGTGAACTCCACACACCTCCAGCACGACTTCTCTCACTTTCACCTGCCTGTTAAACATTTACACGCTGTGCCACTGAAACACATTAGACTATAAAAGTAGTGGTCTCTATAGGCTTCCTCTTCTACAGTGGAGATGATGTATCCTTCCATCAGTGTTTCACCACACACACACTCACCTCTGAGTTTCTCACTAGGGACATGTGAAATACAGCATGCTGCAGGAGACCAGGAGTAGTTCCCATAAATCTCATCTTCACCGTTGGATGTCCACACACACACACACACACACACACACTCACTCACTCACTCCCTATATTTGTTTAAAGAAAAACAGCAGCCGTCAGTTCTTCAATGTGTAACGGCAGTACAAAAAACAGTCCTTGAAGATCCAGCACAGACAGATGCGTCTGCTCCATATCCATATCTCTGCTAAACATAATTTAATTTACTCCAAACTGACTGCAAGGCCTTAACTCTGGTCTGTTTTGTGACACTTTCCCCCAGGATATCATACTGCACAGCTGACAAGATGCGTGACAAAGTGTTTGCTTTCATCGCCCAAAACCAGCAGAATGAGACGCTGGAGTGCCACGCATTCCTCTGTGCCAAACGGAAAGTGGTGAGTGTTTGATGCCTTACTTATGAAAGCTGTGAATCTTCAGTCTCAACACAGACATCTGACTGGAGCAAAAGCAGTCAAACAAACCAGGAAGAAGGGGGACAGAATATATATATTTTTTTTTTCAGAATCGTTGACTAGCTCACTTTATGTCTGTTGAAGGACAGGCTGTTCTTCAAAGCATTCACTTCACCATCCAACAACTTGCCTGTTTAAGTCTTAGATGCTGAGGGTTAGATACAAAAGCTTTCCTAGTGAGCCGCCTACCTAGGCAACATTTGAAGGCACCATAATAAGTGCACTACTGAAGCAAAGGCTGATCAGGAAGCTGGATGAATTCAGAGATCCGTTGTTTTAACCAAGTGTAAGACGTTGCAGGTTATCTTCAGAGAATGTACTTCCAGAATGCTTGGTGTGACTAATCTGTGACTGTAAACAATCTGAAAATTGGTTTTATTCAATATTGGAATGTTTTGGAATAAAAGCAGGTCAATGTAATTATTGACTGTTAGTAAATTTAATAGTTTACCAAGTATGTGTATGCAATTTATTTTTGCTTTTTAAAATACTGAAATAGGATATTTGCTTTTGGGGTTATTTCAGATGTGTTTTTGTATATGTAAGGCAGCTCTCTGGGTTTCACAACATAGCTCTAGTTTTAATGACATTCAATGTATTTCATAATGTAATAAATTGTAAAAAAAAAATACAATATGTTAAATTATATTGAAGATATTAAGTATTATATATATATATATATATATATATATATATATATATATATATATATATATATATATATATATATATATATTATACTTAATATCTTCAATATAATTTAACATATATTTTTTTTTATTTACTTAACACCTTTTTTAATTTACTTACTTGGCTCCAGTAGTTACAGTGTGTTTTATTCTCCCTAGATTTCAGAACTGAGCTTTTGTTTTATAGATGATATATTCAATATAATAAATCAAATCTCTTATCAACCATTTATTTATGTCTGTCTGTCTGTCAGTCTCCAATAGTTACCATAAAGAAGTGTTTTATGTTGTTATTTATGCCAGATATGCTAAAATTGTGTCATACATGCTGCCCACAGAACATTCCCATGGGGGAATATATATATATATATATTTTTTTTTTTTTTATGTGTGAAATTCGGACTGCTTCTGTGCCTTTTGGTTTGATTTGTTTAGCTATGGTAGTCTAAAAAGTTTGCAAACCACTGAAGACTGATGTTGAAACGCCTTAAAAAGATTCATACATTTTGTTCTTGTGTGTCTAATGTACAGACACTACAGTCTTCCTCCTTCCTGTCTGACTGACTCGCTCTTGTCTTGTTGTGTTCTCTCAGGCCCAGGCGGTCACGCTCACAGTGGCTCAGGCCTTCAGAGTGGCCTTCGAGTTCTGGGAGGTTGCCAAAGAAGGTATAGTGTCATATTTCTCCACAGAACAATGTGGAGGTTGTATATAACTGCAGAGCATCATACTCAACAAGTGGAAAATAATGCTCTCCTGATGGGGTCTTTGAGGGCATTGAGGCTGTCGTGATTGATTATGGCAGTCGGACCATTGCTCTGTCACCTTTTCATGTTCTAGAAAAGATGGACACACAAAATTATTTTGTTTTTAGGTGTGATGAACAGAAGCCAGTTAATGCATCACAAAGAAATTCCTTGTATATCAACCAGAATACAACATAATATTAATACTTAAAGGAATTACGAATTTTCAAAATTAAAATGTACTCGCCAAGTGAATGGGTGCCATGAGAATGACAGTCCAAACAGCTGATAAAAACATCACAGCAGTCCACAAGTAACCTGCACCAATCCAGTCATTCAGTTAACATCTTAGTGACGTGAAAATCTGTATGGGTTTGTAAGAAATAAGTTGGTTATTACAATGTTTTAAACTTTAAACGGTTGCTTCTGGCTAAAATATCAGTAATCTCAACTGAATCAGATGAGAAATATGCACAATCAAGTGAAAACAGGTTATGGACTTTATGGGCTCTCATTTTGGCTAGAAGAAATGGTTTAAAGTTAAAATGCCCGAATTATGGATTTCTTGCAAACACACAGCTTTTCACTTCACATTAATTGATTGACTGGAGTTGTGTGGATTAATTCTAGATTATCGTGATGTTTTTATCAGCTTTTTGAATCAGTCATTTAGAGTAATTGACGTTTTCACTTTGGGATGAACTTTTTGTTTAGTGTTCACTGTTCAGTGAAATGTAAGCATATATTTCTGTTTTATTTTATGGTACAGCATGAATTGATTTAATGTGTTGCTCTACTTTCAGAGAGAGAGAATTGTGTGAAATGGGATTCAGCAGGAGAGACGTCCAACAGTTCACAGTCGAAGAGATCAGTCAGCCTGAACAGCCTTGAAGTAGGAGGTAAAAAAAATCCTCAAACTCGCTGTGCCATCTATTCTATTCTTTGTGTGTGTGAGATCTATCCCTTCAGCACTTTGACATTAACGGGCTGTGTATCTATTCTAGCTGTAGCTACAGAGAACCTGTTAGACATTGATGAATACTCATCTGCTGTGGAAATTGTGGACAATCCTACCGAACCAAACAACAACAGCACCACCCTATGGGTAAGATCTTGTCCTTGTACACTGGCTTTTCTCTTAAATGACTCTCAGGGAGGATTCTACATGAGTGATTGCTGACCATTAACTTGGCTTGTCTTGTTAAAATTCAACTACCATTTTGTTCCTCTTTTCAGGAGATGGATGATGTTCTGGAAGAGGCTTTTTCAAGGTACGAGGCACCCAAAGCTATTCTTATCTCCCCGCACAAGGTTCTGTCTTGTCTAAATCTCCTTTCTATCTCTCTTCAATGAGTCGGAGGAAGGGCAAATCCTTGAAGTGAGCTGCATGTATAAAAAAACTTGCTGATAACCTCTCGCACATCAAGTCGATCTCAGACTACAATCTTTCTGTGTTTGTTCTCAAAGATTGTTGGAGCTGTTTGAAATATTTATTTTAATTAGCTCCGCATACTTCTTGGCCTTTGATTAAACATCCGGAGCAATTGAGCAAAGGCATTTTTCCCATACCGAGGTCTCATGAGACAGATTTTCTGATTATATTTGTTTGTTCTCAACAGAGCCAAGCTAGAGCTTTACTTAACAGTAGTTTGCCAGGGTATAATTCACCCTGCAAATGTAGATTTGGCCTTCAATTATTTATTTTTGATGGCATAAAGGGGACGAACCTGACCAGAATATTTGTGCTTTTATGAGTACAAATGTTTTCAATTTTATTTAATAAAATCCACCAAACAAGCTGAACATGGAATGCTTGGAAATGTTTCCTCAAAAAGCTTTTATTTTTTTTCTTTCCTGTCAACTGCTGGTTTTCAGACTTATAATGGATGCAATTGATAATGTAAATAAGAAAATTAAATGTGTATAATAATTTTTTTTTATTATTAATGAAAAAACTGTAGAAAATGAAAACTGAGAAAAATACAAATGACCAAATGAATTACAATAAGAAAAAATTTGATTTCTTAAAGTGTAAACAAAACGTGTGTTTATATATATATATGGTTCATTGATTAAATCTGAGCCAAAGAAATCTAAGCTTTTTATTTACTGGATGCAGTTTGTTACTTATTTGGTCATTTATTGCTTAATATTTCCTTACATAAGTCTTGCATCAGAGGAACCATGTGTTGACTGAGGGATATTTATCAGATTAATTATAGATGGTGCAGACTTATTGAGCAGAAACCTCTTCATTTGGGCTGAAGCAGCTAATACCACATTTAACCTTTCATGCCTACTGGAAGATTAATATTAAAAACTGGCTGTTTCATGAATGATCACTTGTTTTAAAATGGAACCGTTTCTTAAAGGGGTACAGAAAAGCATCCTGCGGCCCTTGATTGTTGTGCTCTCTCTTTGTTCCTAGCTGCAGTTTGGATAGCTATGAGTACTCTCCAGGTAACAAGTACAGATCCAGTCCTGTACCAATCTAACCTGAGCTCAACTTCCACCCACTCCATACCCAAATCTGTGTTCCGTTTATGTACTGTCTGACAATCTGTAACATCATTCCCCCTCCCCTGTTGTCTTCTAGAACCCTGCCAACTTTCACTGATCAAACCAACCAAATTAGCATACTGGGTTGGTACTGACCCAACACACAGATCTAATTGTGAATTTGATGGCAAGGTTCTGCAAGGATCCATATTTAAATACAATGTGGTTTGTTTCCAATATCCCATCATTCTCAGTCTAGCCAGTTTGTATGTTATCTGTGTTTTCATCCTGCATTTGTTTTTTCATCCCTGAACATAACGCTTAGTTACGTGTAATATGATTGCATTGATGTACTGCATGCCTTCTAACCTAACAAATAAAACCATACCAGTTGTTAGCATAGTAAATAACATAGCTACTAGGGATGTCAATTTTCAATCGTCATTTAAATTAACGATCAATTTAATCGCTTAATCGTTATCCTTTATTCTGCGACATGCATCTATTGCAGTGGCATATATTCACCGGCTGACAGGATGTGCAAATGCCACTCAAAACGAAGCTTTCTCACCCGAATGACAAGGGTTTTAGTGTAAATAAAAGGCTAGTAGCAGGACTGTAAAATTAATAGATGCGATTATGATCATTTGATATAATGAGGGGAGCGCACCGTAGTACCGATCATTTTACTTTGTTGGCAGTTTCAGATCCTATCATGGAGACCGCTGAACATGCCTCTTTAAATGGTTTCATTGTACTCGTTGTATTTGAAAACAATTGCAAACATTGCAATTTACATTATTAGCATTGAAATAAAATGTTACCAAGCGTAACTGCAGCTCACAGTTAGAGAACCTCTTCAATCGGCGGTGCTTCGGAAAATACTGCTGCTCACATGAAACATTTGAATGGGAGTATGACACAAGTGAGGTGCAAAGCATTGGTATAGTGGGTTAACGGGCAAATGTTACATTGTGACTATGCATTGGCATTCGATAGCCTACCTGTATATTTAAAGCCATACATTTATCTGTTGGTCACGAATTTCCATGAATTTTTATAAATGTATTCTTTCTTTTCCCAAATCCTCACCATCTCATCCTTTAATTTTGCAAGTTTATTTTACTGTAGTTCACGGTTTTCGCATCTCTTGCTGTGGTAAACATGTGGGGGGGAATGAAAGATTTTGTAGCCATGAGTTAAGAATTCGTTCCTATAACTTAATTTGTCCCCTTATTTTAGTTAAATCGTGGGTTTTCTAGGGAACAAATTAATGAAACCTAGACAGTGGCCACAAAGTATTAAGTCAAATGTATAAACAAATTAAATTACGAATTATAGCCTAAGCCAATATAGCCTATATATAGACAAGTCCTGCTCGTGTCCTGCAACCATGTTGAAGCACAGAGCCCATTATGAAACCATTATATCTGGGGAAATTATAATTCAAAATGACTTAGTAATTACATTTAAATTAAAAATAAATGTATATTGTTTCTGTTTTAATGTGCTTTTAAAGTTTGGATCACATTAAAAGCTTAATTTGTAAGTTAGTGTATAATTTTCACCAAAGATCCAGCCCCGTCACTCACAGCTGTCTGCATGCGTTTTGCGCATGAGCCGCACGCACCCCAAAATTAAACTGCTTAATCGAACATCGATGGCATTAATCAATTGCATCTCTTATCGACAATCGATCGTTGATTAATCGTTGACATCCCTAATAGCTACCAAAAAAAATGAGCCTTTCAAGGAATAGTTAACCCAAAAAAATTACATTTGTTGAAAATGTACTCGCCCTCAGGCCATCCAAGATGTAGTGGAATTTGTTTCTTCATCAAAACATCTGTAGAAATGTAGCATTACATCACTTGCTTATCAATGGATCCTCTGTAGTGAATGGGTGCCATCAGAATGAAAGTCCAAACAGCTAAATAGTAATCCACAATTAATCCAAACAACTCCAGTCCAACGTCTTGTGAAGTGAGCAACGGTGTGTTTGAAATAAATCCATCAAGATGTTTGTAACTTTAAACGAGTTTTCTATCCATAATATTGCTCTGTCCATAATTACAAAAATCAGAATGAGCTTTATTGCCTGGTATGTTTACACATACGAGGAATTTTTTTCATGACCGAAGCTACCGCAGCGCAACAGAATGACCGTGACAGATCAAAAAACACAAATAATAAAAGAATAAAAATAGAACGTAAATGGGGAATAACAATATACAAATTGGCAGTTGTATGTACAGGTTTATAACAATAGACTGTTTTGTAATGTACAGGTATATTATGTGCAAATTCTAAATGTAAACTAAATATGTGTGTTAGATAAACAAGTGTATAAATAGTGAGTACCACAATTATTGTCAAGGGTTCATGAAATTGATTGCTTGAGGGAAGAAACTGTTCCTGTGTCTGGCCGTTCTGGTGCTCAGAGCTCTGTAGCGTCGACCATACGCTAACAGTCCAAAGAGGGAGTGTGCTGGGTGTGAGGGGTCCAGAGTGATTTTGCCAGCTCTTTTGCTCACTCTGGCGAAGTACAGTTCTTGGAGAGTGCGGAGGCTTGTACCAATGATTCGCTCAGCAGTTTGGACTACCCTCCGAAGTCTTCTGAGGTCAGATTTGGTCAAAGTTAGTTTGGGCAGGAGGCGGTTTGGGATGATAGTGTTGAAAGCCGAGCTGAAGTGATCAGTTCCAGTGATCTGTTAAAGATCTTTGTGAAGATGGGGGCCATCTGGTCAGCACAGGATTTCAGACAGGCTGGTGTGACACCATCTGGGCCTGTTGCTTTCTTCCTCTTCTGCTTCTGGAAGACCTGGCGCACATAGTCTTCACTAATCTGAATTGCAGGTGTGGGGGAGAGGGGGTTGCTGGAGGTGTTAATGGTTGTGTGGAGAGATGATCGGTTGCCAGTTGTTTGATTCTCCACAGTGCTGGGGGATGGTGTCTTGTTGGTGACGTCTTTCATACCTTTCCATACTGATGCGGAGTCACTGGAAGTGAACTGAACCCTTATTTTTCCAGAATAATTCCTCTTTGCCACTCTGATCTCCTTTTCCAGTGTATATTTGGCCTGTTTATACAAGACTTTGTCCCCCTTCCAGTAGGCATCATCTTTGGCCTGATGGAGCTGAGTTTTGCAGTGAACCATGGTTTGTTGTTGTAATAGGTCAAATGAATCCTGGTAGGTATGCACACATTTTCACAGAAACTGATATATGTTACTGTCTCTGTGAGCTCGTTCAGATCGTTTGCAGCAGCTTCAAAAACACTCCAATCAGTGAGGTCAAAACAAGCTTTTAAGTCTTTCTCTGCTTCATTAGTCCATCTTTTAACAGTTCTTAATACGGGTTTAGCAGATTTTAGTTTTTGCCTGTAGGTAGGTATAAGATGAACCAAACAGTGATCAGAGAGCCCCAAAGCTGCTTGTAGGATAGAGCGATGTGCATCTTTTATTGTTGTGTAACAGTGATCAATATATTACTGTCTCTGGTGGGACATGTAACGTAACATTCTTTTGTGTTTTGGCTGTTCACGGGAGAGATTTGCTTTATTAAAGTCCCCAAGAATGATTAAAACATAGTCTGGATGTTGTTGTTCTGTGATCTGATCAGCTAGTTTCTGTAAAGCTGAGCTCACGTGCGATTGCGGTGGAATGTAAACACTCACAGCAGGGGCGTAGCCATCATTTCAAAAGTTGGGGGTGAAGGATTACAAATTTTATTCTAAATGTTTAATTTAGATACACTTCCTGACTAAAGAAAGTGTCAGGAAATACAGATGTTTGAGAGCGTTTCCTGACCATTTGAGCTCGAGACAACGGTGCCTTTTGTCTCTTATGTTAATGGTAAGATCAAGGAGTCAGATTCAACCTTTGTTAGGTTTATTGGACCACGGGAAGGTTCCTGTAATTAACTAACGCCTCCCTCAGATGTTTGCTTTGTTTGATGTTTGTCTCCACCTCTAAGAATCCCTCCTCCAAAAAGACCTATAAGATACCCTGTAAAAATGACTAGATTGAGATCTTCGATGACTGCAGATAACAACACATGTCATAGAATAAAGAAATTCTGCTGACGATCGAATCCGAAGTCTCCTGGTCTTCTCTTCTGAGTTTTATACTTTAGAAGAACAGAGTTTTCAACAGATGGTGCCGTGACCCGGATAGAGTTCCAGCTTTCTCATCTTTTGGAATCCAGCGAAACTTCAAACTGAACAAGGATTCCCAGACTGAAATTTACTCTCTGGTGAGTGCTGTCTCTAATCCGAAAGAACCTAAGACCAGTACAAATTTTTGTATCCTCTGTGCCGTCAGAGAAGAGTTAACATACATCTGTAGGGTTTTGTTTAACTAAAGGTTATCCTCTGTTTTCAGACAGGGAAGAGTTTATCCTCTGTTCTTGTAGGCAGGGAAGGTTATCCTCTGTTTTCAGGCAGGGAAGGTTGGCATTACGTGCTAATTTTTGGTTTATCCTCTGTTCTTTCAGGCAGGGAAGGTTAGCATTACGTGCTAATTTTTGGTTTATCCTCTGTTCTGTTCAGGCAGGGAAGATTTAGCATTACGTGCTAATATTTGTTATCCTCTGTTTTGGCAGGGAAGAATTGGTTATCCTCTGTTCATGCAGGGAAGATTAGCGTAAAGTGCTAGTGAATTGTGTTATCCTCTGCTTTGCCAGGAAGGTTAACAATAGTTGATCTGTGTTAACAAGTGTACCCTCTGTTGATCAGAGAAGTTTTAGTGTTTTGATTGTGTGATAACAAAGAAACTCACAAAATGTTTAGAAAGAATGCTAGACTGATCCCCACAACTGAAAAAGGTGGTCTAGCGACTCCTTTGTGGTCAGATAGCGAATTCAAATCACTTTAGGAGTGCAAATGAACATAATAGTCACTGAGAAAGTTAGACAAGAACTAACTCAGAAATATGAGATCCATCCAGACAAGACTTGGTCTGTAGATGAGTGTAAAAGGTACTAGGAGCAAGAGTAAGAACAATGTGAAAGGCATTATCTGTTGTCACAGAGAATTCAGTGTAACGCTAGCGACACAACAGTCTCAGCGTATTTCAGAGCTAGAGAAACAGAACAATGAACTCCGTAGAGTATCCACTTTGACCAAGAAATTGAACCTCAAGAAAGAGGCAAAAACTGATGTGGAAGTAAGTCAGCCTGATAACATTTACCCTGATTTACAAGCATTTTGAAACAGATGTAGCTCTCCAATCAGTAACTGATGTGCCTGTAAATTCCTTCAATGTGTGTGGTGCGAGGAGGAGATCTCAGGGATTGAGGAAACTGATAGTGTTCCTCTGAATTCTTCTGTTGTGCAAATACAAACTGCTGCCAAAGCTTTAGGTCCTAAAGATATAGAGACTATCTCAAAGTTTACCAGCAGCACGCACACATTTTTCTGAATTTAGAAGAACATTGATCAGTAAATGCGTCTTTATGACATGTCGTTGACAGAAGTCACGCAGCTGATGTCACAAATACTAACTGAATCTGAATTCAACAGTTTTGAATCTGCTGTCACTTCTGAACTGCGAAATGCCAGTAAGGGTGATTTAAGAGAAGGTATTTTGAAAATCCTAAAGAATATCTTAGGACCCAAAATAGATTGGTCTAGAATTACTACCTGTGTGCAAAGGAAAGAAGAAACTGTGAGTGAATATACTGAGAGATTTTGTCAGTCAGCTGTAATCTACAGTGGAATTGTTGATGACCCTGAAAGTGTGCTGGATGACAAGGGACCCTGGTTCAGTATGGTCAGATGGCCTTGTAGCCGAATACAGAAAAGCTTTACCATTCTTAGATCTAACTTGGTCTAACAGAACTCTCAGAAGTAACCTAGACAGGTTAGCTACATGGGAAAGAGATGCTGATGTCAAGGCAAAAGTAAGAGTAGCAGCAGCTACGTTTAACACAACGAAACAAGACAATAGATGGTCTAAAAGAGAAAGCAAATGCAAATACTGTGCAAAATTAGGACATTGGGAGAAAGAGTGTAGGAAGAAGTTGCAAGATAGTAAAAGAAATGCTATGCATAATTCTGCTCCTTCTCAGCCTGCACACAACCCTGAAGTAGTTCCGCCAGTGACCACTGAAACTATAGGACAGTTAGTTCAGGCTCTTCTAAGAGCACAACAAGACCAGGAAAAAACTAATTATTGGGGCTGTGAGTAGCTACCTTTCCCTGTAATCCAACACAATGACCAAAGAATTTTTGTGAAAGGTAGCATAAAAGAGAAAGAGATTGATTTTTGCTTGATACAGGTGCAGAAATTACAGTAATTCCTACAAAATTGGCACAAGGTTTAAACATCCCATACAAGAAAACCAAACTTTGTTTAACTGGTGTAATAGGTGAAGATTCTGTTTTGTATGAAACTCCGCCCATAGAGGTACAATTTGGCCCAAAAACTCTGACTACAAAATTGCTATGCGCCCATTAAATACAGGTGCAATTTTAGGCATGGATCTTCTGAGACAAATAAATCTAACTTTAGACATGTCCTCAGAATCTACTAGCATAAAAATTTCCTCAGCACAGATTTCTACCAATAATGCAACCCCTCCCGAGTATGTTTTCTTACAGAATCATCCAATTTGGGCTAAAGACAAGGATGATTGTGGGTTGTTGACAGGTGTAGAACCAGTTAAATTGACAGGAACTCCACCTCCGGTCACCAAACAATATCCGATTAATAAGGAAGCTATACAGGAATCAAACTTATTGTAGAAAATTTGCTGACACAAGGAGTGCTAGTTAAAACCAACAGTCCATGTAATTCACCCATATGGCCCATCAAGAAATCTAATGGGACATGGAGACTGACAATAGACTACAGAGTAGCCAATAAACATATTGATAAAATCACCCCCCTAGTGGCAGATCCATCTACAATTTGTAATGGCTTACCATTAGATTGTAAGATTTTTCAGTAATTGATATGTCTAATGGATTCTTTTCTGTACCGTTGCACTCTGACAGCCAGCCATGGTTAGCTTTTACAGTTGACTATGAACAATACCAGTGGACACGATTGCCACAGGGATTTCAAAACTCCCCAACCATATATCATCAGGCTGTCAGACGGATTTGTGTGACCCAGAATGTCCGGTAAAACAGTCCACTATGATCCAATATGTTGATGATATTTTGATTGCCTCAACAGATCATGAGGTACATCAAACTGAATTGGCATCATTGTTGGACTATTTGCATAAAAAAGGACACAAATGCAGCTTTCACAAAGCTCAAGTTGCTAAAAAGCAAGTCACATTTCTGGGTCAAACAATTGGTGCAGGAAATAGATCCATTACACAGGATCGAGCGGCTTCAGTCAAAGCCATACCTCCGCCTAATACCATTAAAACACTCCGCTCATTTTTAGGAACAACAGGTTATTGTAGACCTTGGATTGAAGACTATGCCTCGATGGCTCAGCCTCTCTATGATTTGTTGAAAGGCCATGGTAAAGATTCAGATACTGTTTGTATGGAAGAACTTCATCTCAAAGCTTTTAATGATTTGAAGAGAGCACTATGTCAAGCACCAGCATTAGGAATTGCCCAATCTGATAGACCCTTTGTGCTTTATGTCCATGAACACTTAGGCTTTATGACTGCATGTCTAATGCAAGATCATGGGGCAGCTTACGCCCAATTCATTACTATTCGGTAAACTTGACATAGTCGCTCAAGGTATGGGCCCATGCCTCAGAGCAGTACAGGCAGTTCATCTAGCGCTTCAGGCTTCATCAGGAATGGTGTTAGGTCAGACTGTAAACGTAAAATGCCCTCACGCAGTGTCCGCACTAATGAATCAAGCAAAAGTCACTTCTGTCACCTCCTCCCGTTGGGGAAATTGGTTAGCAACTCTCACAGCCCCGAATATTGTTATACAGCGTGCACCAGTCACGAACCCATCCTCATGTATGATGTCTGCAATGACTGAATTTGTGTTAGAGGATGAAGGCGAAATGACTCATGATTGTGTTACGCTTACATATGCAGCGACAAGTGAAATAGCAGAAACTCCCATAGAGAACGAGAATTGGAGTTGTTTGTTGATGGTTCAGCTCAAGTTATTGAAGGTAACAGACGAGCAGGATATGCAGTAACTTCCACCACTGAAGTAGTTGCTTCAGGTCGTCTTCCAGATCATTTTTCAGCTCAAGCTGCAGAACTAGTAGCCTTAGCTAGAGCATGCACGCTAGCTTCAGGATCGGTTGCAAATATCTACACAGATTCCAGGTATGCTTTTGGGGTAATTCATGATTTTGGTGTCATTTGGCAAACCAGAAAATTTCTAACTTCTGCTGGATCCCCATTAAGCATGCTGGATTAGTGAAAGATTTAATGTTTGCCATGAAACTCCCAAAGAAATTAGCAGTGATCAAAGTGAAAGCACATCTCACAACTAATACTATGGAAGCTAAAGGTAATGCTCTTGCTGATGTAGCGGCTAAACAGGCTTGTTTCTATGCAACTGTACAAGTGTGTTCAGGTAGTACAGCACAGAAGATAATTCTACCTCCTGAATCAATCGTTGATCTGTATAAAGACGTTCCTCTATATGAAGCATGGACATGGTTAGACAAAGGAGCCACTGTGGATTCATCCGGCTGCTGGACCAAAGGGGAAAGTATGTTGCTCCCGAATCACTGTTGCCATATTTGGCTCAACAAATACACAGTTTGGGTCATAGTGGTCCAGCAACGATGAATCACAGGTTCTCAAATCAATGGTGGAATCCAAAATTCAGAAACGCAGCCACTGAAACAGTCAAGAGATGTGTTACATGTCAGAAAAATAATGATGTACCAGCAACCATTACACCAGCAGCACATACCCCAGCTCCACCAGGGCCATTTCGTCACCTGCAAGTTGATTACATATCGTTGCCCCCTTGTAAAGGAAAAACTGACGTTTTGGTAGTAATAGACAAGTTCTCAAGATGGGTAGAAGCTTATCCAACAGGGCGTGCTACAGCTGCACATACTGCTAAATGTCTTGTCACTGATTTCATTCCCAGATGGGGATTACCAGATTGCATTGACTCAGATCAAGGTACCCACTTCACAGGACAGGTAGTCAAGGAAGTGTCTAGAATGTTGAAGATTAAGTGGAACCTTCACTGCCCCTATAGGCCACAAGCATCAGGACAGGTTGAACGATCAAACAGAACAATCAAAACCAGGCTAAGCAAAATGCATCAGGAAGGAGTACCATGGGTTGAAGCACTGCCCGCAGTACTGTGTAGTATGAGAGCATCACCTAACAGATCAGTAGGACTGAGCCCTCATGAGATTATTACTGGACGCCCAATGCAGATGCCAGGTGTGATTGATCTTAGAAATGCTGATGTGCACATTGCTTCAGATGCCCTGATCGCTTACTGTGAAAACCTCACAAAGGCAGTGCAGAGTGCCAAAGAGAGAGTTGAGTCGTGTTGGCAGACTCCACCAGAAGGTGGACACACAATCGTCCCAGGTCAATGGGTCATGATAAAGACATTCAAAAACAAGCCATTAGAGCCTAAGTGGTACGGACCACATCAAGTGATGTTGATTACAGCAGCTGCAGTATTGTGTCAGGGAAGGAAAACTTGGACTCATGTGTCACATATTAAGGTTGTTCCTCCCCCTGCAGGGATAGGATAGGGCAGACACAAGAACCAGTGAGGAGCCCAGGGAAGAACCGAAAGCAACAGGCTTCGGGGGCCAACCCTGAGGTGAAGATTTCCTCATAGGCCTTTCCCCTCCATTAGTCCATCCTTTCCTCACTGTTCTTTAGGTGTCGCAGGAATTGAGAAATAGGGAAAGAAGGAACAACCATAGCAGACTATATTTTGAACAGAGGATACAACCCTAATGTTTACAGACTCTACAACAAATACTGCTCTGTGCCGTTGGTCTCTCTTGTTTGTGTTTCTCCCTCTGTGCAGATACCATTTGATGGCTGTCCTGAGATCCATATGCACCACCCTTCTCACCTGCGGATGAAGCCACAACCTCTAGAAAACAACCAGACCCATTGCCAACTATCACACAAGAAAGAAAGAAGAAAGAAGAAAAAAAATACACAACGCAGAGACTCACATACGATCTTTCAGCAAAACTAATTGCATGTTTTGTTTCTGTGTCAGCATGCAATTACATATAAGCAACACAGAACATGTACACTGTGCCTGTAACGATTACAAGTTACAAGAATTAACTTTTAAGTGTCTAAATTTGTATTTTTGTGAGAGTTATTAGAACTCTCAAAGAGGGGATTGAAGGATTACAAATTTTATTCTAAATGTTTAATTTAGATACACTTCCTGACTAAAGAAAGTGTCAGGAAATACAGATGTTTGAGAGCGTTTCCTGACCATTTGAGCTCGAGACAACGGTGCCTTTTGTCTCTTATGTTAATGGTAAGATCAAGGAGTCAGATTCAACCTTTGTTAGGTTTATTGGACCACGGGAAGGTTCCTGTAATTAACTAACGCCTCCCTCAGATGTTTGCTTTGTTTGATGTTTGTCTCCACCTCTAAGAATCCCTCCTCCAAAAAGACCTATAAGATACCCTGTAAAAATGACTAGATTGAGATCTTCGATGACTGCAGATAACAACACATGTCATAGAATAAAGAAATTCTGCTGACGATCGAATCCGAAGTCTCCTGGTCTTCTCTTCTGAGTTTTCTACTTTAGAAGAACAAAGTTTTCAACAGGGGGATGGAATATTTAGTGATATACCTGTTTTTTTTTCAGTTAACCCTTGTCTAATTGACAGGTTTTATTTTTAATCATACATTTTTGCTTAATATGCTTTATGATTATAAAACAGAACGAAAGAAAGAGAGGAGAAAGCAAGCTGTTATTCCATGCAGCTTTTTTTCTCTCCATATAATTAACACTAAAACTTGCTAATTATTCAACGAGCAATAGGCAGTCACTCAACATTGTGCAACACTATTCGGATACCACATGCCAACTTACGCTGCTTGACTTTTTCGTAAAAAAGGAGTGAAGAGTTTTTTGCCGCTTTGAACCCATCGCGGCCTCTATGAATGTTGGATACAGCGCGGGACCATGTGTGCGAGCTAGGGCGTGTCGTGACAAACTGAGTGACTGATTGCCATGGAAACGTAAACGTCCATTTTTAGACTATCTTGTCTCTTTGAATTTTAAATAATTCTGCATTTATATACATTGCTCCATTAAAACCTCAACATATCGAGAACACAACTGGGATGAATTTACTTTTTATAAAAAGTGGGGGGGACGTGTCCCCCGTGTAATCTACGCTCCTGCTCAAGAGAATGAACAAGCAAAAAACTCCTGCAGTGAGAAGAATGCAGCAGAGTTTGAAAAATCCTTATTTCTCCGGGAGAGCAGGAGGAGTTCATCCGTTTTGTTGGGTAGAGAGAGTGGAGGTTCGCTAGATGGATGCTAGGCAGCGCTGTCCAAAATCCGCGTCCTGAAACGTTTGATCAGTGCCGCTGCTCCGCCAACTACAATGTCCAGCAAAACATCAGAATAATCAAATTGTATGTATTTAACATATACATACAATAATTGATGGACTGGAGTCATGTGGATTACTGTGATGTTTGTATTAGCTCTTTGGACTCTCATTCTGACGGCACCCATTCACTGCAGATGATCCACTGGTGGTCACGTGATGTAATACTACATTTCTCCAAATTTCTTCTGATGAAGAAACAAACTCCTCTCAGCCTGAAGGTGAGTACATTTTCTGGAAATGTACATTTTTGGGGTGAAACTTTCCTTTAACTGTCCTGCGGTCTTGGTTGAGGCGTAGTGGAGACTGCGCTTTCTCTGTTGCGGCTCCTGCACACTGGAATGTATTACCGTTATCCATTAAAGTATCGTCAAGCATGGACATTTTTAAAAAGGACTTGAAGACCTATCTTTTTTTATCAAGCTTTTGGTGTTTAATTGAGTTGGATTATTGTGAAGGATGTGCTTATGTCATATTGCTATTTTATGTGTATGTATTTTTATGAACTATGGACAGCACTTTGGTCCATTCTAATGGTTTGAAAGTGCTATATAAATAAAATTGAGTTGAGTAATGAAACTTTAGACCCATACGGGCAATTCCAGCTTTACAAATGTGATGAAATAAGGCGATTTATATTTTTCCGTGGTTTGGTTAACATGTTCATGTAATTACTCGTATGTTAATCAAACCTGTGCATCTGCATCACTGAAGAGTTTCAGCTTTGTCAGTTGACATTCTTCTGTTTCTTCTCCCCGTAGACTCGCTGAGTCTCGTACTAACCCCCAGGTCCTGGACATTGGGGTGACGCCTCATTACTGGAACTCTGAGACCGATTGGGACAAGACCAGTGGAAATGCACCAAACGCCGATGAGCTCTTCAGCCTCTGAGCACAGATAGGTTTGTGTGAGGATGTAGATCCGGGAACCTCATGCAGGAGTCTTCTGCCAGTCGAGAGGGCGGCGCACTGGTCCTTCTCGTCCTGATCATCTGGTCCATTACACCAAAGCAATATCAGATGAGTCTATTTTTGCACAAAAAAAAAACTATTTAAAAAAAAAATATATATATATATATATTATATTCCGTAGTTTACATGCTTTTTTTATCAATCAATTTGTATACAGAATATATCAGAATATATGTAGATACCAGAGTCAGTATGGTTTCATGTATGTTTATCATATGAAATGTAACCTTGTGTATATTCAGGATGCACTGTAAATTTGCTTTAAGGTCTAACCATGTAGTTTGCTGCTTTGAGATTCATTTATCACCACCATAATGCTCTTTGTTAACAATCACATGAAAACCAGCGTTAAATTGACAATACAGCTTAACTTTAGCGTCTTATGAGGCCTGTGAATATTTACATGTTATTTGTTTTATCCAGACTATATTATTGCCAAAGGGGTTATTTGATATTTCTCTAAAAAATATAATAAAAGTGTGAATATAAACTAAAAATGTATCCCATTATTATTATTTTTTTTCATTTGTCGTGTGTATTTCATTATACAGTATTCAGTGATTGTATTATTATTTCATTATGTTATATTTTATTTTAAAATTGAAAATTATATTGTATTCATCTACCTTTGGAACAATGTTGGGTTGTTGGGATTCTGGAGAATGTAATTCTATGGCAGATACTTAAATTAGTATTTAGCTTTATTAACTTTATTTGAATATTTAGATTTGTATAACTTATTCATACTTGTTTGTCCTTTTCAAAACAAATGTTGCACGTTGCTACACCATACATTTACTGAAATCAAAAAGCTGCTAAAAATTAAATGTAACGTTGCATTTTAAATATTTTTTTAAATAAATGTAAAATTGTAATGTTATATTAGTATGTGTGTGTGTGTGTGTGTATATATATATATATATATATATACACAAATCTGTGTATATCCTATAAATATGGTCTTTATCCTATTTCAGGACAAATTGTTTTGATTATTATTATTTTTTTAAATTGTCACCAGGAGAGGGCAGCATTGCCTTCTAAATTCCTCTGGCTCTTCATCTCCATTTGAGTTGTTTGTGTGAAATGGTGTTTTTGTGCATTAGGTGGATTTCTTTCACTTTTTCTATAATCGTCCCAGATGACACGCATTGCACTTGACGCATGCAGAGCAGCTGCAGCAGAGTCTGTTTGAAAATACCACAGGAGAGATTGTACTTTAGTTTACTGAAGCACACATTCAGCATGAGAAATCCCTGGACTCCTCACGTATGACTGTTATTGTGGCCATGGAAGGTGATTAGTGGCAAGATCATTGGCAAGATGACCTAGGGCTGTGCAATTAATCGCATGCGATTGTCATGCGCATCTCGTCAGTGAAGCCCAGGGGCGTAGCCATCATTTCAGAAGTGAGGGGAACAGAAATGGTATATTTAATATCATATATATATATATAGATGTATGTTGCAATAATTTCACATTCAATCTCCAAATGTACAAACAACATAAAGACAGTGTATTTGTTATATTTCCTTAATGGCTTTCTTTATTGTTTATGATTGAAGGCCAGCGTCACTGATATCAATGTCTCTACAATTGTTATTCCCCTTAATATTTAAGCATTGATTGTATAGCCATTCAGCATTAGTGTAATTGAGAGCTATCAATTTCAACATATTAGACTTAACTTCTAATTTAAGTGAACGTAAAACAATCTTCACACGAACCCATAATATATTTAGCTACCTGTGCCTTTCATCAGAAATATACAGTAAATTAATATTTACCAAACACTAAATTAAATATAGATGAACCCCTTAAAGCTATAAAAGTTATTGATTTTCTCTCTTGGATTAATAGACATCACAGCAGCTGGTTATTTGCCTGCTGTTGCTTTAAAAGCTGAGTGATGCCGATCTGACACGCATCTTATTTTCTCACAACTCTCTTTACATTTTTTGACCCACTTCAGATCTTAAAGTCTCTACTATTGAGCAGACAAGTTGAATCGGGTGTTTTGGATGAGGGAGGCGAAGTTAGAGCGCGCGGACCCGTGATTGACCGAACGTGAGGTCGTATTTATTTTTAAACTTGTGAACATTTCGGACGAAAATTTCGGGCTCAAGGTCATTGCATACGGAGTTTGAAATTTTCTCCCGAAATGTTCGCACGTTGAAAAATAAATACGACCTCACCTTGTCAATCATGTTTACACACTGCCTCCGAAATTTTCGTCCGTCATAAAGAAAATTCTGATCGGGTTCGATTTCTTTTTTTGTGTTGCATTTTGAGAGGTGTTTTGACAGTTCAGAGCCACAAGGGAACGCCAAAATCCAGAATGATGATTGTCAAATTCATCCACTTCATCTCGCAGCACAAAGCACATATAGATCCTTGCACACTGAATTCACAGAAATTGGTGATCTTTTTAATATGTGGCTCTAGTATCGTTAGCAAAGCATCAAACTGAGCCGCTGACATCCTGAAGTAAACTTTGAATCCCCGTGATAATCCCGCTGCTCTTTAATAAAGAGGGGGGACTCTTTGTCCTCTATATTTTGGGACTAGGTGGACCCAATATTTACTTTATTTTTCTTTTTTTAAGCGAGAGGACAACAAAATCATCCTCATTGCTTAAAGATATTTTGTATCGTGTTATATATATATACAGGGCTCTAGAGTGCGATCAATTTGGTCGCACGTGCACCCTAATTTCTCTCGGGTGCGACTAACAAAAATCCCAGGGCGCACTGGTGCGTCCAGCCATTCGAGAAAAGAAAAAAAAAGTATCCGCGACTCAGAAACTCTATTGGCGCTTTTCCACTGCATGGTACGGTACGGTTCGGCACGGCTCGGTACGGCTCAGTTCGGGTCGGTTTGCATTTCCACCGCAGTTTAGTACCGCTAAAGAGTGGGCGGGATTATTCACGCGTCGTTATAATTGCGCCGCCTCTACTACCGTGACGTCATCGTAAACGCGCCACAAACAATCTCACAACAAAGAAAGGAGACGGAATAGTGTTCTTCACTCTCGGCATGTGGATGTTTTTAACAACAATGGAGAGGTCTATGAATGCTTGTGATTTACCCCCAGCAGCAGAGACTGTGGTGGCAGTGCCACGGGCTGTAACGTTAGATGAGGAGAGCAGGGATGTCTGTGCAGGTGTGCTGCGTTACTTGATTAGTTAACTATTCATGCAGCGTGTTCTGTAAAGTGAATTATCAATAAACTTTTGAATATTTCAAAATGTACAATGTATCCCTTGTTTTTTAATTTATGTGATGGTTTTTATAATCGCGGCATTAATCATTTGTCTTTTCAAGAGGTTCATTACGTGCTCATACAATGATACATATTTAATATAATCTGGAGGTACACTTATTCGATCAGATTGTTTTTAATTGAAGCAAAACACAGATACAGAGGTAAAAATATAAACAGAAAACATACTCTGAAAATATAGCAAGTTCAAAAGTAACGTTATATACATAAGGCTTTTTCCTTCGGCGTCGTGCCATTAAGCTCTCACTGGATCCGCTCCTCGGCTATCAACGAGAGGAACGTCTGTTCTTCCTCAACAGACAACGACACTGCTATTTTGTGGTTGATGCAAAAATGTGCGTTTGTTTAAACAGAAGTTGCGTCCGATCCTTCGCTGGCTGTGCTGGTTTAAATCTAGCGGGTAGGACTGTAGAGGAGGGTCTCCTGTCGCAAGTTCAGTGACGCAGTAATGACGATTTTCTCCGGCCATTCAGTGATCAGCAGAGTTTACACGTCACGTTTTGGTAACAGTGCGGCTCGATGGAACCTCGACTCAAGTGGTACTAAAGTATCAGGTACCAGGTACAGTACCCAGTGGAAAACCCCCCAAAAGTGAACCGTACCGTGCCGTACCATGCAGTGGAAAAGCGCCATAAGTGGTTCAACAAAAGACACCCCCGTTAGGCTTATATCGTGGTCTAAACCAATCAGAGATAGTGAAGGGCGGACCCCCTCTGATTGGCCGTGGTCCAGATATTCGGTATGTGTGTGTGGCGTTGACAAATGCGTCACGTGTGCTGCTGCAATCAGACAGAGAGAAAGAGGTGAGTAGTAGAAATGCGTGCAGTGTTGCCAACTTAGCGACATTTAGCGCCTTTGTAGACCCCATAGCAACTTTTGTTTTCCAAAAAAAGCAACTAGTGACAAATCGAGTCTCTCAGAGTGTCTCTGTGATCGCAGCAATGGCGCGAGATCGGCGCGCTTTCTCTGCATCTGCTCTGTTCAGCGCGAGAGGAGCCCGTTCAGTTAAAACAGATATTATTGCTTCTCTAAATATACATGCAAATATAGAAGAAATCACAGCACTGGAATTGTCTTGTCTTATATTGTTTCTTATTTGATTTCATCAGACAACGGCTCAATACAATTATAAATTAGTATTTTTGTGCAGACTAGCTTCTTGGAAAGGAGAGGTGGTTATGAATTCTTAAAGGGACGTGTTTCAGTCATTATTTCATATTTATCCTGTTGACTGACAACATAAACAGTCAAATATATCAAGTAAAACAGTTTTATTGAGAATTTGGCTGCATTAAAATACAGTATGAGCACAGAGAGCGATTAGACAGAACAGAACAGTTATTTTTTCTTTACTTTACTTTGTCATTTAGCAGACGCTTTTATCCAAAGCGGCTTACAAATAAGAAGTAACTAAAATTAAAAGTTAAAACTATACATAATATATACACACATTTAAGAAGATAAAGACATGAAATAAACATGACAAATGCATACAACATTTCAAAACTAAACATTTAAATGAAAATAAAGCTAAAAAATCAAAATATTAAATCAAGAAAAGGTATGAGTATAAAAATGCTTCTAACATAACACCAAAGGCCTAAGTATTCTTCTTTTTTGCATAGTAAGAATTGGTTATAAAAACTGTAAATACTTTTTTTTCATTATGTTTAGTGCAATTATTTGGTAGTCTGTGGTGGGATGGGGCGCAGGATTGTTTTATGGGTTTAAGGGGTTTGAGAAGCACTGCACTAGAGCATCCCGTTCAGACACAGTGGAAGATCTGATAAGACTCAGTGTAGAGGGTCAAGTCTGGAAGATGTTGATGCTAGAGAGAGAGTGTGGCCAGCTGGTTTAGCCGAGGCCAAAGATCAAGAAAGCTAAACTACAGGAGTTGGCCATCCGAGGGCATGTAACTGCAATGGAGGATAGTCCATAAGACATTGAGCCTTGAGATGTTCAGTTTGACGCCCTTAAAACACTTAATTTAGATTTTATTTATCTTGAGATGTTTTAAGTTTAAATCTCTGCTCAGTGAAGCACTTTAAGCACCAACACTTTTTCAGTAAGTTACCTTTCTTGTAGAATTGTGCTTCAAATAAAGAACTTTATGTTGACCAGATTGTTAGTTAGTCGTTTACTAGTCAATATTGCCTATATAAAATTTGGGTGCACCTAACTTTTGTGCCAGTGCACCTAAGAAAAAGTTAGGCGCACCAGTGCACCCAATGCAAAAAGTTAGTCTAGAGCCCTGATATATATATATATATATATATATATATATATATATATATATATATATATATATATATATATATATATATATACACATTACTGTAGGATACTGGTAGGATATATACACATTACAGAAAGTTATTTATTTATATATATATATATATATATATATAAATAAATAACTTTCTGTAATGTGTATATCCTACCAGTCAAAGTGAAATGCGCTCTCTTGTGGCCTCAAGAGAGAGAGCTTTTCACCCTAACAGAAATGATGCCTTTTAGAATCGAATACAATTAGAATATTTGATAAAAATATATTCTATATTTGATAAACTTAAACGTTTGGTTTTCTGAGCAGCGGTGGAGCTAGAGTTTCATACATGGGAGGCCAAGGCTAATTCGGGAGGTCCATAGACCATGACAGAAAATCAGTGTGTGTGTGTGTGTGTATATATATATATATATATATATATATATATATATATATATATTAGTGTTGTCACGATACTGGAATTTCTAACTTCGATACGATACCTTGAAAAATATCGATATTCGATACCATTTTCGATACCACAGAGAAAAAAAACTGCCACAACATTAAGGGGTAATATTTTTTTTTTTTTTTTGATAAATATAACAAGTCTAGAACATGACAATGAGGTATATTTTACATGAACAAAAATGTCTTGAGGTAGTGCACTTGTTCAAGGTGTAGTGTCTAGTGTAGGTTGTGAGTGTTGTTTTGTTGCAGGTCGAGTCTCATCTTCTTTCTGGTGCTACAAGAAAATGCCAAACTTTAATAAAAAAATATTTTCTTTTAGACCACACTTTTAAAATGAACTGAACTATCTAACTAATCTTAGAACTTAAGTTAATGGTAATATATATTTAACATGAATAAACAATGAAAAATAATTCAAACCATTTATTAAATCTTAGTTTTAAGTAAATTTAAACTAACATTTACTAATACATGTACTAATTAAAATCCAAAGTTCTATCTGTTAATATTTTTTCATTGGATCAGAGCGAACATGATCTGTTGTATTTTTATTACCTACAGTTATCAAAGATTAAAATATACTGTAGCAAATGCATTGCTCATCGTTCATAAATGCTGGTTAATACATAACATTATTTGATGAACAGATTTTAATGCCGGATTCACATATCACCGCAAACGTGCGTGCATCACACCCGAAAACAATGCTCACTGGATCGACATAAAGACAAATTGCAGAATTTAAGTAATCATTTTTTGAATTAAGTTAAATAAGCACAAGTTAATTTACATTTGACCACAGTTAAAGTATTTAAAGATTTACAGTTAAAGATTCCTCAGTCAGATTATATTAACTTGAAGAATTACGGTGAAAAACACTCATATCAGGTTTCATCGTGCGCACGCGGACCGGTTAACTTCCGGTCTGTGTTTGTATATCGGGCAGGTTAGTGGCGCCGGCTACAAACACAGTTCAAGTGATGCGTAATCAAGTTGGGCTCAGGTTGTTGTGCTGTGGGATGTGTTTCACATACATACATTTATTTATTTGTGGCGACCCACCAGAATATCACAACTTTTCCAAATGAGCACGTACATGCGCAGTACCGTTTGTTTATGTTGTTGCCGTTGAAACCGTCTATATTAGCGCCTTTTGTTAGCACTGCTCTGTAGCAACTCTTGCATATTGGCTTGCTTGTGTCCTTCGGCTTTGCATGTTCATTTGCTTCATATCCAAAATATTTCCAGATAGCACTCCAGCTGTGTTCTTTATCAACCAAAGCCGGTTGCGGGCGCCGCACTCGCCATATTTATATTCCCTTCACTTTTGCTATTTAACCAGAGCGAATGAGAAGAGACACGAGACAGGCACTGCGGTCACGTGGGGTGTTTGTCAACGTGCCTTTGGAGAGAAGTGAAAGTGACAGCTCGGCTAGGATCGAGTATCGATACTTGAAATTAGTATTGGTACCGTTCAGATATTTCAGTATCGATATTTATCGAAATATCGATATTTTGTAACACTAATATATATATATATATATATATATATGAGATTAGCTGGACGAGCAGCGATCACGGCTACTACCGTGATGTCTCATTCCCGCTCTCAGGGAACCGAAGTTGCGATAGTAACCTGGCTCCATTGCTGGAGATAAGCCAATGAGCGTCTAAACCCCAGGTATACTAAATTTGCATATCTTGTCATTGATAAAGTGGGCTGCGCTGAGAACAGAGCAGAACAGAAGCATTAACAGTATTGTCAGGGGCAGCATAAAACATGCACTAGGGAGGCTAAGGACTGCTTGAAAAACCTGGCGAAGGTATTCTGAGAAGACCAGCCGGCTGCTAAACATATCCTGAATAGACATACCTCTTGATTATATCCCTTGTTGAGTGGGCCCTAATGTGCAAAGGGCATTCCAATCCTTGGCTCATATAAGCAGCCTTGATAGCATCCACAATCCAGTGGGAAAGTCTCTGTTTTGACACGGCCCGGCCCGGCCCTTTGCTCAACCACCATAGCACATGGTGGTCAGATTGCCGAAAGCTGTACGAATGGTCAATGCAAATCCTTAAAGCCCTGACGGGACACACCGAAGTCTGATCATGACGCGAGGCTAATGACCCGGACGACATGGCAGACAATGAAAGTCTGTGTTCTGAAGGGGATAGATAGTGATTTAGGCACGTAGCCTGGTGTCGGCCGGAGAGTGACGGAATACAGCTGCTGTCCACAGAAAACGTGTGTAAAACCCCTATGCGCTTAGCCAGCGCGAGGGCAAGGATGAGTGCATTTTTTAGAAGTAGCTCCTTCAAATCAATGGATGTTACAGGCTCGAATGGTGGCTGTGAAAGCGCTATGAACACCATCTCTAGGCCCCAGGGCAGGACTGCAGGCAGGCGCGGGGAATGCAATCCTTTCGCTCCCTTAAAGAAACTCACCACCAGCACGTGCCTACCGATCGATTGCCCGCCCTGCGGGGAACGAAACGAGGCAACAGCTGCCACATACATACACTTTCAGTGTTGATTGTAGAGAGCCACTATCCAGCCTGTAATGTAGAAAACTCAGAACATCCGACACGGTGCAAGTAGCCGGGTCGACATGAGCCTGACCGCATCATTTCACAAACACTCCCCCATTTTAAGGCATACAAATGTCTTGTAGAGGGTGCTTGCGCCTCCGGAAGCATATCAAGCACACGAGAATGCAGGGTTCTCCACCCCTCTGATATCCCCGAAGCAGCCACACATGAAGGCTCCACAACTCTGGGTTTGGGTGCCACACCAAGCCGTCCACCTGGGATAGCAAATCCTTCCTGATGGGGATCGGCCAGGGCGGTGCCAGCAACAGTTATGTCAGGTCTGGGAACCAAGGCTGGTTCGGCAGGTTCGGGGTGATGAGTTTCACTGAAGCTCGCTCCTCCTTGATCTTGCATAACACCAGTGGCAATATCTTGATTGGAGGAAACGCATACGGCCTGGCTGCTGACCAGCGCAATGTCAGCGCGTTCCCTTCCAGCAGGGAGTGAGACAGGGAGAAGAACAGTGGGCAGTGCGCCTTCTCACTCATGGCGAACAGATCCACCTCCGCTCTCCCGTAGAGGTTCCAAATCATCCGAACCGACTCGGGGTGCAACCTCCATTCTCCTTGAGGAATCCCCTTCCTCAAAAGCATGTCCGCTCCGTGGTTCAGGAGACTAGGGATGTGCGCTTTTCTGATGGAGTGGAAGTGACAATTCGCCCATAGCAGGAGATTCACTGCCTGTTTGCACAGAGCACTGGAGCGAACTGTGATTTATGTATGAGACCACAGACTTGTTGTTGGTGTGAATCAGTACATGCTGCTGTGTTAGCTGCGGCCGAAAATCCTTTAGAGCTAAGGAGACTTCTTCTAGCTGCAATCGGTTTAAGTGCCACTGGCTCTGAGGTTCTGACCCTAGCCACGAAGCCCTCGAACACTGCTCCCCGGACTCGAGTCGATGCATCCGTCATGACCACGACACGTGACTTTGCGTCACGGCCTCAGAGCTTCGATGCTGCCGCGGGAGACCGCGATGCACGAACGGCCTGAAGTCCATGCAGTCCAAGTCACTCGAAGTTCAGCCAAATCTTCAGCGGGCACATCTGTATTAAACTGCCGGGTCTGAAATTGAGCGTTGAAGACAAATTTGCGGCCAAGCGCTTGCGAGAGAGGTGAGCGCGCATCTCCGCTGCTTTTAGTCAAAGCACACTCCCAGAAACATTACAGACTGACTCGGGGCGAGAATGCTCTTACACATATTCACACACAGCCTCAAGAACTCCATTAGTGACGGAGCAGTTTGTCTATATGGTTGGCTGGCATGTCACGTGACTGAGCTAAGATCTGCCATTCATCCAAATAATGAGAACGCTCATCCCGCTCACTCTGAGGGGGGAGAGAGCCGCGTCCATGCACTTCGAGAAAGTGCGCGGGGCCAAAGCCAGCTCCAACAGGAGAACAGGGTACTGGTACGCTGTAACCTCAAGAGAAAACCTCAGAAAACGCATGTGATGCGGTGCTATCTGAATGTGAAAAAATGTGTCCTTAAGTCCACGGACGCAACCAGTCCCAGGGGGGAATCTGTGCCAAGATCTGTTCCAGCAAAATAGTAGCATGTTAATTTTTTAAGGGACCCTGGACACCCCTCTGGCTCCGCCACTGTTTCTGAGATTGAGATTAACATTGATTCAGTTTTAATAAAACTGCAAAAAAAAAGTTTTTTAGTTTGTTTTTTAAAGCATGCAAGAATGTGCTAGACACCGCAAACCAATTGAGCTTTGCATCATATGGCATAGCAAATTGTGCTTATAAATGTATGGACGTTGATTATAGCTGAATAATTAATTTGCAGCTTGTTGCAAATGCTCTTGAAATCGAGAGAGAGAGATTTTATGGATTTTATTTGTCTTAATGTGTTATTTATTTTTGTATCAAAATACTATAATTTATATTTCTTATGTATTTTATATAATTACGTAATATTTATTGAAGCCATTTCTTTTAAAGAACTTAAAATGTTAATATTTGTTTAGTTTTTTTCTCTCTGGGGGTAAATGTAAAGAAATGTAAATTTTATTTAAAATGTAAAAAATATACCTGTATTAAGAAAATATAAAAATGCTTTGCTAAGAAAGAAAAATATACAATTAAATTGGACATTTTTGGAAGGACAAATTTACATTTTGTGAAGGAACAAAATTACAAAAACAAAAACGTTTTTGTCCACACAAAGTCCATTACTTTTTCAAGAAAATTTTAAAAATGCTTTGATAAAAATTTAAATAACTCTGAAAGTTCAATTGTATTGTTTTTAAGGAAAAATTTAAATTTTGTCAAGGAAAAAAGATGTATATAAAACATAACTAATTAAAAATATACATATTTATAGCAAATATAAATGTTTCGAGAAAAATATAAAAATGCTTTGATAACAAAATATAACTGGAAATTCAATTGGAAATGTTTTTAAGGGAAAATGAAAAATGTTGTGAAGGGAAAAATGTATGGAAAACATAACTGATCAAAAATATACATATTTATTTGAAATGTAGAAATTCATTGTTAATTTTTTACTTAAACTTTTTTTATTTTCAACTGAAAAAAATTTCAAGAAAAATAACAGTAATCCAAAAATAAACATGTTACTTCTACTTTAAAATAAATAAATAAAATCCTTACTTTGTAGCCAACAAGCAACCACCTTTTTAACTAAACATATGACAAATAATGCATTCTATAATTTGGAGGCAGATTATACAGTAGTTACAAAATATACAGTAATGGGCTTCTAGAGGGGAAAAACAAAAGGTTCAGACACTAGCTTGAAAATACATGATCCTTTATTTTTTGTGGTTGTACATAATTAGACATTTATGTTATGCCCATATAAATTGTATAATTCTGTGTAGAATAGCAGAAACATGCTAGCCCTCATGAAGCATTGTTCAAGAACAACAGTTAACAGACTCAATGGATTACATAAAACATTCCTCCTGTTTTGAAATCCATGCGTATATTTACTATAGTAAATATGTGGAACGAATGTTATTGTCACGTTAGTTATGCACAGCTTTGACTGCAGCCATCACATCTACAGAGTTCATCTCATTCATTTGGGTTCTTTAAGGCATGATCTCTCTGCTTTGCCTTCAGTAGACCTTCAGGATGCTTTACTGGAAATGCTAAGTTGCCACAACACAGAACTCTGTACAATGAAACACTCTTAATGTAGCATAATCTTAACCTGATACTTTATTTTAAGTTAGGGTGTGTAACTGTATGCTGTGGACTGAGTGAAAGGATGATTTCACACAGACTGTCAATACAGATGTGCATACAGAGGCCAATGCATTGACTCTCAGAAGTTTAACATAAGCATACACATACTCAAGGCTGTTTGTTCTTTTCCTCATCATGACAGGCTGATAGAAATAGTAACATGGGGCCTATTTTTGTTTATGATTTTAAACAGGGACTGAACTTTTTATGATGAACTATTTATCAATCTTCAAAGGCGCTTGAGATGCTTCAAATATAACTTGGAGATTGTTCACCCAAAGATTAAAATTATGTCTTCCGTTCTTATGCAAAACACAAAAGATGTTTTTGAACTCTTTTTGTCCATACATTGAAATTATATCTTAATATCATTGAAAACCGGTGTGCTGCTTAATATTTTTCTTGGAAACCATTGTATTTTTTCTGGATTTTTTTTAAAGTTCAAAAGAAAAGCATTTATTTGAAATGGAAATATTTTGTCACATACAATTATTTAGTTACTTTTGATCAATTTAATGCATCCAAATAATTGTATATTTGTATTTAAAGGCAGTATAAAATACTACCGTTAAGTATTAATATTTTATACTGTTGTAATTTTACTTTAAAATCTTTCCTTTTAAAATCACCTTACAGTATATAAAATGCAACTTAATTTAAAGCAAAAACCTTTTTAATAAGCTTAATATATATTTTTGTATTTCTTTATTTAGATTTGATATTAAATTTGATTGACATTTTAATAGATTTGAATATATATATATATTGTGTTCTGCAGAAAAAGGAAGCCATTAGAGTTTGGATCTTTGACGAAATTATGACAAATTGAAATGTTGGGGGGAAAACCATCCCTCTAAGACACTGACATTCCTTCAACGTTTGCTCCAACTATGTTCAGAGTTTATCAATCTAATGAAAATCAATTTTCTGAACTTCAAAAATATACTTATTTTATATCTGTCATAGTGAATCTTGACAATTATGATGATAATCTGAAACTTTCTACTCCACAATGAGAGAAGCATATTAAGTGAATGTAGAGCACGTGGTTGTTACATTTGGGTCTTAAAGGACTTGTTCACCCCCACAAAAAAACGAAAATTATGTTAATATTTACTTTCTCGTGCTGTTTTAACCCTATAAATGTGACTTTCTTGCATAGAACATAAATGGCAAAATTTAGCAGAATGTTCAAGCTGCTCATTTCCATACAGTCTTTGGTCCGCATCCACTTGGACATTCTGCTAAATATCTTCATGTTGAATGAGGTTTGGAATGACATGAGGATGAGTAAAAGACATCGTCTGAGCTATCTCTTTTAAGCTTCTCAAATTAGTTGAGATATTGGTTTCAGTGTGGATGAGTGTTTTCTACGTCATAAGATGAGCACTAGAAGCCCGTCCAGCTTTTCAAACTGATGACACAAGCACGGGAGCACAAAATGTGATTACATTTCCTAAATCTCGGCAACTGTGCAGCGTGCAAAAGCTCTCTCGAGTGTCACTAACAGGATAATTATTCTCTTCAATAAGTATCAAATGAGCTGCCTCTCTTAAATCCAGACGTTTGCACTTGTTCTTTGGAGATTTCTCTTTGACAGGACTTTGGAAGTAAAGAATGGGATAAGCTTGGATTGCAGGAGAGGAATGCATTGCTCATTCTGAAATCAATTCAAACTGCTCATTTGAATCCTGATCGCATGACGCTATTAGTGTTGACTGCTGGTTTTAATATGCAGGGGAACAATGTAAGCTGATTTGTATGATTAGGACTGTGTACGGAATAGCATAATACTATATTAATATTCAGTTTGCATGAGAAATCTATTGGGTGCATCTAATCGGAAATGTCCAGGTCATAATTCAACCAAAAAATAAAATATGTGAAATGAGACAATTAATGTAATGCCTATTTTAGGACCATTATTATATTTATCAATATATTATGCTGCTCAAGAAAAATGTCTTAGTACTATCAATGTTGTTTGTCAAAATATGCAGTATTTAATGACAAACAGCAAAGAATAAAAACTCGATCTTCCATTCCCAGTGTGATGAATTAACTAGCTGTGATTTTTAACATCTCATTCTTCACTATTTGAATCACACATTTTTTTCAGTAAATAGGAAAGCAAGCAGTAAGCAGCACACTAGTATTCCACTCCGAACAAAGCCCATATATGTTCATTATGCCACTTGTCACATGAAACGATCAATAATCTGAATTAAAGTGCTGCAGGTTAATACAGGACCCGAAACCTCAACACATCTCTGAAGAGAAAACATGTGGCCGGTCCTCTCTGGTTTAGGCCGGTCCTCTCTGGTTTAAGCCAGTC